>JARQOC010000001.1:282616941-282990821 GCA_033576535.1 Allobates femoralis
AGATAATAAATCTGGTATACTGTATTGCACCATATTATAAGCTAGAATTCAAGGTGCACTGACCTTCGTAAATTCGGCCCTTATTATCTTCCATGGCTCTGACTTGTTACACTTGTGCGCCACCTCTGTAGATTGAGGTTTCCAGAGCATTGACAAGAAATATAAAGCCTGGGAGCCCATCATTTCCTACATTTTCACATGGCAATGTATATGACTTTACCATAAAATAAACATACTGTAAAAAAAACGTGAGTACCGTATATACTCGTGTATAAGCCGACCCGTGTATAAGCCGACCCCCCTACTTTTGCCCCCAAAACCTGGGAAAACCTATTGACTCGTGTATAAGCCGAGGGTGGACCCCAGCACAGGTATACAGCCCCCAGCAGTGTGGTATACAGCAGCCCCAGAGGTATATACAGCAGGCCCCCAGAGGTACGGTATATACAGCAGGCCCCCAGAGGTACGGTATATACAGCAGGCCCCCAGAGGTACGGTATATACAGCAGGCCCCCAGAGGTATATACAGCAGGCCCCCAGAGGTACATACAGCAGGCCCCCAGAGGTATATACAGCAGGCCCCCAGAGGTATATACAGCAGGCCCCCAGAGGTATATACAGGCAGGCCCCCAGAGGTATATACAGGCAGGCCCCAGGAGGTATATACAGGCAGGCCCCCAGTGAGGTATACAGCAGGCAGGCCGCAGGAGCTATATACAGGCAGGCCCCAGAGGTATATACAGGCAGGCCCCAGGAGCTATATACAGGCAGGCCCCAGGAGCTATATACAGGCAGGACCCAGGAGCTATATACAGGCAGGCCCCAGGAGCTATATACAGGCAGGCCCCAGAGGTATATACAGGCAGGCCCCAGGAGGTATATACAGGCAGGCCCCAGGAGGTATATACAGGCAGGCCCCCAGTGGGGTATACAGCAGGCCCCAGGGTATATACAGGCAGGCCCCAGGAGGTATATACAGGCAGGCCCCAGGAGGTATATACAGGCAGGCCCCAGGAGCTATATACAGGCAGGCCCCAGGAGCTATATACAGGCAGGCCCCAGGAGCTATATACAGGCAGGCCCCAGGAGCTATATACAGGCAGGCCCCAGGAGCTATATACAGGCAGGCCCCAGAGGTATATACAGGCAGGCCCCAGGAGGTATATACAGGCAGGCCCCAGGAGGTATATACAGGCAGGCCCCCAGTGAGGTATACAGCAGGCAGGCCGCAGGAGCTATATACAGGCAGGCCCCAGAGGTATATACAGGCAGGCCCCAGGAGCTATATACAGGCAGGCCCCAGGAGCTATATACAGGCAGGCCCCAGGAGCTATATACAGGCAGGCCCCAGGAGGTATATACAGGCAGGCCCCAGGAGGTATATACAGGCAGGCCCCAGGAGGTATATACAGGCAGGCCCCAGGAGGTATATACAGGCAGGCCCCCAGTGGGGTATACAGCAGGCCCCAGGGTATATACAGGCAGGCCCCAGGAGGTATATACAGGCAGGCCCCAGGAGGTATATACAGGCAGGCCCCAGGAGCTATATACAGGCAGGCCCCAGGAGCTATATACAGGCAGGCCCCAGGAGCTATATACAGGCAGGCCCCAGGAGCTATATACAGGCAGGCCCCAGAGGTATATACAGGCAGGCCCCAGGAGGTATATACAGGCAGGCCCCCAGTGAGGTATACAGCAGGCAGGCCCCAGGAGCTATATACAGGCAGGCCCCAGGAGCTATATACAGGCAGGCCCCAGGAGCTATATACAGGCAGGCCCCAGAGGTATATACAGGCAGGCCCCAGGAGCTATATACAGGCAGGCCCCAGAGGTATATACAGGCAGGCCTCAGGAGGTATATACAGGCAGGCCCCCAGTGAGGTATACAGCAGGCAGGCCCCAGGAGCTATATACAGGCAGGCCCCAGAGGTATATACAGGCAGGCCCCAGGAGCTATATACAGGCAGGCCCCAGGAGCTATATACAGGCAGGCCCCAGGAGGTATATACAGGCAGGCCCCCAGTGAGGTATACAGCAGGCAGGCCGCAGGAGCTATATACAGGCAGGCCCCAGAGGTATATACAGGCAGGCCCCAGGAGCTATATACAGGCAGGCCCCAGGAGCTATATACAGGCAGGCCCCAGGAGCTATATACAGGCAGGCCCCAGGAGCTACAGGCAGGCCCCAGGAGCTATATACAGGCAGGCCCCAGGAGCTATATACAGGCAGGCCCCAGGAGGTATATACAGGCAGGCGCCCAGTGGGGTATACAGCAGGCCCCAGGGTATATACACGCAGCCCCCAGTGGTAGTATACAGGCCCCCAGTGGGTTATACAGCAGGCCCCCAGTGGCACTCGCCCCCCCCCACACTGTGCAGAGCTCCCCCCTCCCGATGCATTATCTTACCATCCAGCCGCATCACCGCCGGTCCTGCCGTCCTTCCTCGCGCGCTGCGTTCCCGGTCTCATGTGACCCGGCGGTCGCAGTCGGATGACGTCATCGCGCCGGGTCACGTGAGAGCCGAACACAGCGCGAGAGGATGGACGGGAGCACCGGCGGTGATGCGGCTGGATGGTAATATAATGCATCGGGATGGGGGGGGCTCTGCACAGTGTGGGGGGGGGGCGAGTGCCATTGGGGGCCTGCTGTATATGGGGGCCTGCTCTATAACCCACTGGGGGCCTGTATACATATGGGGGCTGTATTGCACGGCTCCCCCTGCCGCTGTGATGGGCGGGGGGAGCCGTGCATATCTAATGAGCGGCCCCATGTGACGGGCCGCTCTGTCAGGAGCCTCCCCACGCCTCCTCCAGCCTCCCCAGCACCCGGACACAGCCCCCACACAGCACATACCGTATAGACCCGTGTAAAAGCCGAGGGGGGGACTTTTCAGCCCAATTTTTGGGCTGAAAAACTCGGCTTATACACGAGTATATACGGTAATTCACTTTTATAGTTAGATAGCTTAGTATGGTTATAATTACACCATTTTTTGACAGCCTATTGTACAACTATAATATATTCTATTACTAGCAGAGGGCCCATTGGGCCCTACAGGGATGGAAGCCAAGTATTAGTGGATCCTCTACCACTGCTATTGCAATTTAACTGGGATATTCCCTGTGGATTCCATGACAGACAGACTCATGCTGTTTTATTATGCAGGAACTTGTGATACTGTTAACGCATTTCTACAGAAACAGCAGGGAATCTATTTTTCTTGACTTTGCACTGCTCCTTTTCCAGAAACTTAAATGATATCTCCATGCTTGCACCAGGTACACTGATTTCCTCCCATAGTCCCAAAAACATACTAATAGGTTAATTAACTTTCAAAGAAACTGGCTCCAAGTTTGCACATGAGCCTGGGTACATGAGATTAAATTAAGAGCCCTATTGACTAACAGGTCTTACTTGAAATATGAGGGCATTATGGTAAATATTTGGAAATTGATACATAAGTATATTAAGAGCACAAGCAAATTATTTGCTTAAATTTACAAAGCTTATAATTGATATAGCAGTATAATCCCTTAATTTTGTGCTGCTACAGAAAACTCCAACATATACTTGTAACAGATGCCTTTATATCTTTGGTTTATCTAGCCTTACAATAGCAAGAACATAAAAGCTCATAGTGAAATATTCATCTTCCGTCCTGATCTGATATGGTTATCAGCTTGAATGTTTGAAACTCCTAAAGCGACAGGGCAAACAGAACAGATTTCCTGCAACTGTTTAAAAGAGAAGGCTGCCAAATGAGAGAACAATTGGCTAGGCGTTAGTGCACATGGCCCATGGCTCCTGCACAGATCTGCAGACACAGATAGGCTAATAGAGTACTGACATATTGGACACAAACAAGACTGCTGGAGGCCGCACAAACGTACCCACAAAGTCAGCATGCAACACACCTGTGCCTGAAAACGACTTCATATTCATCAGTTACTAGCTGAATATAGCAGTTGCAGTAAATAAAAATGGCAACGATTGCACAATCACCACACTTGAGTATAAATACAACAAATGCAATCCGATAAAAAAAAACTGAATAACACTTGGACCAATGTTCTTCAGTGAGACTGCATATGGTCGCATTTAAGAGCCTAGACTTGCCAATGCAAGTCAATAGGTGCAAGAGAAAAAAAACAACAGGTATTATACAAACCCTATCGGCATCAACCTTCATCAGCTATATATATTTAACAGTGTATAGGAGACCATACTACTACCCTTTGTTTCTAACCTTGAGCACTGTCACATTAAAGCCGGGGTCAGATTAACGTATAAAATGGATACTGCTCGCATTGTAAAGCATGAAGTGGATGAGGCTCAACTGCTTGGAGTATGGCCACTTTTCATTGAAAAAAACCCAAAAAAAACAATACTGCACTGATTGTTACTGATGAATCACATAGCAGCTAAGATAATGCTTTTTTGTGCTATATGACTTATTTTCTCACATTTTTCTGTGGTATTTTAAAAGCTGCATTTTATGGCTGTGAGGGCGTGGCCAGAGTTTGCCAACACTGTCTGTGTATTTCCACAGCTTCTGAGAGCAGGCTGATAGTGGGAAACCAACAGACAAGGGGTTAAAGGCAAAAACTGTCAGGCCAAAAATCCATGTGTAACTGCTATCATTTTCTAATTCCTTTCTCTAAGCTCTCTCTAGTCATGTATTTCTAGTATTTATACTTCCCTCCTATCTTCTGTAAACTTCAAAATAAAAGATTCATTGCCTCTGTCAATCACAGTGATTTATTTGCTGCCCACACCCACTCAATGATTGAATATTCATGCTTCATGACACTGTCCTGCCTCCTCTCTGATCTGTCTGTTGTGTGACTCATTCACAGCAGACAGAGAAGGGAGGGGGAGGAGAGGGGAGTTTAGCTGCAGCTCTTCATGTAATTGTGTGTATGAGCTGTGTAGTGTGTGCAGTCTGAGATATTTCTGTGATTATAAGAACATTTATTTATTTGCTCAGCAGATACACACATTACATGTATGCAGGAAAACCAAAGTTTATATATACACATAAGGTAAAGAATATTTATACCGTGTTAGTCTGTAGATAGAAAAATATTGGAATCGGAGAGTCCTCAGTGGTTGATACCTTTTAATAGTTAACTGAAAAGATAGCCATTACAAGGTATCAACCACTGAGGACTCTCAGATTCCAATATTTTTCTATATACACATAAAAATCTTACAGGCTGCATCAGAACAAAACATCTCCCTCCTCCCAGCACAGAGCACAGAGGGGAGGGAATGAACACAAGCCTGGATGGGTGTGGATATTTAAATAACACTTATAAAGCAAGTGGACTATTTGGTTGGAATTATAATGGAGAGGACTAATGTACAGCTCCTTGCAGGGTATGAAGATGCTGATAACATGAAAACTAGAAAGTGCGGAATAATTGTTTTACATGTTTTTAAAAGGTCTGCCCAGGCCCTATTCAAGGGTAATATTAGCATCATACTGAAAAATGACCTGACAGTGTCCCTTTAACAGAGATTGTGACTGAGCTGTGTGGAGCGAGATGACAGTACAGAGAAGCTTGGGAGTTTAGATCCTGACATTGCTTAGTTCTGTGCTGCAATCAAATACAATCTTTACTCACCAGCTGCAGTCAGCAGTGTAGTTCATGCCCCCTTTTCCCTTATATGGATACATGCCCCGTATTTACTGAAGATGGATCTGAGTGATAACAAACAATTTGTAGTTTGTAAGCTCTTATGAGCAGGGCTGTCATTATTCTGCTTTAATTATTGTATTTTTTTATAACTGTTACTGATGGCTGCTTGTATATGAACCTCTGAATTGTAAAGCGCTGCAGAATATGTTGGCACTACATAATATGCTTTACAATGCAAGCGGTGTACATGTTATATGTCTGTCTGACCGAACCTAATATTGTATACCATCTAACTATATACCATTTGGCCGCAATCTGTTATTTGATTGATATATTCCTATATAGACCATTAATATTCTCCTATCTCCTTCAGTTGGCAAAGGCGCCTTTTACTAATTGTAAGACTCACTTTTCTTCTTTTAATGATATGCTCAACAAAGACTTACCTTTTATAAATGCTTTGGGCATTTGGAGTCCTTTCTAATAGATTTTTCTATATTTACAGACTTGCCCTATCCTTTATGCCTATTACTAATGCTATATAATATGATCAAAATTAAAATTATATATAACAAAGTACGTAATAATTTGTAACTTTTTTTGTTTTAATTTGGTAATCCGTCTTCTGATAGTGGCTGAGGCCAGGTACTGCACATTCACCTCTCATTGATTTAAACAGCTGTGTAGTACCTAGCTGTGTCCACTATCAGAAGACAGAGCAGCTCCAGAAATTAGCATTTCTGGCCTTCTGCTGTTACCATCAGCATCAGGAACTGATCGGCGTTGGTTCTGGATGTTGGACTCTGGCCATTCAGACATTATTGAACTCTCCTAAGGAAAGGCCATCAATGTTAAAGTAGTGGCAAACCTCTTTAAAATGTACATTGTTTGCGGGACAACCCCTACATTGTACAAAAGTATATATTTTTGTAAATGTACTAACAAAAACATATGAGAGGATAGTGCTAGGTAATGCTTGCAGCAACCTCCTAAAAGTCAAAAATCACCATATTTGTACAGAATTAAAATTGTGCACTCTCACTTTAATAAAAGACCAATATGCATCAGAACAAATACATTAATCCATGCACAATAACTCTATTTCTTTGTGTTGATAAATACTCAATAAGGCTGGAATCACACTGTCTGAGTGACATGCGAGTCACTCGGACAAGTCTCGGATAACTCTCAGAATGGCATCCCCCTCTCTTGATGGGAGTGTCAGTGGCTTGTGTTTCTAAGCAGCTCCACACTTCCGTCCTGATAGGGGGAGGCTGTTCCGAATAGTCATCCGAGACTCGTCCAAGTGACTCACATGTCACTCGGACACTGTGATTCCATCTTAATGGTTTTGCCTTTGTCCCACCCTCTCGTAGTAGTAAGGCCTCATTCAGACATCTGTTTTATTTTATTGGTCAGTTTCATTTGATGGTCATCAGAGTTTGGTCTTAGTGTCAGCAATATTTTTTCTCATACATGAAAGAAAAAAAAAATAGTAGTCTGTGAAAATCAGACCACACTTGGATGGCATCCAAGTGTTGTCTAATTTTTAATGAACCCATTGACTTGTATTGCCGAGCTTGATCCGACACTTGGATCAAAGTCAGACATGTCTCCTCCATTTTGACGCCTATATCATGCTTTGATCAGATTATATAGTAAAAACCTGCTTCCCCTTAAGTTCCCCTTAAAAAAACCTAAAGGAATTATACTTTTCATTTTTATCCACTCCTTGTTTTACCTGCTTAAAATACATAAAAAAGTCACAACTTCAGAGCAAAAAGTTCTTTATGGGAGTCAAAAGGTTATAATGACCACTATAGTATGGATGCAAAAAGATTTTTATAGTCAAAAGGTACAATGGTCACTGTGGTATGGAACCAAAAAGCTTTTTATAGTCAAAAGGTATAATGGCCACTGCGGTATGGATTAAAAAAGCTTTCTATAGTCACTGTGTACAATGGTCATTGTGGTATGGATCCAAAAAGCTTGTTATAGTATAAAAGGTTCAATGGTCACTGTGGTATGGAACCAAAAAGCTTTTTATAGTCAAAAGGTATAATGGCCACTGCGGTATGGATTAAAAAAGCTTTCTATAGTCACTGTGTATAATGGTCATTATGGAATGGATCCAAAAAGCTTGTTATAGTATAAAAGGTTCAATGGTCACTGTGGTATGGATCCAAAAAGCTTGTTATTGTATAAAAGGTTTAATGGTCACTGTGGTATGGATCCAAAAAGATTGTTATAGTATAAAAGGTTCAATGGCCACTGTGATATGGATCCAAAAAGCTTGTTATATTCAAAAAGGTAAAATGGCCACTGTTGTTTGGATCCAGAGGTCTGTGATATGCTCATGTATGAGCTCACTATGGCAATTTCATGGGTTTAATATGAATACATAAAGACTGCGAAGAAAAAAAACTTGTAGAATAACAAATATATAACAACATAAAAATTTGCTTAAGTTATTTTCACACTGATGTATAAAAAAGTTTTCATATCACAAATATTTTTTGCAAATCTGCATACCTTTAATTAACAAAAAAAATCTGTAATCTTCAGCTTAATGGACGTTCTCAAATTTCTTGAAGCATAATTGCCACGCACATGCTGATAGAACATAATTTTCTACACATTGAACATTTACAGGCATTCTTTTAATTGGTTTCCTCTCTGTAAATGATTAAACCTCAACTTGCAAGCATATACAATTAAAATCATTTTTCTTACTGACTCTGATATCAAATACTCTTTCACCATGACTAGTCTATGTATTATAAAGCCATTACTCATAGAACCCTGCTAATAGTTTAGTCCAATAACTTTTCTATTTAATTACTGGGCTTTTTTTCAGCCTTGATTTAAAGGGGTTGCCCAGGGTTAAATAAATATGGCTTCTTCCTAAAACAGTGCCCCGATTTGTCTACGGGTTGTATCTGGTGTTGGAGCTGAGCTCTACTGAACTGAATGTGGTGCTGATTTTGGACTATTAGCAGCAATGGTTATATTTATCTTTCGCAACCCCATAAAAGCAACATGTGTTTTTATCACATTTTTGACACTGCATAATTTGTCTCTTTTTGGTATGTCATAGTTAAACAAAATGGCTTTATTTTTTATACTTCCTGGTTTTTGGCTTTTACATATCTTTATTGATATAGGCATGTATTTGCAAGTGTTTTTAATGCATTTCTGCAGCGGAAACTCACTTAAAAATGCCTGTGTATTTTTTACTTGGGGATTTTATGCATCTAATATTAATCAATGAAAAAAATCTGCACATAAAACTCGCAAACAGAAGTTGATATAGAGTCAGTTTACACCAAGTAAATAAAGAAGCACAGTCGGCAGATTTCTATATATCTATTCATCCACTTTACTTAAACTGTAAGACACTTCATTTTTGGTGCAGCGAAAATATGAGGTGTCAAAAACTTCCCAAAAACAAAATGTGGACACACATTAGAAATGTTTCTACTTGTATTTTTTCATTGCATTTATGAATGAGTTTTTAAACGTTTTTTATTGCTGTGGTTTTTGTCTCTATGTTTTTCATGTTGTAAATAAGGCCATGGTATTTGGTGAGTTTTTTACCTCAGTATTTGTAGCTGCAGCCATGAGTGGATAAAAAAAATTCAGAAGTGGTGCATGTGTTTCTATTAGGCTGGAAACACACTGTCCGAGTGACATGCGAGTTACTCACATGAGTCTTGGATCATTCACCTAGGATGACCTCTCCCTCTATGGACAGGAGCAGTGCAGCTACATAGAAAAACATACCACTGACAGTATCCCATCCAAAGAAGCAGGGATCGTACCGGGTGAATGACCCGAGACTCGTGCGAGTAATTCGCATGTCTCTCAGACAGTGTGTTTCCAGCCTTACACGTTCTCTCAGACTGTTCCACTCATGATGTCAGCTTACAAATACTGAAGTAAAAATTCACCAAATACTCAACGTGTGCACGTGGCCTTATTAATACTGAGGTAAAAAACTGACCAAATACTCAGTGTGTGCACGTGGCCTTATAAATACTGAGGTAAAAACTCACCAAATACTCAACGTGTGCACGTGACCTTCCTGATATTTGGCTTTAGCAAAACATTCCTGATTCAATCATGTGTAAAGTATATTTTTTACCCACAGATTTTTTGCATCTAATGTAATCCTTTATGGAAAATTTCCCACAGAAAACTCAGCGTACCCACAAGTGAAATTGACATGTTGTAGATTTGAAACACGCACCCCAGATCAGTTCACACTGAGTGAATAAAAAAAGTGGGTATCAGATTATATATTAAAGGGAACCAACCACCTCAGATCACCCTAATACACAGTTAGTACATGTCCCTGCACCCTAAGGATACCTTTCCAGCACTGTTTTTGTGTAAAATCTTGCATTAGTATAACTGATATAAAGAGTTTATAAACTTACCAGCCTGGTGACTTCTGGGCGTATCCCTCCTTCTGTTATACTTCAGGGCTGTGCATTCATTGCATGGCTGTGCTCCCCCTCCCTCTGTGCAGAGGAGATAACAATCACACTCATCAGGGCAGGGCAGCAGGCACGGAGGGAGGGGGAGCACAGACATGCAATGCAAAGCCCTGAAGTATAACAGAAGGAGGGATACGCCCAGAAGTCACCAGGCTGGTACGTTTATAAACTCTTTATATGAGTTATACTAATGCAAGATTTTACACAAAAACAGTGCTGGAAAGGTATCCTTAGGGTGCAGGGACATGTACTAACTGTGTATTAGGGTGATCTGAGGTGGTTGGTTCCCTTTAAAGCATAACCGTCATTTAAATTTTATTTCATAGTAATATAGAGAAAGTGATTATAATCAACTTTCAAATGTACTTTAATAATGAAATCAGCAAGGAAACCATTAAAACAACCTTCCACAAGATGTCCTCAGCAGGCTGTGTGTGAATCTCATTCTCCTCACCTCTGCCTTCAGGGGGCGTGGCCTAGCTGTGGTCACAATACACGCTGACACCCTGCTTGAGCTCACACAGCTGCTGGGAGATCTTATGTGACTTCTTCGCTCTGCTGGGTGTTATCACAGAGCACAGAGCAGTGGCCATAAGAATGGAGAAGTCAGATAAGATCTGTGCGAGTTCAACAGGATGCAGGCATGAGGTAACTGGACAATGGTCTTATCTGTATTGTGAACACAGTTTAGGCCACGTCCCCTGGAGATGGAGGTGAGAAGAACTACCTTCAGACACAGGCTGCTGAGGACATCTTGTGGAAGGTTTTTTTAATGCTTTCTTTCCTGATTTCATTATTAATGTACATCTGAAAGTTGATTATATTCACTTGCTCTACATTACCATTGAAGAAAAATACAAACGACACTTACGCTTTAATTACATCCATTTTTACTAGAACTATACAAAAATACACTGCATCAAAAACTCATTACTGAACTTGACCTTATCATCTCTTTGGTTTTAGGTTTTGTAGTTAACACCAGCCCCAAGGTTTGCTATCAGTATCCTCCTCAAAAGTCATGATATCATAACAGCAAAATAATACAGGTATCCACTCACTCACTCCCTCTCCTCCTAACCCCCCTCACAAAAAAAATATGACCATAAAAATAATAGATACATACCGTAGGTGTATAGAGGCCCATTTCCAACAACCACCACTCCAGTGTTTTAATGGTACATTGTGTTTGCTAACTGTGTAAGAAAGCTAATGGATGTTTAGAAAACCCTAGAAAACCCTTGTACAAGTATGTTGGCACAGCTGAAAACTGTTTGGCTGATTAGAGAAGCTATAAAGTTGACCTTTCTTTGAGCTAGTTGAGAATCTGGCGCATTACATTTGTTTGTTCTATGAAACTCTCAAAATGACTAGAAAAAGAGAACATTGATGTGAAACTCGACAGTCTATTCTTGTTCTTAGAAATGAAGGCTATTCCATGCGAGAGGTTGCCAAGAAACTGAAGACTTCCTACAACAGTGTGCCCTACTCCCTTCAGAGGAGAGCACAAACAGGCTCTAAACAGAGAAGAAAGAGAAATGGGGGGCCCCGCTGCACAACTGAGCATCAAGACAAGTACATTAGAGTTTACAGTTTGAGAAATAGACGCCTCACAGCTCCTCAACTGGCAGCTTCATTAAATAGTAACCACGAAACACCAATATGAACATCTACAGTGATGAGGCAACTCCGGGATTCTGGCCTTCAGGGCTAAGTGGCAAAGAAAAAGCCATATCTCAGACTGGCTAATAAAAGGAAAAGATTAATATGGGCAAAAGAATAAAGATATTGGACAGAGGAAGATTGGAACAGAGTTTTATGGACAGATTAATCAAAGTTTGAGGTGTTTGGATCACACAGAAGAACATTTGTGAGATGCAGAACAACTGAAAAGATGCTGGAATAGTGCATGACGCCATCTGTCAAGCATGGTGGAGGTAATGTGATGGTCTGGGGTTGCTTTGGTGCTGGTAAAGTTAAAGATTTGTAAGAAGTAAAAGGGATTTGGAATAAGGAAGGCTACCAGTCCATTTTGCAATGCCATGCCATGCTGTAATTGCTGAAAAGGGAGCATTATTTGACGAAAGCAATGTTTGAAGGAGAAAATTCATATTTCAAATAAAAATCATTTCTAAACTTGCCAATGTCTGGACTATATTTTCTATTCATTTTGCAACCCCAAACCCATAATTTTGAACGGTAGTGTGTGTATATATATATATATATATATATATATATATATATATATATGTACACACATATACACACACATGGCCCCTTTCACATCAGCGTTTTACGCTGATCGCGGCAGATGCGGTGGATTTACCGCATCTGCCGCCTAACCGCCACACTTGCAGTTCACCTGCAGCAAGCCCCATGCAATGTCTATGGGGCTTGCGGCAGGTGCGGCAAGTGTGGTATAGTTGCAGTTTCAGCACTTGCGGCAGCGAAAAAAACACTGCTAACCGCAGTTTTCTTGCGGCCGCAACTTCCGCAAGTGCCAAAAGCGCAACTATACACCTGCCGCAAGCCCCATAGACATCGCATGGGGCTTGCCGCAGGTGAACCGCAAGTGTGACGGTTAGGCGGCAGATGCGGTAAATCCACTGCATCTGCCGCAATCAGCGTAAAACGCTGATGTGAAAGGGGGCTAACACACATACACACAGTATATATGTACATAGCCTGATGAAGGGGCCTATTAACGTCTGAGAGCTTGCTAATTTAATTTTTCAGGTTAGCCAATAAAGGTATCACTCCTAGAATAGTTTTCTCATTTTTTGGGGGAACATAAGCATTTACATACATACAAGAATAAAAGGTAACTTAATATTTATAAGTCCATGTTAAAGTAAAAAACCAATGCAAAGAACAAACAAAATTTTTGATAACTTTGCCCCCAACATTAATAGAAATACAATCAATAAATGATGTGTGTCAAAATGGTGGTATTAAAAAAATACATCTTTTCCCGGTCAAAAAAAAAGAAGAAAGGAAAAATCTTAAACGGAAAAAGAGTGCTATGGCTCTTTGACTGCAAAGATTTAAAAAAATTACTTAGGTTATTAAGGCGTTAGTGGATCAATGTAAACATTTACTTTCTGTATATTGGTTACAAACTAAATCTTAGTAACAAAATAGGAATAAAGAAAAATGCTTCTTGGCAATAAAACAGAATTTGCAAGAGAATAAGAAACATTTCAAGAAATGAATTTTTTGCTTTGTAGACTTTGTAGAAAGAAGGACCACGTGGAGTTAATTATCTATGGTCTCCCTGAAGGGCACTGCTATGTAAGTTTTTGTCTTTCCTCCCTCAAGTACCTTCATGCTGAAGTTCTCAGATCAGGCATTTTTAATGATGATCTATTTATGGCCGTGTGCCTTTCCTTTCTGTTTTAAAAGAAATGTCAAGGAATTATCTTTCAAGAGCAACCCCTTGTGTCATGTCTTTGTTTAACCTGACCTAAACTCAAATTACACATCATCGCTACTGCAAAAACTAAACATTTATGCCTTGCTCACACATTTTGACACATTGAAGGTACACTGATACGGGCAGAAAGCTACAGTACTATTAGACAGAAGAATTGATTATCACACGGAAGGAACAGTGACATGTATAATATTGTGATACATGATTGTGTTAGTATAATATTGCGGTACATGATTGTTTCCACATGTGGTTTTCATTGTTGGGCGTTTATCCAATGTAAGTGAATAAATACAAAAAACTACAGATCAAATAAATTTGCAGTATGAATTAATTTGTCTTTATGCAATTTCAATAAAGTATGAAACATTTTAAGGATGGGTGACTGCAGCTGATTTTTGCCTTTTTTGTTATGAAATTGTCTATGAACAAGATCAGGATCATTATTTGCACCACCATATATCCTATATTGGTTGTCTCAAGTACACTTTATGTGGGAGAAGAGTCTTCATGAAATATTTTTTTCTGCTTAAAAGTAAACTTGCAGGATGACCCTGGTCTAGCAGACAGGTCCGTATCTGGCATCCCTAATTATCAGCTATTTGCAACTCAGCTCACCCTGTAAACAGTGCACAAGCCAAATAGCACAGCTCCCTACATCATGAAGTGGACAATAACCTCAATATTAGCTGAGCTACAAAGAACTGTGGGGAGGGATAGCCCTATCAATCTGATATTGATGTCTTATCCTATTCATAGATCAACGTTATATCCCAAAGAATACCTTTAACTCCTTAGTGATGGAGCCAATTTTAACCTTAATGACCTGCCAAATTTTAGAAATCTGACCAGTGTCACTTGAATGGGTTATAACTTTGAAACACTTCATTGAATCCCAATGATTCTAAGATTGTTTTTTTTTTTAATATTTTGTAGTACATGCAAATTTAGGACAATATTTTTTGCTTTTATTCGTGAAAAAAAATTGGAAATTTGATGAAAATTTTGATCTTTTTACTATATTCAAACTTTCAATTTTTATACTCCTAAACCAGAGAGTTACATCACATAAAATAGTTAATGAATAATATTTCCCATATATCTACTTAACATCAGCACCATTTTTTAATTAATTATTTCTGTTAGGGTGTTAGAAGGGTTAAAAGTTTATCATCAATTTCTAATTTTTCTAACACACTTTACAAAAACATTTTTTTAAAGGACTGCATCACATCTGAAGTGACTTTGAGAGACATATGTGACATAAAACACCCAAAAGTGACACCATTCTAAAACTTGAACCCCTCAGGGCCCTTTCACATAGGGTTTTTTTTTTTTTTAAATGCGGCAGATCTACCGTATCTGCCACCTAACAGCCACACTTACGGCACATGGGGCTTGCCGGATCAGTGCCGCAAGTGCGCCCGTTAGGCGGAAGATGCTTTAAAACTGCTGAATCTGTCGCATTTTCAAAAAAAACTCCTATGTGAAAGGGACCTCAGATAGCTCAAAACCATATTCAAGAAGTTTATTAACTCTCTCGATGCTCCACAGAAATAAATGCAAAGTGGAATGAAGTAAAAAAAATAAAATAAATAAATGTACCTAAAAAATGTAGTTTTAGCCCCAATTTATTCAGTATTATGGCCCCACAAAATTGACCCCAAAATTTGTAACTCCATTTCCTCTGAGGGCACTGATACCCCACTTGTGGCCAGCAACCTCTGTTTGGAAAAAAAAACATCTGGGCTCGGAAGGGAAGTAGCACCATTTCAATTTTGTAACACAAATATGGCTGAAATAGATTGCGGGCACCATGTAAGATACGTAGGTAGATAAGATACCTAAACAACAGAACCCCCCCAACAAGTGACCCATTTTGGAAACTAGACACATCAATAATTTTATCCATGGGTATAGTAAGCATTTTGAAATCGCAATTACTTCACGTGGCAAATAGCCATCTGATCCGATTCTATGCAGGATCCGTGTGGATCCTGTTCTCCCTGCCTGTGACTGTCTGTCCCTGCTTCTTCTCTATATGTCCCTGTCTGTCCCTCTTCTATCTCTGCTCTCCCTCTCCTCTATCCTCCCCCGTCCTCCCCCCTGTCCTCTCTCCGACGGCTTCATGCGACAGTCACCATTTGGTGGCTGAAGGACCTGTGATGATGTCACAGAGCTGGTCACCTGACACATCAGCTGACCGGCTCTCTGACATCACCACAGGCCCTTCTGCACAGATGGTGACAGTCCCTGGAGGAGCCGGAAGGTAATGTATCCTCAGGGAGGGGTTTTTTTTTTTTTAAACAAACAGAGAGAATAGAATAGAGAAAAGGATAGGGAATAAGACAGGGAAGAGGTTAGAATAGCGGGGGACAGGATAGAATAGCGGGAGACAGGATAGAGAAGTGGAGGGGAGGAAGATGCAGGGAGGCAGGAGCAGGGAGAACACGGAGCAGACATCGGATCCGAGTTCAACTCGGATCCGATGTCCATAGGCTCCCATGTCATCGGGGCTCAGATTGGCTCGGATCCGATGCTGTCCGATTTCATTCTCGGACACAAAATCGCAGCAGGCTGCGTTTTTGTGTCCTTGCTGAAATCGGACAGGATACCAAAATCGGATGGCAAAAGGCACACATCCGATCCGATCCAAGCCCCATAGGGATACATGGGATCCAATTTTGGATCCGAGTGTATCTATTTTGAAATGGATACACTCGGAAGTTCCAAAATCGCGCTGTGAAACTGGCCTTATTCCTTACTGCTGTTTAAAACGGCAATAAGGAATAAGTACCCTTAACTGCCACCGTTTTAAAACGTATTGACAGTTGTTAAAGTGTTAAAAAAGCCATTCTGTGAAAGTACAAAGAAAATTCTTTTTTAAACATACATTTATAAATGTTTTTATACAGAGCCGGCTGTCCGTCAGTGTTGGGGGTGTGGTATTAGTTTCCAATCACTATGCACTTTGCAGTGACCAAAGCCTCGCCCCTATGACTGAAAGCCTGTGGCTGCCAGGGTAAATAAAGTTAATTTCCTCCCAGCATGGCAGCAGACAGCGATTAACCTGCAGACTAACCCTTTATTTTAAGATTGTTACTATTTTTCTTTACATGGCATGTTGTCTTTACTGGTAAAAGTTAAAGTTATTTTTGAAGATTTCTGAACTTCAATTTTCAAACCTGGTCAGGGACATCTCTAGAATGATTATCTGGTTTCCATTTTTTTAATTACCTAGTATCATGAATTGTAAGGTGTTGCTCTTAAATAAAGATTCACATAGCTATTTAAAGCTAGAAAAGATTACTACAACACAAGGGCTTTTATGCTAGTCTAGCTATTCCCTGGGCCTATTCTGAATAGCGATCTGTGTAGCCAACATTGGTTTTCAGGCCTGTGTGGTAAAACAGAGCCACTCAAGCACACACAATTCAGAAGAGCTGCCTGCAATAAAGGCAGAAATTGGATACTTGGTAAGATTAATTACCTAGATAGGGTCTTATAATGCAAGTCAAATGGGAAAGTAATTAAAGTGCACCTTCCATGAAAAATATTCATTACTGGCATATCAGGTGACAGATAAATCAAAAGGCATTTAAAAAGCTATAGGTTAACCGGCAGAGGGGCTTTGCCTTCTCTAGACCTCCAAAGCAAGAAGTGATATTGAATTCACTTTACCAGGCTCACATTATGTTCCGAAGGAGACAAAGGAAGAGATTGTAATGGAAGCTGCAAAAAAGAGATACCACAACAATAAGACTGTGTCTGAAAACAAAAAAAATAGTTCAGATAAAGGAGAATCAGTCGACAGTCAGCTTTCTGATTTGTATCCAATTCTGTTATTTTACCTCTGCAAAGGATTGCAGCAATAAAAAGGATGCAAGTGATGAATTAATATGTTTAGTGGTCCCATGGGTGTGATTCCTGCAGATAAAAGGTACTATACGCTTTAGCAATCAAGTACAGTTGTATATTAAAGAAAATCGAATAAGGCGAGAAGATTCTCACATCACTAGTACCAAATAGACTCTTTGAATTAGACCTTATTATAGTGCTGCCGATAGAGTTATTTACATAATTCAGTAATTATAGGAGACAGCTTTTTTATGTGGCAATAATTATTTTACCCAAGGGAACTGAAGTCATAATTAATAACACTTTTTTTACCATTCTGCCATAATTCTAAAACAGAAGATATAATTAAAAGAAGCTCTGAACACTATTAGGGCAAAAGTAAAAAGGCAAAAAATAATCCGCAGGCACTTCTCTCATATTCTTAAAGGGTAGCTGATGACACAATTTAAGCCAGGATGTTGAGCTTCATAAAGATACATTTTTATCTTTTAGCAGATTTGGTAAAAAGTGGAAAACTTTGATGTATTGATGTTGAAGAAAAATGTCATTAAGAGTACTTTCTCACGCCACAACCATGGGAGACATTTTTGGCGGCGATATTTCATTCTGGAAATATCGCAGCCAAATTGCCTCCTTATTGCGGCGTGTATTTCGGGAATTTGGCGGCAATAAGACAACGTCGCCTGGTTTCGATTTTACAGCACTGCTCTAAAATCGAAACCAGGCGACATTTGTCTTATCGCCACCAAATTCCCGAAATACACGCCGCAATAAGGAGGCAATTTGGCTGCGATATTTCCAGGATGAAATATCGCCGACAAAAGTCTCTCACGTGGTTGTGGCATGAGAAGGTACCCTAAGGTGGAATCTATGGTTAACAGCAAGGCTGTGGAGTCGATGTCCATTTTGGTGGAGTCGCAGTTAAATTCAGGAAAATTGAGGAGTCAGAGAGCTAGCTTACCGAGTGCACACCAGGGCTGTGGAGTAGGAGTCGTTGTCCATTTTGGTGGAGTGGGAGTTGAAGTCAAATTCAGGGAAATTGAGAAGTTGGTGTTGGAGATTTGTCTTACCGACTCCACAGCCTTTGCTGACCAGCATTTCTTCTGACTTGAATGAAACCACTCCAGCCCCAGGACTTTTTACTCTTGTTTGAATACAGCGTTCAAAGTTATTTAATGCTGATTCTGCTAGAAAAAGAAAACACCCCTGAGATAGCATTACTGTCCTGCATAACAAGCTGATTGTAGTTTGGGGCTTAAGCTCAGCAGACAGGTTGTGGTCTATAAAATTTTGCTAAATGTTATAATTTTTTTATGAGAATAATAAAAAATACTACTGTATATACCGTATATACTCGCGTATAAGCCGAGTTTTTCAGCCCAAAAATTGGGCTGAAAAGTACCCCCCTCGGCTTATACGCGAGTCAGTGCTGTATACCGATGTATACATCGGTACATACCGATGTATACATCGGTATACAGCAGCCCCCGCATCCCCAGTAATGCAGGCCCCCCCAGCGTCTCTCCGGTCACCTGTAAAGCAAGCTATACTTATCAGTGTCCCGCTCGCACCCGCCGCTGCCGACATCCACGATCCTCCATCTTCATGCGACTCCTCTTCCTGTTTCTGTGCGCGTCGCCGGCAATGACGTCATTCCCGGCGACGCGCACAGGAAACAGGAAGAGGAGTCGCATGAAGATGGAGGATCGTGGATGTCGGCAGCGGCGGGTGCGAGCGGGACACTGATAAGTATAGCTTGCTTTACAGGTGACCGGAGAGACGCTGGGGGGGGCCTGCATTACTGGGGCTGCCTGTATACTACCGCTGGGGCTGCTATATACCTCTGGGGCACTGTATACTACCACTGGGGCTGCTATATACCTCTGGGGCCCTGTATACTACCACTGGGGCTGCTATATACCTCTGGGGCACTGTATACTACCACTGGGGCTGCTATATACCTCTGGGGCCCTGTATACTACCACTGGGGCTGCTATATACCTCTGGGGCACTGTATACTACCACTGGGGCTGCTATATACCTCTGGGGCCCTGTATACTACCACTGGGGCTGTATATACTACCACTGGGGCTGTATATACTACTGGGGCTGCGTGTATACTACCACTGGGGCTGCTGTATCTACCTCTGGGACTGGTGTATACCACACTGCTGGGGGCTGTATACTTGTGCTAGGGTCCACCCTCGGCTTATACACGAGTCAATAGATTTTCCCAGGTTTTGGGGGCAAAAGTAGGGGGGTCGGCTTATACACGGGTCGGCTTATACACGAGTATATACGGTATTAATAGTAATATATTGTTTTTGCCACATTCCAATTATGGCACCTCCTGATGTACCTTTGATTCCTTCTCAGCATTTTCACTTGTGTCCAGTGTAGGTAGTGCTATCACAATAAGGGCTCCCTAAGCAGTCTAGTTTTTTTTTGTTTTTTTTTCAAACGACAAAAGTAAAACAAGGAGAGAGTCCTGGAGTCCATGGAGTCCATGGAGATGCCTCTGTTTACCTTCCTAAGAATGTACCCTCTGACAGTAACCAGATGAATGTAAATAAACGCTCAGGTCCAGACCTGAGAGTGGATGATTTTGTGTGGGTGATTTCTAAACACATCAGGTAGAGGTGTGCAGCTGGGGCTCCTAGTTTTGGAGTTATTGATCCATTTAGGATATTGGCCATTTGCAACCCTGTTTTTTCCCAACTCGAACTACCCCCAGTACTAAAGACCCATAACATCTTTCAGATATCGTCACTTAGAAGATGTGGACCTCTTCCAAACGTGCCCAGTTTAGAGTCCAGAGGCGTCTCATAAATGGGAGGGGGGTAATGTCATGTATTGACTGCTCTGCATTATTGCAAGAAGCTACTGCTGCCTGTGGGTTTACGGCTCTACAGGCCCAGGTAAGCTGCTGCTGCTGGGTGTGTGAGCTGATGTAGTTGTCTGCTCCTCCAGCCTTTAAAAAGTTCCCTCTTCCACCAGCAGATGTTGTTGATAGAGTTTTGGTCTCTGCAAGACAGTGATCTGTGCTGAAGCCTTCTTGGTGGTTTCTTTTTGTGGTAGTTGCTGTGCTTTCTGGTCCATGGGTGGAAGTGAGGGGGTCTAAGCCTGGGGATGATCAGGTGCAATCAACGTCTGGCAGCGCTCATCTTCAGACATAATTCTGGAAACAGGGCTATCCAGTTATCCCAGACCACTGATCGCTTTTTGCCCATCTTACCATCTTGCTTTCTTATTTCCTTTACCATTATATCACCCCGTGACACCACCAAAGCTACCTTCTCTGCCATGACAGAAGATGAACTTTACTCTCTACTCTCCAGATCACATCTCACCGTCTGTACACTTGACCTGCTCCCATCCCACCACATTCTCAACCTCACCACATTCTCCACCTCACCACAGTCTTCATTACAACCCAAACCTATCTTCTCAACCTTTCACTAACCAGTGATGTCTTCCCCTCGTGCATTTAACATGCCTCGATCACACCTATTCTCAAAAAGTCATCCCTTGTCCGATCCTCTGTGTATAGCTATCGCCCCATATCACTTCTCCCTTATGCATCCAGATTGCTTGAACAGAATGTTCATCTTAAATAGTTCTCCTACTTCTCCTTCTGCTCCCTCTTTGACCAGTTACAATCTGGTTCCCGATCGCATTATTCAACTGAAACTGCCCTAGCTAAAGTCACCAATGACCTACTAATAGCCAAAGCAAAGCAACACTAGTATGTTCTCCTCCTCCTAGACCTGTCATCTGCCTTTGACATATTTGACCATTACCTTCTGCTGAAAATTCTCTCATCTGTTGGCAACACAAACTTGGCCCCATCTCTTCATATTAAACAACTGGACATTCAGTGTCTCCCACATACACCACCTCATCTTGCCCACTATCAATTGTTGTCCCCAAGGTAAAGCTCTTGGACCCTAAACTTCTCCATTTACAGCTTGTGACAGCTTACAGAGGCCAAAAGCTTTCATTATCATCGCTATGCTGACGACACGCAGAGCTACCTCTATTGACTGGATATCACCTCCTTCTTAGCCAAGCCATTTTCACTTCCTGCTGACTCAAAAATGAAAAATATTTCCTGGATTGACTACTGCAACCTCCTAGTCTGTGGCCTCCCTTCTAAAACTCTCTGACCCCTATAATCTATCCTCAACTTTGCTGTCCAACCACTTCACCTGTCTCCCCACTATTGCCTGGTCTGTACTCATACTTTTGAACTTTCTGCTCCAACATGCAGGCTTTCGCCAAAAATGGAAACCTTCAAAGAAACATGAAGACCTACTTTGACAAGCCTACAACCTTCAGTAACCCTCAGTTCACACTACTTCTGCATCATCAGCTTTAACCTCACCTACTGGATCCTCACCCATCCCTTGTAGACTGTGAGCCCTCGAGGGCAAGGTCCTCTCTCCTCCTGTACCAGTCTGTGCCTTGTACAACCCCTGGCAAAATTATGGGATCACCTGGCTCGGAGGATGTCCATTCAGTTGTTTAATTTTGTAGAAAAAAAGCAGATCACAGAAATGGCACAAATATAAAGTCATTTCAAATGTTAACTCTCTGCCTTGAAAAAACACTAAAAGAAATATATGCTAGCCAGTAACGGTTAATTTTTGTAGACCAAGCAGGGGGAAAATTATTGAATCACTCAATTTTAAGGAAACAATTATGGAAACACACTGTAAATTTTCATTTCTAAAACTAACACCTGCATCAAATAAGATCTGCTTGTTAGTCTGCATTTAAAAAGGGGTGATCACACCTTGGAGAGCTGTTGCACCAAGTGGACTGACATGAATCATGGCTCCAACATGAGAGTTGTCAATTGAAACAAAGGAGAGGAATTATCAAACACTTAAAAGAGGGTAAATCAACATGCAATTTTGCAAAAGATGTTGGTTGTTCACAGTCAGCTGTGTCTAAAATCTGGTCCAATACAAAGAACATGGGAAGGTTGTTAAAGGGAAACATACTGGTAGACCAAGGAAGACATCAAAGCATCAAACAAGGTTACAATGGGCTAAGGAAAAGCAATTGTGGACTGTGGATAACTGGATGAAAGTCATATTTAGTGATGAACCGCAAACCTGCACTAGGCAAGGTGATGGTGCTGCAACTTTTGTTTGGTATTGTTCCAATGAGAGTTATAAAGATGACTGCCTGAAGAGAACATGCACATTTCCACGGTCATTGATTATATGGGGCTGCATGTTAATAAATGCCCAAGTTTACATTGATATTTTGGACATTTCTCTTATCCCATCAATTGAAAGGATGTTTGGGGATGATGAAATCATTTATCAAGATGATAATGCATCCTGCCATAAGAGCAAAAACTGTGAAAACATTCCTTGAAAGAAGAGACATAAGGTCAATGTCATGGCCTGCAAATAGTCCGGATCTCAATTCAATTGAAAATCTTTGGTGGAAGTTGAAGAAAATGGTCAATGACAAGGCTCCAACCTGCAAAGCTGATCTGGCAACAGCAATCAGAGAAAGTTGGAGCCAGATTGATGATGAGTACTGTTTGTCACTCATTATGTCCATGCCTCAGAGTCTGCAAGCTGATATAAAAGCCAGAGGTGGTGCAACAAAATACTAGTAATGTATTTGAGTGTTTTGTTTATTTGTTTGTCATGATTCCATAATTCTTTCCTCAGAATTGAGTGATTCCATAATTTTTCCCCTTGTTTGGGCTACAAAAGTAACCATTACTGGCTAGCATTTTTTTTTTCAAGATTTCTTTTAGTGTTTCTTCAAGGCAGAGAGTTGCCATTTGAAATTACTTAGTTTTGTGCCACGTGTGTGATCTGCTTTTTTTCTACAAAATTAAACAACTGAATGAACATCCTCTGAGCCAAGTGATTCCATAATTTTTGCCAGGGGTTGTATTGTTCATGATTATTATATTTGTTTTTTATTACGTATACCCATTTTCACATGTAAGGAACAATGAAATAAATGAGGCAATAATATTAAATAATAATAATTTAATCATAATTAGTGGCCTACTGGGTGAAAATGAAGGGAAAAATAAAAAGGGAAAAATGAAGTTGTACTTGCTTCAAGGGTCATGGCGTCAGAGTCAGTGTCCATTTTGCTGGTGTCAGATTCAGGGAAATTTAGGAGTCTGAGTCGGAGGTTTGGCTTACAGACTTCACAGCCAGAACTGTGGAGTTCAGCGTTGGAGTCAGTGTCCAGTCATTAGGGTGGAACAGGGAGTACTTAGTCACCAGTCACTACACAGAAAATGTAGCTGTGATCACTCCCAAACAATTTCGTTAAAAGGGACTCTGTCAGCACAAAATGACTGATAAAACAAAGTACAGGCAGTCGGGGCATTATGGCGTCGCCAAACATTTAATTGCACTTTCCCAACTGCTTGTTTTACATCTATATCTGACTTTCTTGGCTCTATGGAGCCAAAGCCATGAATTGAAGAAGAGGGGAGGGTGGTGACAGAGAGAAAACAAGCAGGTGGTAAGGTATAATTAAATGATTAGCCCTTCTATGATGCACTGAGTGCCTGTACTTAGTTTGAATAGTCATTCTGTAGTGACCAATGTCCCTGCCTGACATACACATGCTGCAGAGCAGGATGTCACTGTGCCCGAGAGTGATTATAGTGCACTCACTGTGGATTGAGCAGTGGCTGTCACAGCCCTCGCCACACCCCAATGACCAGAAGGGAGTGGCTGCAGGGAAAATAGAAATTAATTTTCTCCCAGCAACCAGGAAGCTACTAAACAGGAATCAATGTGTATTACTTGCAGAATAAACCTATTTCTGTAGATAAATTGTGTTTCTGGATATGACAGGTTTACTTTAAGTATAATAGTGCAATATATAAGTATAATATAAGCATATTGCCTGAACTTGAATCTCTGCTGGCTGCTACTACAAACTGTCAACACACTGTTAATGCCATTATTCCACTTCGATTTTGTAAAATATAGAGGGGGGGGACAAGAGGCGCAATAGTGCCCTATCACTAGTGACACTAGTATGTATACGGTGGTGCTGTGTGGCCGCTCACCTGATCCAGTTGTGGTCCCCACAACTGGTTTAACTGCGTTTAGGAATCAATGTTCCAAGCTGCTGCAGGACCTCCACCTACCACTGGATCGTGGTATGTTTCAAGAGAAGTGATGGGAGTAATGGTGTGTCACGGTCCGCGCTGCTTCTGGATTAAAAACTCACCAAAGAGCCCAGCAAACTTTTATCCTCTTTATTCCTTAATCCAACGCGTTTCAACGCCACAACCCGGCGTCTTCCTCAGGGATCCCTGAGGAAGACGCCGGGTTGTGGCGTTGAAACGCGTTGGATTAAGGAATAAAGAGGATAAAAGTTTGCTGGGCTCTTTGGTGAGTTTTTAATCCAGAAGCAGCGCGGACCGTGACACACCATTACTCCCATCACTTCACTTCGATTTTGTGACTGTTCAGAGTGCATACCCTTTAATTACCATAGCTGAATGCACCTGAGACAGTTCCGCAGATCAACTACGGGGTTCAGCGGTACACACCACTGTGAAACCTAATAAGATTGGTTGAGAATAGTGTGTATGACAAGTTTTTACTCAATATAACATGACAGGTTTTCTGTTGCTCCCCAATGCCTAGAATGCCTTATTCTGCTGTGTTAGTTATGTGACAATTTTTTTATTATGGAATGTAATCTGTCAGGGTTCGAAAGGATCTGTTACACAACAGATTTGTCCTATAATTATGAATGCCTAGATGGGAGTTTGAACACACACCTAGGTTTTAGCACGCATTGCAAAGAGTGGGATAGCACTAGACAGCTGACTGGTTGAAATGAATGGCCCTTTAGAGAAGTAGATACATAGGAATAGAAAAATAAAACATACCAGAACTCATATTACTCCAGGGGGTCCCAAAAGTCAGGATTGTTGCACTTGATGCAGTCTGTACACAATACTGCACTCATCAAAGTGACCATGTCTACAATTCTACTTTTGAAACAGAATTCTGTTGTACTAAATATGCATATTGACATGATCACTGCAACCATTTCATTCAGACACCAGAGATTTTTCTTGAATGGAAGATAAAAAACACAATCTCAATTTCAACAGTGTTTGGTCCGTGTCAATTGATATCATCAGTATTTCATCAGTAAGGCTGCTTTCACATCTGCGTTGTAGTGCAAGTTGCGGTAGATACGGCAGATGTCACAACATCTGCCGTGTAACGGCTGACTTGCGACATTGATCCGGCAAGCCCCACTCATTCTCTATGGGGCTTGCGGTCAGGTGCGGCAAGTGCGGTATTGCCGAATCTGGCACTTGTAGCGCTTGCAACACTGCAAAAAAAACAAACAAAAAAAACCGCTGTTAGCAGTGTTTTTTTTTTTTGCGCGACCGCAAGTGCCGAATCTGCCGAATTCGGCAATACCACACCTGACCGCAAGCCCTTAGAGAATGAATGGGGGTTGCTGGATCAGTGCCGCAAGTCGGCCGTTATACTGCAGATGCGGCGACATCTGCCGGATTTGCCGCAAATTACACTACAACGCAGCCTAATTTTCTCACATGAAAGAAATAAACTGCAAAGCTTATACTATACAACCAGTAAGTCAGTAAATTTTCACAGACCCATAGACTTGTATGGGGAATTTTGATCATTCACTCAAATGAAAAAAACACATTTGAATCCAGAGGTTTACATACAACACCTGGTCTAGACCTTACTTCTATGCATATGCTCAGCTGTGAAAAAAGGTCTTCAGTGAAATAAACTTTTATTAGAATACAGAAATTGGTATATTTAACACACATGGGACAGTTAAGGAATGGGCAGTTTGGGAAAAGTAGGGGACCCAAAGAGTGCCTTTCAATAAATATACTATGTTTGCGGACAATTAGCAATATACAACTTATAAGACCGAGTGCTGCTAACTGTGTGTCTGTGTGTGTATTATATGTTTGCTTTTTCACCTGTCAGTAGTACATAGCTTAGAAAGTTAAACAGCTGCAAAATTGTGTTCTTACAGAATTGATAGCCGTTAAAAACTATTGTATCAGTTTTTTAAAAAAAACAAAGAAATGTGTTCAGGCATGTTTATTTTAAAATGTGGCAAATCAATGTAGTTAAACATTATATTATTTCTAAATCAGTTGTCTTTCAACACAATCATCTTTTACTATAGCAAAAGTGCCATTATACTAATGTGTATTTTACCATGTGGCTATGCATCATTTCTAATGAATCGAGTGAAAAGGCAAATTTGTGTTTGTAGAGGATGATAAAAATAAAACCTTTTTCAACCATGAGATTTGTATAAACAAGAGAAAAAGTAGCCACATACCCAAACCATTCCCTAAATTCACAATTCACTCAAACACAGATCAGTTGGTACGGACTATACAATTACTAAAGGGCGTTTAACAAGTTTTCTCACAAACTTAGCTGCTATTAATCAAAGTGAAAAAACAACAACTGTCACAAGATTAAAGGCTAAATCCACAATATAGAGATCTACACCTTGACAGAAGTAAATGAATACACCTAAAAGCACCTTATATTGTTAAGGGATGATGGCAACTAATCTGTTATCTCTCAGGGGTTCTGGCTGGTTAACTTCTCCAAACTGACTGCACTACATTTACATTCTGTTTAGTTGTCAAGAAACTGTTGAACTTGTGGCTACTAAGTACAGCAAAAGATGCTCCTTCATCCATATAAACAGTTCTTACATTGAATGAAATCATATATTGGGAACACCAGCGTAGCTATTAAAATTTCACATATTAAAGAGCTCCAAAAAAATTGGTGTATCAGTTGACACACTAAATTGTCCTAATAAAAAAAAAGTCAAATAAAGTGCAGAAATCTATCTAACGCTTAAAAATAGATTAGACTGTCATGAAACACACACAAGAGAATTCATTTATAGAATCTCTCCTGGTTGAAAAGATCCAAAGGGGTCATCATCTTGATGTTTCTGACTACAACAATGAAATCACTTTTAATAGCCATTTTGGATGGAAGGGCCACAGTAATAGATGCCCAATAACTGTCCTGTAGCCATCTTTTAATTTCTCTAGGCCTCAGTTTGTTAGTCTTGAAAAAATATTTTTTTGAAATCAAGATTATCTCTTTTCATGTTACTTTGGGGCATCTGGATATTATAATGTGAAACGCCTCCATTAACCAGAATGAAGAGCTGCTAACTCACATTTTTCATACTTGGTTATTCCTCCGGATGACTGCAATGTCATCCTAAATTTCTCCTGTAATATGGATGGCTGCAGAATGAAAAGTATGAAAATATCAGCTGATTTCTAGTGGTTTTTATAGCTAAACCTCTAACGAATGGCTGATTGCCAGACCAACTTCAGTTTGATTGTTTCGTAGTTGGGCCAGTTGAAGTGCCTCATGGCACAAAACGATCGTCGCCTTCTCTGCTCACCTGCAATTTCCTCTTTCACTTCCCTGATGGCTGCTTTGTCATTCTCTGCAGATTGTTATATGGATTTAACAAATAAAGACTTTGTTCTTAATTTATGGTGAGTGCTGCCAACTTTGAACTGTGTATTTATAAGACTCTGTAAACCTTGACTAGATGGCCTTCAAATGTGGCAGATCTAGCAACAGAGCACATGCTCATTTCCCTGACCAATATACTACAAAAACACTTGTGCATGACTGCATCTCCCGCCTCAGCTACTGCAGCATTCTGCTTTCTTGTCTCCCCTCTAGCATCCCTCCAATGTATTCTAAACTTTGCTGCCCAACTAATACACCTGTCTCCTCGCTATTCCCCAAACTCTGCTCTCTAACTAGCCATTCACTTGCTCCCCATTGCCTAGAAACTTCAGTTCAAAATCCTAACTATGACGTACAAAGCCATCCACAACCTGTTCCATACATCTATGACATAGCCTCATGGTATTTACCTACATGTAACCATCTATCATCTGAGGCTCTCTTCTATTCCCCTCTTATCTCTTCTTCCTACAACCGCACACAAGACTTCTCCCATGCATCCCCCATACTCTGGAACTCTCTGCCTTAACACATCAGACTCTTACCTAAAGTGGAAGCATTCAAAAGGAACCTGAATACCCACCACTACCAACAAGCCTATAACCTGCAATAAGTCTTTCTCCACTAAACCGCCACATGACCAGCACTACCCTCTCCTACTGTATACTCACCCATCCCTTGAAGACTGTGAACCCTCGCGGTCAGGGTTCTCACTCCTTCTGTACGTGTGTGCCTTGTATTGCTGATAAACATTAGACTTGTCTATGTATGCCCCTTTTCAAATGTAAAGTGTCACGGAATAAATGGCACTATAATATTAATAATTGTAGTAATAATAATGCTCTTTGGTACATTTGTCACACAAGGCAATACAGCATGAGTTTACACCAACTATTGGTTGGCTTACTGTGTGTTAAGAATTTTAGCTAACATTTTAGTACATTTGTTGTACATAATGACACACGTAAGATTACTGCCTTTTTGGAAAGGCTACACCTCTTACCAGACAAGATGCAGAAAGTGTCTAAAACACATAATAAATATGGCACGTTATGTGAGACAGTTTTTTTCTGCAGCAAAAAACTTTAAAATTAGCTTGATATATATGTCCGAGTGACCCTATATACGATGTAATCAAACATACATTAGGCACTCTGTAACATTAATGCTGCCAATTTAAATGTATAATATCCCATTGTCCAATAATGAAGAATGTAAGATTGTAACAGCATTTAAAGCTATTTGTATTTCACACCGAGCCACGCTCCTTGTGCTTCTTCTTTTTTGTATATAAAGTAAAAAGTATAATAATGTATATAGTTCTGCCTTTAATATTCTCTATATACACTGGTGATCAAAATTAAAGAACAACACATTCTCCTTAAAGCGAACCTGTCACCCCCTCCAGACATCTAAAAATACCATAGCCACCTTCTGTAGCACTAAGGCTGCAGTCTGACAAGGTGTCTATAGCATTTATGCTCCCTTGATTCACCGAAATAAAGACTTATATAAAATCTGTTTCAAACCAAATCCAAGACCGGGAGGCGGGTTTTCAAGTGTCTATCTCCCTCCTCTGTGGTGTCAGTCATCCCTCTCTGCTCTCTGTGCGCCGCCTCCAGGGCCACCTCCCTGCACTACAGAGCTTTGTCAGCTCTGCTACAACATAGAGCTGCTGTTATAAGAGACCCCACAGTAGTAAATCTAGCAGGAGGATCCTGAGCAGAGAAAGCCTTGCCTGCTACATAGCAGCCTTGAGCTGTCAGCAGTGCAGCAGAGTTGAGTTTGTGCTTTAGATCATAGGCTGAGGAGCAATGCTGCTGTTTACAAGAAACTGAAAGTGAAAACTGCTCAGCTCAAGGGCTATGTAGCAGGCAGTGCTTTGTCTGCTCAGGGTCCTCCTGCTAGATTTACTACTGTGAGGTCTCCTATAACAGCAGCTCTGTGTTGTAGCAGAGCTGACAAAGCTCTGTAATGCAGGGAGATGGCCCTGGAGGTGGTGCACAGAGAGCAGAGAGGGATGACTGACACCACAGAGGAGGGAGAGAGACACTTGAAAACCCGCCTCCCGGTCTTGGATCAGGTTTGAAACAGATCTTACAAAAGTCTTTATTTCAGTGAATCAAGGGAGCATAAATGCTATAGACACCTTCTCAGAATGCAACCTTAGTGCTGCAGAAGGTGGCTATGGTATTTTTAGATGCCTGGAGGGGGTGACAGGTTCGCTTTAATGTTAAGGTCATTGTGTTGTCCTATGTGAAAATATACTAACATGAGTAAAATAGTAGCATTTTAAGGTTATTTCATAAATTGAATATATTCTAAAGCACAGAATAAAAATGTAAATGAGATAAATGAAAAAGAACACTAATCAAAATTAGAAAATGCTTTCAGATGCCTGCAAGTTATTGGTGTTAATCTGGCACCCAGTGCTAATTTTCTTAATTATCTGACAAACCCTATTTAACTGGCAGCCTAACTTTCTAGTTAGGTCTCACTTTGCAAGAAATGGTGTGTCGTTCCAAAGTTACTGAAACCCTCAAACAGCAGATTGTCAAGATGAATGCCAAAGGGGTCATCTTATCAGCCATTGCAACAGAAGTTGGTTGTTCCAAGTCTATGATTTCTAAAATATTGCATCTTTACAACATCACAAACTCTTTAAAGTCCCCAAGAAGGCTGGTTGCCCTCAAAAGACAAATACAAGAGAGGACAGGATAAGGTGGAGAATCTCCATAAGTAATTGGTTCAATCCTGAAGCTGGAATAGCTCACCAGTTCAGCACTGAACAGGGTAATGATCTGTCTCGTCATACAGTGTGACAACGTTTAAGAGCATTTGGCCTGAAAGCTCACTCTGCAGTGACCAAACCACTAATTAGCAGAAAGAATCAAAAGGCTAGACTCACCTTTGGTGAGAAGAATGTTGTACGGACAGAGGAGAAGTTGTCCAAAGTTCATTTTAGTGATGAAAGCAAGTTTAATTTATTTTGGTCTGATGGGAAAAGTTATGTTCGTCGACAAACTGGGGATAGACAGAATCCAAAGTGTGGAAAGAAGTCAGTAAAAGGTGGTGGAGGACGTATCATGGTTTAGGAAATGTTTTCTGCTGCAGGGTGCACCTCTCATACACACTTGCATTCACTCTGCCATGTAGCTGTATCAGAACCTTCAACATCATGTGGTTCCTTCCTTGCATTCAGCACTCAGACAGCAATTTTCATGCAGGACAATGCCTCCTGTCACACAGTAACATGAGTAAAGCAGTTCCTTGAAATAAAACACACTGAAACAATGAAATCAAGAGTCCTGATCTCAGCCCAATAGAAAACCTTTGGAAAATCCTTGTTGAAAGTTATGGCTAAGAAACCCACAACAGTCACAGAACTGTGGAAGAGACTGGAAGAAGAGTGGACCAAAATCACACGAGAGCAGTGTGAGAGACAAATGATGTCCTGTGGCAGTAGATGTGCTGGAGTCATTCAAAGCAAAAACCTGTACAAGTCCTACTGATTGATGACTGTTGTAACCTTCACAAATTTAGTTTTAATCTTTCTCTGTGCTACAATCATTGCTGTTCTTAAATTATGATCATCACATTTTGTGTAAAATAAAGGTTTTACCTTAATAAACTTTGGTTGTTTTTGGAAAAACCTGTCCTAGTGGCATGGTGTACCCCTTACACAAAAACCTTCAATGTTGATCAATATAGATTACATTCTGCCTTAAAAAAAATTAAGTGAACTCTACTCTCTCTATACCTATGCTAACGTCCAAGCAAGACTAGGATCACATGGTAGATTTTTATTACCGTATATACTCGTGTATAAGCCGAGTTTTTCAGCCCAAAATTTGGGCTGAAAAGTCTCCCCCTCGGCTTATACACGGGTCAATACGGTAAATGCAATGGTGGGGGCTGTGGAGGCTGGAGGAGGCTGCTGTATGAGCGGCCCCGTCACGTGGGGCCGCTCATTATATATGCACTGCTTCCCCCTGTCAATCAGCGGCAGGGGGAAGCAGTTCATATATGCCCCCCAAAAGCTGGCACTGTCCCCCTTGTAAGGGCCCCCCCCCCGCTGCTTATACATTACCATCCCGGTGTTCTGATCGGCGCCGCTCCTCGGTGCTCCTTCTTCATCTCTCCCGTCCTCGCTGGCTGCATCCGGGATCTCAGGCCGTCGCAGGCATATGACGTCATCGCGCGACGGCCAAAGATCCCGGATGCAGCCAGCGAGGACGGGAGGATGAAGAAGAAGCACCGAGGAGCGGCGCCGATCAGAAACACCGGGATGGTAATGTATAAGCAGCGGGAGGGGCCTTTACAAGGGGGGACAGTGCCAGCTTTTGGGGGCTGTTGGTACCCCCAGGGGGCTGCTGGGTACCCCTGGGGGCTGCTGGGTACCCCCTGGGGGCTGTTGGTACCCCCAGGAGGCTGTTGGTACCCCCAGGAGGCTGTTGGTACCACCAGGGGGCTGCTCGGTACCCCCTGGGGACCCCAGGGGGCTGTTGGTACCCCCAGGGGGCTGTTAGTACCCCCAGGGGGCTGTTGGTACCCCCAGGGGGCTGCTAGGTACCCCCTGGGGGCTGATGGGTACCCCAAGGGGGCTGCTGGGTACCCCCTGAGGGCTGCTGGGTACCCCCAGGGGGCCGCTGGGTACCCCCTGGGGGCCGCTGTATAACCCCTGGGGGGTGCTGTATAACCCCTGGGGGCTGCTGTATAACCCCTGGGGGCTGCTGTATATACTGCTGATGCCTGTATACCACTGGGGCTGCTGTATATACCACTGGGGCTGCTGTATATACCACTGGGGCTGCTGTATACTACCACTGGGGCTGCTATATACTACCACTGGGGCTGCTATATACTACCACTGGGGCTGCTATATACTACCACTGGGGCTGCTATATACTACCACTGGAGCTGCTATATACTACCACTGGGGCTGCTGTATACTACCACTGGGGCTGCTGTATACTACCACTGGGCTGCTGTATACTACCACTGGGGCTGCTATATACTACCACTGGGGCTGCTATATACTACCACTGGGGCTGCTATATACTACCACTGGGGCTGCTGTATACTACCACTGGGGCTGCTGTATACTACCACTGGGGCTGCTGTATACTACCACTGGGGAGGCCTGTATACCACTGGGGGGGGCCTGTATACCACACTGCTGGGGGCTGTATACCTGTGCTGGGGTCCACCCTCGGCTTATACACGAGTCAATAGGTTTTTCCAGATTTTTGGGGCAAAAGTAGGGGGTCGGCTTATACACGGGTCGGCTTATACACGAGTATATACGGTACATGCTATAATAAGTAGATAACTGCGATTGTGTCTTATTCCACATTTATACCTTTTCCTAGATGCAATTTCACATGGAAACTCAATGAAATTCTCTGGGAAGTAGTTTTATACATGGTCATTATTATTTATTTATTTTTTTTAAATTGTCATGCTCTTCATGAATTTAAAATAGTCAAGTGCTAAGGCTGTTGTTATTCCTAGTTAGTTTGTTATTATGGCAGAAATCACAATTTATATTGTGCAAGCATTACAGACTTAATAGTTTTCTTCTGTTGAATGATTAGACAATAATGCAAATATCCAGCCAAGAGATCATAGAATGGAAGAGTTGGAAGGGACCTTAAAGGTTATTGGGTCCAACTCCCTGGGAATGTAGGATTTCCTAAGTCATCAAGGGTATGTTAATCCACCTTCTGCTTGAATGTTTCATTGATGGAGAGTTCCCGATCTTCTGTGGCAGCCTGTTCCAATCTCTGACTGCTCTAGATGACCGAAATGTTTTTCTAATGTTGAATCTGAAGCAAAATAATATGTCTAAGGGCCCTTTCACATCAGTGTTTTTTTCAAATCGCGGCAGATGCGGTGAAAAAACCACATCTGCCGTGATTACCGCATACCGGCTGCACTTGCGGCATGGTTGCGGCGCGGTAAACGCCATAAAAGGTATAGGCGGACTTGCGGCAGATGCGGTTTTGGCACTTGCGGCAGATGCGGCTGCGAAAAAAACGGCGGTCAGCCGCGTTTTTTTTTCGCGGCCGCACCTGCCGCAAGTGCAAAACCGCACTTGCCGCACCTGCCGCAAGCCCGCCTATACTTTCTATGGGGCTTGCCGCAACCGCGCCGCAAGTGCAGCCGGTATGCGGTAATCGCGGCAGATGCGTTTTTTCACCGCATCTGCCGCGATTTGAAAAAAACGCTGATGTGAAAGCACCCTAATCTGGATCAAAATAATAATAAATGCAGTCAGCTAGATGATGTTTAACTGGCATTTTCTTTATTGTTTGCTCTTAGGCTGATTTTTAGCTCAGCTCTGCTACGGCAGAACTGCAGTCTGTGGTTATAGTATAGCTATAGGTTCTTAGTGGGTTCTGCAGTAGTCCGAAACAAACCTCTAATCTTATCATCAGTTTAAATGGCTGCTGCTCTCCCGCCTTACCGCTAATAATAATAATAAATGCAGTCAGCTAGATGATGTTTAACTGGCACTTTCTTTATTGTTTGCTCTTAGGCTGATTTTTAGCTCAGCTCTGTTACGGCAGAACTGTAGTCCGTGGTTATAGTATAGCTATAGGTTCTTAGTGGGGTCTGCAGTAGTCCGAGACAAACCTCTAATCTTATCATCAGTTCAAATGGCTGCTGCTCTCCCGCCTTACCACTTAACCTGAAGCTGCTATGTATAAAAACCATTCTATCACATGCTTCCCATGAAGTTTGCGAAAAGAGAGCCAATTTATATTAAAGCAAGGGCAGAATAATTCTAAAGTGAAAACTATTCAACCAGAGGGGAAAAAATATTATGACACATGCATAAACTGAAGCAAATAAGCCTTAAGAAGGGGACGTCTCGAGGGTCACTTTAATTATCTGGATGTAAGAATGTCATGCTTGTTTTCCTTTTAAATATATCCTTCTTTTGCCCTTGTCTTACTGACCAGGCAGGAATAGCAGATTTGCACAAATATCCCTTGTCAGATACTTTGCTACAGGACATACATCATCCTTTCCAGCTCATCCCCGATTAAATTTACTAGCTAGCAGCAATTACCTCTTCCCCAGAGCCTGACCCACTGGTAAACGGAATAGACATTGCTTGGCTTCTACATTCCCCGTGATTGAGCTCTTCATTTTTTTTCCATTTGCTCCCACTATGTGTTACTGGTTAATTCATCAAAAAATAAAAAATATAAATAATTACTATTAGCTGAAAAGAAATGTTTCTGCCTTTGCAATTGATGTATCTGAAGATTTAGTCCTTGATTATGTTCTCCCATTTACCCCTATTACTTGGATCAGTTGTTTAAAGCTGTTAATGATCCATCTGGATCAATGTCTTTGCTTGTAGATATAATTTACTGCATTGTTAGATTAGTACAGATGTTTTTATAGATGGCTATGCTCCATTTCACTGGCTGCCTTTCCACATCACGTTTCTGTATCTAGGCACAAATGAAACAAATATAATTATGACGCTTTTTTATGTGATGCTCAGCTGCAATCAGCCACCAATTAATATTTTTAGCACAGGCTCTTATGCATATAAAGAACATTATAATTATCACTGCAAATGTAATCTTATTTTCAGAATGTCAGCACTCTCGCGGTCACGCGTGAGAGAAAGCTGTCAATTTTATATTTATACATAATGGAAAGTTGATCAGACTAGAAATTGTGGTTTTACTTTCACCAGGAAGGTAGTAAAGAAGGTAGAGTTCAGCTATAGCAAATTACATTTAATGGCTTCTCTGGGGCAAGGTTGAAGACTTTTATTAAACAGACCATATAACATGCTCATACTTTGTAATCTATTGCCTGCTCCAACTCGGTCCCCAAATGCCAATCTCAATCCGAGCATCTACAAGAGGGAAACGTTTGCCTATATAGAGCTTGTCCATGGATGAAAAATACATACACAGGGATTTATATGTATATCCATAGCCCTAGAATTCCTGAATGGAAGAAAAAACTCCATTTGAGCAGAAATATGCCCTGGTGAACGTCACTGTGCTCACATACATCAGATTGCTTTGGTGATTTGCATTTTTAACTCAAGACAGGCTATGTTCCAACGATGAGCTTTCCATGCTGTATATCTTTGCTGCGTCAAAAATTCAGTCTAAGGCGGCCGTCACACGAATCAATTTTGTGAGTGATATTGTTAGCGATCACATGCACGCGCGATCGCTAACAATATCATTCACATCGCTGGTGAGCTGTCACACAGACAGACTCACCAGCGATGTGGAACAGCGAGATCGCTGGTAACCATGGTACACATCGGGTTACTAGGCACCGCGTGGCGCTTAGTAACCCGACGTTTACCATAGATACCATCTCCCAGCATAGGCTCTGCCGCTGGGAGATCGTTCATCTTGGTGTCACACACCACGGTGAGGCAGATTGATCAAGCGATTATCGCTTGATATGAGCTCCGGCTCACAAATCTGCGATCTAACAATCAAGCGATTTTACAGTGTAAAATTGCTTGATTACACGCAGTGATGCACAAACGATATCGCTTAAGCGATCAAAAAGCAGATCGCTTAAGCAATATCGTGTAGGAAATTGATGCATGTGACGGCCGCCTTAGATTTATATCAAAATGGATGAGATTTATATAAATTTCCTGCCCACTAGGCTTCTTTTTTTTATTATCTACAGTGCATGTTTCAAATCCACAAAATATCAATTTCTCTTGTGTGTATGCAGACTTTTCTGGAAAGATTCTCCCCACAGACTGGTATTAGATGAGGAAAATTCCCAAATGCACATGCGTTTTTAGTGTGTTTCCACGGTGGAAACACATCAAAAACACATGAAATCTGCACCTAACAATGTCAATAGAGTTTTGGCAAAACCAATTAACAGGAAATTTCAAAAGCAAAGCAACTTGACTCCAAAAAATGAGAAAAAACTGCGTCAAAGCCACATGTAAAAAACAGACAAATTTAATGAAAAAAAAAACAAGTATGCTAGTTTACATAATAAGTGCAGAAATGGTGAAGAAATTCCGCAGCATCAAAAACTTAGCAAAATCTCATTGTGGGAATGATGCCTAAGGCTACATTCACACTGCGTTTTTGGTCTGTTTTTGCTCATCAGTTTCTGTAGCCTAAAACAGGAGTGGGTGATAAATACAGAAGTGGTGACGTGTTTCTATTAGACTTTTCCACTAAGGCTGGAAACACAATTTTCGACTGATATGTGGGTCTCTCGGACGAGACTCGGATCAGTCACCCTGAACGGCCTCTCCCTCTCTGGACGGGAGTGTCAGCTGCTTGTGTTTTTGTGCTGCATCACACTCCTGTCCAGAGAGGGGGAGGCCGTTCATGTTGACTGATCCGAGCCTTGTCCGAGAGACTTGCATGCCAGTCAGATAGTGTGTTTCCAGCCTGATTGTTCCACTCCTGGTTTTGGCTCCAAAAATTGATTCGCAAAAACAGACCAAAAATGCACAGTGTGAATGTAGCCTTACTCTTTCATTGTGTTATAAGAGTTTAGCTGTTGGTGTGTATGTCAACAAGCCTACTGATTGTTTCCAGTAATGATGACTCTCTCTTGACCAGCAGCGTAGTATGGGTTGCCAGTACCTGGAGAAAGATAAGTATTTTGTGCCCCCTAAAGCTATGTGCTCACTTAACGTTTGAAGCATTTTCCTTGCAGATTTTATAACATTGGCAAGGGGAAATGCATGCCAGCAAAGTCAATGAGAAACCTGAAGTGCTGTGCCCATATTCAGATTTTTTGATGGAAACACATAGAAAAAAAACGCACCAAAAAAATGCATGAAAATGCTAATAATGCTGCGTTTTTTTCTGCCAGAACATGCAAATTTGGTATAGAAATAATCTGCTAGGTGGGAACATAGCCTAACTTTTTCGAATTCCCTTACACCAGTTTTGAATTGAATCTCTTATCTTCTAAGCATATTTATTCTGTTTTAAGAAAAAGCCAAATCATATAAATGCTCTTTATCGGTTTCCCTTTGAGCCGCTATTCCTTTTCAGCTTTTTGTTGAAATCAAATATCAAATTGAACAAATTCAAAAGGTTTAAATTGATACATTTAAAAAATTAATACATTGTAAAAATATTGTAACTACTTGATTAACATAGCTCTATCTCTACCTGTATTCTAGCCCTAAACCTAGCCATAATCTAAATATTAAGTGTAAATCCTATAGGCATGTTCACACGTTGCTTTTTTGCTGCTCTTTTTCTGCAGCAAAACATGCTTTCTTGGCAGCAAAAAGCTGCCTTCAAAAAGAAAATGTCTGCCGTGGTCTTTATTTGTGTTTTTGGTGTCATTTGTCTATAGTACATGTTTAAATAAAGTTAGTTTCATTCACGCAAGCGCAGTAAACGCAGACTAAACACAGCAAAAAAAATCAGTTGAATTTATTCACTTTCTCACTGCTTTTAAATAGTGAAATAAAGCACAAAACGCTGAAAGAATTGACATGCTACTTCTTTAAAAAAAGCAGCACTTTTCCATTTCAGTCAGTAAAAAAAGCAAATGTGTGTGTTTGTGTGTGTGTTATTCTGAAATCTTTTCTTCTGCTGGTACTGTAAAGGCCACTTCACACGCTACGATATCATTGAACGATATCATTGAAACTCAGGATTTGTGATCGTTCAAACGATATCGTTTGTGTTGTTGCGTGTAAATGAACGATCTTGAAACGATAAATAGTTGGATCGTTCATCAAAATTTGAGATCCGACCTCAAATTATCGTTTTGTCCAATTAACGTTCTGGAAGCAGCAACATCGTTCAGTGTGAAACCTTTTTGAACGATGTCGTTTATAATTCTCCTATTCCTGCCCTTTGTAACATCGTTCACGCATTCTTCTCCAAGTAGCTGGCGCGTTGCCAAATTTAAGATCGTTAACGATATCCTTGCGTGTGACAACGCACTAACGATGTAGAAAGGATCACGGTCACGTGACATAGCTAACGATCTCGTAGCGTGTGAAGTGGCCTTAAAAAGTACCTTTTAATTTGCATAAAAGAAATGCGAAAAAAACTAAACAAAAAAGCAAGGTGTGATACATACTCCAAATCTATGGATAAATAAGTGGACGATCAGCGCTGCCATGAAATGATCAGGACCAAAGGGTTATCAGCATCTAAATTGGTGTTCTTATTCAACAGGTTTCACACCGTCAACCACGGCTGGTTTCTTGAGGAAGGAGCGAGGCTGATGCCCCAAAACGCGTTGAATAAAGCCACCATTTTAGATCCTGATAACCCTTTGGTCCTGATCATTTCACGGCAGCGCAGATCATCCACTTATATATCAATTTATTTTTCTGTGACCGCACTTTATACATGGTTTTGTGGATTCTGCAGCAGCCGTTACATGCCACATAAACTGGTTGTTAGTCACACAACCTGACGAGGTGAGCAACAACAATTAAATTGTGTATGGTTTATTGAGATAAGACCCCGTTTGCGTTTCCATATCTAAATCTAACCATCCAATCCAAAATCATGCCAAGCATCCTGTCCTTCTTGAGGGAACTTGCTCTCATCACATGGCCGAAGTAAGACAGTTTCTGTTTTACGACATTTTCTACCAGGGATGTCTGTGGATTGACACGGTTCCAGAACAGCTTTATTTGTGATCTTAACTGTTAATGGAATTTGTAGAAGTCTACTCCAGCACTACATTTTGAAGGGATCAATCTTTCTTTGATTATCTTTTGTCAAGGTCCATGTCTTGCACCTGTACAATGCGGTTAGGAATGCAGTGGCTGCGAACAATCGTCATTTTTAGGTGATCAAGATGACCTTGCACTTTCACAGTTGCTCCATGTCCATCATTGCTGCACAACCAATTGCAAGTCGCCGCTTGATTTTAGCTTAAGAGCTACCATTACAATCAATGAGGGACCCCAGGAAGATGACACTCTGAAATTTAACAGTACTTCAGGATATAGAAATAGTAGGTTATAGTAGTGAATGAGGACAATATTGAATAACGTTCACAGCATTGCACAAAATACTGTATTCAGTCAATTTGCTGTTCAGCTTTTCATCTGCTGCAACCATAAAGGAGTGCAGCAGCCATTGACAAAAGTCAACTAGAATGCTGAGTTCTACAAAGACAACACTAGGCGGGCACTAAAAATGTTGCTGTAAGAAGGTGCAATGTTCGCCGCCACCTCTCATTTGACCCGACCCACGCCACCATGCGCACACATACACACACACACATACACACATAGCACAGAACACTAGAGACAGTAACTCAAAATCTGTATAATTAATAAGGGTTATTCTGAAATACAAAAATGATGGCCTATTTATATGTTAGGTGAGTAATTTCAGGTCACTGTCATTGACGAGGCCAGGGCACAAAAGCCTTTATTGTTCAACTTGCACAGCTGAACACCCCTAGCAGAACCTATACCTGGTATTATAACATTAATACTTTATACCAGGGGTGAGGAACCAAGGGCCCTGACTATTTCTGGGGACCCCAGGCAGATCCCTGGAGACAGCAGTGCTTGAGCTGCAGTTTCAAGTTTGCCGAGCTTTCAACCCCAACTTGTACTGCGAGCATGCAAATGCAGTGTTCACAACAGAATGCTGAGTGCACATGCATCAAATGATTACATCCTTACACTGGCCAAAGTGTGGGCCAAGATAGCACGCGATGCGCTCACATCCACAGATGAAGAGAGCAGCATCAGCCTCAGCATTCCGAATGTTGTACATCACCCCAGTCCTCCCTAGTGCTGTACATGCCTTAGCCCTCTCCATTACATATATGATGAGTTAATTACCAATTACCAAGATTCCCTGAACATGCCAAAGATGCATGCAGTCCAGTACCGCTGTATATCCCTGCCCCCTGTCACTGTCCCCGCCTATCATAAGCGAAGGAGCTGTCCGGCAGCAAATCACAGGCCAGTCGGCGTATGACGTCAGCTTTGGCCTGTGATTGGCTGCTCGGGCAACTCCTGGCCTGTGATTGGCTGGGACAGCAGAACCGTACACTTACAGCATATGAGGCAGGGAGATGAGAGCAGTGCCGTTCTACATGCATTGGCAGCTTCTAGACACCTGCAGGCAGCTGAGAGCGGCACCGAAATGCAACGACGGACTGATGAGAAATGTCCATATGTGTATGTGTGTTTATCCCTTGTGTGTGTATGTGTCCCTCTGTGTGTTCCTGTGTGCATGTGTCCCTTTGCTCATCCCAGTGTGTGTATATGTCCCTGTATGTGTGTCCCTGAGTCTGTGTATGTGTCTTTGTGTGTATTGTGTGCGTATATGGGGGCTACAAGGGGATCATGGGGATACATATTGGGGTTGTAAGGGGATGATGGAGATACTGTATTAGGGGCTGCAAGGAGATGATAAATGTTAATGTTTTTGTTCAATAAATATTCAATTCTTCTCCATGGAAAAATAAACATTCCCTGAAAATAAGACATGGCGCATTTTTGGGAGGAAAAATTAATATAAGCCAGTGTCTTATTTTCGGGAAAAACTCTGTAATTGTTTGACAACTAATTTTGCATGGTAATTTTCTAGTTGATAATTTTGTGTGGGTCCCAAATTGTGGTAGAAATATCGAAATGGCCTTTGCCAGAAAAAAAGGTGCCCACCTCTGTTTTATCCAAACCAAGTGAATAGGACCAAGCTAAAAACACCAAAAACAACAATTACTCAAAGTCAGGAGATATGACTGGTTAAAAAACAATAAATGAGAGAGTTCAAAGGTAGACATCACTTTTAAATAATATAGCTGGCTTATTTCGAATGACTGGTTTTGCAAAGTAAAGTATTCTAATGTTATAAAAAAAAAAAAAAATTAAAAAGCCTAGTAAATGCACAATATTAGTAGGATGTGTTGAGCTTGTGTTCCACTTTACCTTTGGTTCAACTGAGGAAGCAATGAAATAGCTTGTGGAAATCACAAAACACAACTAGAAACATGTAATAAAAACAAAAGTGTATTGCACCTTGGATAAACAAAAATCTCAATACAGAGATAAAAAAATATATATTTGGTCAGCACAGAAATATTGCTTATGTTTATATATGTTTTTTCCTGAGCTTTGTTATAGACATACCATAAGTATTAAGGATATACCATGACTCTTGATCACAGGGAGATAGACCTTTAGGCTATGTGCACACAGTGTGTGTTTTATGCATTTTTGGTGTAGATTTGGATTTCTCACAAATCTGCATGCCTATCCTTATCCCAGCACAGGCTGCCTTCACATTTGCGTATGGGAAGGCAGCGTATGCTGCGTTCCCATACGCAGTCAAGCGCATGCGCACTGCGTTCCTATTTTTAACATAGGAACGCATAGTGCCTGAGTTTTGTAACGTTTGCTGCGTTTGGGTGCGGATGTGGAAGATATCTGCTCCCTCCAGGGTCCCCCGTCCGCATCCGGGACGCAGCATGTTGCATTTTTTGTGCGCTCGGGGACCTTGGAAAATCAGCAAGCTTCCCCAAGCGCACAAAAGAATGCATTGGCGTCAATGGGTCCGCAGTGTTTGCACATGACAGCGCAGGAGACGCTGCGGACCCATTGAAATCTTCCCGTTTGCCGCCGGTGATGTCACAGGAGATCACCGACGGCCACCGGGAGATCAGCTGGAGCCCCTGATGATCTCCTCCTCCCCGGCGCCGGTAATCTCATAGCGGTGTCGGCGGGGAGAAACAGCTGATCTGACAGCTGTTTGAATCTTCCCGCGCCGACATCTCCTCTCGGTGTCGGCGCGGGAGATTCAAACAGCTGTCAGATCAGCTGTTTAACCCCGCTGACACGTCCCGGAGCTTACCGGCGGCCGGGAGGAGGAAATCTCCACCGCTGATCTCCGCCTCCGGCCCGCCCCTGGACACCGCCGATTGGCTGCCCGGGCTCAATAGTGATGTGTCCGCAGGCGACATTCTCCGTTGTTGACACATCAAAATTACCCTGCTTTTCACTGCGTTTGTGTCTGCATGCCATCAGCATGCAGACACAAACGCAAATGTGAAGGCAGCCAAAGTCAATGAGAATTCTGAAGTGTTGTGCACATGTTCCTTGCAGATTTGGGTGCAGAAAAAAACCAATTGTTGGTGAGTTTTACCTGCGTTTTCCAGCCCTTCCATTAATTGACTTCATTATGAGAAACACATGGCAAAAACCTTCACCAAAAACGCACCACATTCTTCTGCCAGAACATGCAGATTTGGGGCAGAAAATGGCTGCACCATTACTCAGGTTGCGCACATAGCCTTAAAGGGGTTGTCCGGGCTTATGTTTTATTTCATATTTATATCTAGGCTGCAAAATGTTGACAATCTGCAATATACATGATGTCAACATTTTGCAGGGTTTCCTAGATATAAACACATTCACTGCTGGCAGAGAATGTCCAGGGGGTGTGATTGTGCATGCTGGTCGTTTACACCTACTCTAGCACAATCACACCCCTCCCCTATTCCTAGTATGGCCAGCCACCCCCAGGCCATACATGCCCGCCCCTTCCCACTAAACACTATGGAATGAAACCACCCCCAGGGCTCCTACAGGCCGCCCCAGCCCCTAACATCACCACCCACCCTCTGCAAAACAGCGGTCCCCAGTGCACTGATACAAGGTGCCGAAACCGCTGCTGTGAAAGCGATTCCGGCACACTGTGTCAGTGCAGCAGGGGACCCGCTGCATATGTGTGCTGCTCACCCTCCTCTTGTGCAGCCGGTGGTCCTCCGCCCTGGTCCCGGTCATGTGCAGCCGGGGTCCACACTCTGCAGTCGTATCTGTGCTGTGTGGAGCGGTGCCCGTCGCCTGCTTTCTCCAGACCTCCAGTACCATAGAGCTGGTGGAGCGGTATAGAGAGGACCTTTACACGTCACAACATTGCATGCAATTTCACTTGCAAGTTACTGGTTACAGTGAAAACATGGACACATTGTTCTATTTTGTTGCTGTCTGCTGATCCGGTCCGCGGCTATCTGGGTCCTCCCGGACAGACCCGGACAGGATCACGCCGTAGTGTGAAGCGGCCCTTTCCCTGATTCATCAGGTTTTGTGTGCCAAAACCAGGAGTGTCTCCAAAACCCAGAACAGGTGTCAATCTTTCAATTATAGTTCTTCTTTGCAAGTTCGTCTTCTGGTTTTGGCACACAAAACCTGATAAATCCTGATCAGGGAAAAAACTGCAGTGTGAAACCAGCCTTAATGGAAAAAATTTACAGGCACTCAGTCAGAACAGAATGATTGTTCAAACCAGACACATGTGCTCAGTGCACCCCTGACATAACTAAACAGTGCACCCTTGATGTGACCAAACAATTCTGCTCACCCTCGCACCTCCTTATTTTCCCTCTATGACCACCGCTCTCTTTGATTGAAAGCTCTGGCTTTATAGAGCCAGAAAATGGCAGAGATATATGGGAAAACAAGTAGGTGAGAAGATGAACAGAATTGTTAGGTCACATAAAGGGTACACTGGGCACATGTGCTTGGTTTGAATAGTTATTTAATGTTGACATGCTGCATTTAATTGTTAATTGTTATACTACCGTATTTTCCGGCGTATAAGATGACCCCCAACTTTTCCAGTTAAAATATAGTGTTTGGAATATACTCGCCGTATAAGACTACCCCTCTTCTACGGTATGATCCCCACTGCGACCCCACACAGCCCTCCATACAGTATTATGGATCCACATACAGAATAATGGCCCCTACATCTCTTCACACTGTATTATGACCCCCACACAGCCCTCCATAAAGTATAAAGGCTTCCTCATACCCCTTCAAGTATTATCATCCTCCTACAGAGCCCTCCATATATTATAATAGCTTCCATATGGTATAATTATCTCCATATATTATAATGCATCATCCATAGTCACCCATTATAATGCACCATCATAGTGCTCCATATAGTATAATACACCACATAATCTTCTATAATGCACCCCCATAGTCGTCCTCATATAATGCAACCCCATAGGCCTCCATATAGTATAATGCACCCCCATAGTCCTCCATATTCTATAAACACAGAGAGAGTAATGTGCCAGTGCTGGGGTGGGTGGAAAGTGTAGGTGACACGGAGAGGAGGGACATGCCAGCTCCAGATGGGGCGGTTTAAGAGACACAGGGATGGGGACGTGCCAACGTTGTGGGGAAGGGTGGCTGTACCAGCGTAGTAAGGAAAGTGGTAGGTGACATGGAGAGGAGTGGACATGCCAGCATCGTGGTGAGGGGCATAGGTGACATGGAGAGGGGTGGGCATGTAAGCATCATGGTAAGGGGGGTAGGTGACATGGAGAGAGGGTCGTGTCAATAGTGGTGGGGTACATGGGACGAACTTTCCTGTCAATATCACCCAGAAGAAATAATAAGAGTAACTACTGTAACTACAGGAGAATCTAATTTCAACTATTTCCAGTAGCTCTGCCAGCTGTCAATGAATGGAAACCTGTACTGGCCTGGGGAGTATCACAGCAGAAGGTTTGTAACAATGTGTCAGTGTAGAGATCACAGAGAGTTGGCCATACTGACACACTGTAACAAACCCTCAGCAGTGAAAGGAGACAGTCTGAGCAGAATATGGGTGTTTATACTGCAAATGTGAACTGTGACAAACTGTGAGCTGTCTCCTCCAGTCTGCAGGTCTGTACTGCTGCAGGGGAGGAGTGGGGGGGCGTTTATAACCACACATTCCTCCTGGTCGCAGGGATCCCGGGACGGAGTGTAATTCAGGATCTTCTCCCTCATCTGCTCCTTGTTTTCTATCATCAGAGCTGGGTTGGAAGAAGAGGAACTTTCGGAGGAGGACAATCCCCTCCTCCATACAACTCTGATGATTGAAAAACTGAGCAGTGCCAGTGACTGACCCCACCATAATCACAAGCACAACAAGGAGGGGGAGGGAGCAGTAGTGACAGACGCTGTACCTGCAGTAGGGGCCGGGGGTTGTATTGATATCCAGCTCCTTCATGCTGGAGGCTGCAAAAGTGTCGCTCTGTTCCTGTGTCTCTCCTCCTGGAGAATTAAGGCAGAGAGCGGCTGGCCCCAGTGCACATGTCGTGGGCTGCGGGCCTCCTGCAGATGCCGCCCTGTCTTTTTGCCAGTAGGTGGAGCCCTGCACCCGGCCTATAAGACGACCCCTGACTTTTGATAAGATTTTCAGGGTTTCAAAAGTCGTCTTATACGCCGGAAAATACGGTACATAGACTACTAAAATGATCTTACCTTGAGTAATGAAAAGGAAAAGTATGTAAGAAAGTCAATTAATGCTTAAGTGAATCAATACTTAAATAATGATTTTCAGGCTAGTTATGGGATATATAAAGTGATATAATGTGGCGCACTAAGGTAACTCAAGGAAATCTGATCATCATCACTACAGTAAGACATCGTAGAATAACCTCTAGTACTGGTCAACAATAGGTATATTTATGTCAAATATAAAGGTATATTGAACTAAAACAGGTTAGATTGCTCTCCAAAACAAATTCAAAAGACAAATATTCTTCAACTAACACAATTGTGACCAAGCATTGACAATTGCTCAAGACCACAATTTTTCAAGTCTTTTACGGTATATTGCTTTGTGAATTGTGTCACTTGGTATTAGGCAGGTTTCACACACTCGTAAAACATGGAAAGTTCCTCCATCGGAAAGCCTGATGGCTTAATCTCCCAACACGAACTACCTGCTCTAAATATTCCTAGTAAGCAGTAAGCTCAGATCTGACTGCCCGTCTCTTCTATTGCAAGAACAGTTCATGTTTCAAGGATGTGTGTAACCGGCCTTAAAGTCTATGCATCTCTGATTGCAAATTACATTAAATCACTAATTTAATCAATTCAGAAATAATGCATTTAAAGGAAACCAGACACATTAAATTTAAAGTCCTTTAAAGGGATCCTGTCACCCCTAAAACGCCTCCTAAGCTATCCAAACATGTCCCTGCAGCATCCCATCACTAATCCCACACTCCTTTTTGCTCAGAAAAGCATCCTGTAAAAGTGTAGAAAAACGTTTTATAACTTACTCATTAGTGATGATAATGAGCTGGGGCTATATTCTTTAGTTCCTAAGGCGGGCCATCTTCATCCTAATATAATGACGTCACCCGATGCACGAAATGACGCGATTTGTGTCATTACAGCCCCATTGCAGCCCAGGCAGCGCCCAGGAGAGCTGTGAGGCGCTCATTACAATATGCATTGAAGATCACGCCTATTAAGGCGTGATATTAGGATGAAGATGGCCAGCCATGGTGACTAAAGAATATAGCCCCAGCTCATTATCATCAGTAATGAGTAAGTTATAAAACGTTTTTCTACACTTTTACAGGATGTTTTTCTGAGCAAAAAGCAGTGTGGGATTAGTGAAGGGATACTGCAGGGACATGTTTGGATAGCTTAGAAGGTGTTTTGGGGGTGACAGGATCCCTTTAAGAATGATTAAGACCAGGAGGTGATAAGCAGATTGGTATAGTTTTGTGGAAAAAGATTTAGTATACCTTGTATTTTATTAATTTCAACATGGAGTTAGGAGTCCAATGAGCGGACCTAATTATTGGTCGATGATGTACGATGATAAAAAGAAGGCCAATTATTGAGTCACTCTGCCAACTGCACTACAGAGCGGATGACCAAGAAGGAATATACTGAGAAAATAATTGCTTAATTATACATTTTTAGCCATTAGGTACATTTACCTTACAGAAATATCACTTACCAGCTTGACCAGTGGTAATACTGACTGCAGCAAATAGTCTTTGTGAACGGCTTAGGTCAGAAACCCCATTTACAGCTTCAACTTCAAAGGTGTAGTTGGCATGTGCAAGAAGGTCCACAATAGTAATGTATGTATCTATTAATCCACTTTGCTGAGGCACATATCCCACAGTATTTCCACAGGGTACACATTCCCCCTGCTCCCAACTGCATCTTTTGCATATAACTCGATAGGTGACATCATTTCTTCCACCATTATCCGCTGGAGGACTCCATTCAAGGCTCACTGTAGTCTGATTGATGTTGTAAATTAGATTTTGAGGAGCTGAAGGTGGTCCTTTTAAAATGAAAAACCAAAATACATTTAGAATATGTTTTTGTTGTTTAATAGCTTCTAATTGTTACATATGTACAATAATGTCACTTCATGTATTTTGTACCACAAGCTATAAAAAGGAAATAAATTATAACATTTGACAGGAAAGTTTTGGTTAGATCTGCTACTATTGAAGTGAACATCTTAGAAATGAATTACCCGTATTTTCGGACTATAAGACACACCAGACCATAAGACACATCCAGGTTTTAGAAGTAAAAAATAAGGAAAAAAAGATTTTAAGCAAAAAATGTGGTAAGAGGGGGAGATGACGCCGCGGTACTGAGTGGTGTTGGTAAAGTACAGTATAAAAAGGCCAGAAGGTGAATATAAGAACCAGGGGAGGGGGCTTATATTTAAAGCGCCACTCCAGTGCTGAAGAACTAACACTGGAGTGCTGCTCTAAGATCTCATAGGTGCAATTCATATCAAGGGAGAACTATAATTCCCAGCATGCCAAAGGATCTGCAGGGTATTCTGGGAGTTATAGTTCTCCCTTGATATAAATTGCACCTATGAGATCTTAAAGCAGCACTTCAGTGTTTTTTCTCCAGGACTGGAGTGGTGCATTATATATAAGCCCCCTTCCCCAGTTCTATACTTACTTTTAAAGCACCACTCCAGTGCTGAAGAGAAAACATTGGAGTGCTGCTTTAAGATCTCATAGGTGCAATTTATATCAAGGGAGAACTATAACTCCCAGCATGTCCTGCAGATCCTTTTTCATGCTGGGAGTTATCGTTCGCCACAGGAATTGTAGAAAGCCTGTAAGTATAGTTCTTTATTAACAATTACAATTCATTCTTAGCTTTTACACTTACATTAACTGCTGTCAGTCATCCTGCAGCTGATCTCTTACACTTCTATCTCAAATTGAAGGACCAGTGAAAAGGTAATGAAGAGTGTGGGCTGGATCATCACATGACAGCACTCCTTCATTACATGTGATGATCCAGCCCGCCCACTTCATTACCTCATCACAGGTCCTGCAATTTCAGAGGGAAGTGTAAAGGTACCGTTAAACACAGAGATATCTGTACAGACATTGCTTGCAACTCACTGGTTGCAGTGAAATCATGGACACATTGTTCCATTTGTACATGGCAACAAAATGGAACAATGTGTTCAAGATTTCACTGCAACCAGTGAGTTGTAAGCAATGTCTGCACAGCTATCTCTATGTGTAATAGTACCTTAAGAGATCAGCTGCTGGATAACAGTGACAGCAGCAGTTTATGTGAGCTCATGCTGGCCTCCAGAGGTTATGCTGTCACCTCTGCAGTGATCCCATTTCTGCCTACTCTCCCCAACACAGTGGACTCCCGATCTCCCCAGCACTGCTGGATCCAGCGCTGGGGAAAATACATGTTTCCTCAGAGTGGAGGAATAGTCATTAGCTGCTCCCTGCTAAGCGCTGACAGGTGGGCGGGGCAAGTGGCTGATGAATATTCCTCAACTCCAAGTATTGGCACCACGTGGTTTCCCCAGCGCTGGATCCTGCAGCGAGGACATTCTCCTGTCTCCCCCGTGCTCCCACTCCACCGCTGCCTCCTCCCCACAGCCAGCCACAGTACATTTGGACCTTAAGACCCACCCCACACTTTCCTCCAGAATTTGGAGGAAAAAAAGTGCGTCTTATGGTATGAAAAATACGGTACATGTATACAAAAAAGCACAGGGAGAAAATAAAGAGCGCAGTATAAACAGGAGGTACAGCTCAATTAATTAGAAGATCATCAGGAAGTTAATTTATTTCATTAATTCAATACATAAAGTGAAGGGAATATACAATATTTTATAGTATTACAAACAGAGTGATTTTTTTCAAGTGTTTATTTCTGTTAATGTTAATGATTATATCTTACAGCCAATAAAAACCCAAAGGTCATCATCTCAGAAAATTAAAGCAGGGTTAAAAACTGCACTGCCGTATTGCACAAGATATCAAAGGGTGAATATAATATTGATTTATTAATCAACACATTTCAGGATTTCCAGAAACGCCCTGAAACCTGGCAATATGGTATTGATTTGTCCTCAGGAAGGGGCCAGGGAGTCCTGAAACGCCTTGACTAATAAATCTATATTATATTCACCCTTTGATGTTTCGTGGAATAAGACAGCGCAGGTTTTAATCCTTCATCCTCCCTACTGTATATGCACCATTATGGGAACTGGAGCGGCCGTGATATGCTTTTATAATGGTTGTGACTCTTATAACCATGCAAGTTGAAGCCTCTGATACCTATGAAGGTAATATTTTATCTCTCAGACCCTTCATTCTCCCTACTTTAAATTTCTGAGATAATGACCTTTGGGTTTTCATTGGCTGTAAGCCATAATCATCAACATTAACATAAATAAACACTTGAAATAGACCACTCTGTTTGTAAAGACCCTATATTACATATGTGTTTCACTTTATGTAGTGAACTACTGAAATAAATTAACTTTTTGATCATATTCTAAAATCATATGGATGCACCTGAATATATTTTTTGCTGTATAAATTCCAAAAATAAAAAAGTTTAGTTCTAACATTCAAATGAAGTTGGAAATTGCTCACTATAGGGGGGAGAAATCCCTTTATTTCATTTCACAGTAATTGAATTTCAATCCCTTTATTTTGCTATAAAAAAAACGGTGCATGATAGTTTATTTATTTATTTTTTTATTTGTTGCATTTGACTGATCTACTGAAAAAGATATTGATACCACTATAGTCATTTGAACAAAAATTGATGGAAACGGAGAAAATACCCACTGCTCTCACATGGTTGAAATATGTTTATGGAGATAAGCTTCCACCAATGGTGAGGTTTCTAAAAAAAAGTTATATTTAAAAGATATTTTGTGTAATAACAGAGGAACCATGCCTACTGCTGCTGATACGGATCCAAACTTCGGAGAATGTCTACTCTTTTTACCAACATAAGTCAATATTTTACAATCTCCACATGTCAAAATATCATCACATCACAACGTGAAATTTAAAGATAAATAATATTGTTCTTCTTTTCTTTTTTTTTTATTCAAGCAAAACAGGATGCCAACTCAAATGCAATAAATAGCCCAGAAAATGATTTAAAAACCCTTAGAAATCGTCCCTGCCTCATATTACATTCTGAAACAGCCAGTGTTCCAGAGTTGAAAGTCTCATAAAAAAGCAAAGTCAGCATGATTACATATAAAATATGACACTATGATACAATGGAAATTAATCAGTGTACAGCTTGTATAACTGTAAATTTGGTGCGCCCTCTAAATAACAACACACAGCCATTAATGTGCAAATCACTGGCATTAAGAATGAGTACACACCAAGTGAATGGGTCTGTGCCAAAAACATCCTGCACATGGATGTCCTCAGCATTTTGCATTTAAAAACAAAGTATTTTATACTTGCCTGACTCCAGCGATGCTGCCTGTCACACTCGCTTCCAGGGCCGCTCATTAGGCTCATGTTATATTCACTGCACTGACTGCTAGAGCGGACCTGGAAGCAAGAGGACAGCAGCACAGGAGACAGGTAAGTACACGATGCCAGACACATGGGACACACGGGATTAAAAAACAGCCTTTCACACGTACGTTTTTTGCACAGATGTGTGAAAGAGATGTTACACAAGCTGTACACTGACTACTTGACGTTGTATCAAAGTGTCATATCTCCAGTGTTGTCCCATGAAAAGATATAGAGTAAAATGTTTCCAAAAAGGTGAGGGATGAACTCCGTTTTGTGTGTGTATATACTGTATATTATGCACACACATACACACAATATATCACAAATAGTTGATTGGCATGGCATCCAGCTTTATTTTTTGCAATAACTGAATACCATTGGTCCTAGTGCTTTCCATCGCTGTTTGAGTACGTTCATACAACCATATTTGTGGTTCAAGTGTTTTCCGTGAAAAAATCTAACCCTACATAGAGGAAGCCGAAAATACTCAAAGAGCAATGTCAGTGTCTTGAATTGCTGAAAACTATAGAACTGTAATAGCATGTATAATGATGGGGATGGGGATTGGGAAAGGTCACCCTGTGCCGTGGGGGATTCCACTGGTGCAGGGCGAAGGTTGACGTCCACGTTGCTGCACAGAAATGTTCAAAAATAGCCAGCACTGGTTATCCTTAATATATGGATAAGTGCCCTGTATGCTATTTTAATTGTGTGAACATGAATACAGAATAACCGTTTTAAGGATATCTGGCAATAGTTATTATTGAATATTTCAGAATTGTAATAGACTAGAAGGGAGAGTGCAACTCAGCATATCACATTTTCCTACGCTGGACATTACTAATAAATGTCATAGTGCAGAGTATTTATAAATACAATAAATTATTTTCATAGTGTGCATATGTCCATATTTTGAGGACATTTCTGTAATTAAAGATCTTATCCAGGATAAAAAAATTTACATAAAAATTGTGCCTAAGCACCAATAGGCAGGTAGCTGGCACCTACCTGCCTGTGATGCTTAGCGCCATTCACCACCGACACAGAGCTGTCAAAGACCGCTCCTGTCAAAGATTTTGCCGCTTCCAGTGACGTCTCAACTACAGAGGGGGCGGCTTCTCCCCTCTGTAGACGGACGCATAGTCGACATCACGCTGATTGACACCCGGCTCTTCCAATCAGGTAGCAGAGCGGAATAGAAGCCTGTGCTCTTTTGCTCTGTTTACCCCGCCATGCTGTCCCCAGCAGGAGCGGTCTGTGATCGTTCTGTGCTGGGGGTGAATGCAGGTGACTGATGCCAGACACAACAGGCAGGTAGGCGGCAGCTACCTATTTGTTAGTGCTTGGGAACATTTTTTTTCTAAATATTCCAGATAACTCCTTTAATAATGAAGTAATGCTATTTTTGAATTGCGGAATCCTAATTATGAACTACACATATTGAAAAAGTAATGTTTAGTAATGTTAAGGTATATTGGCACTGTAAAGCCAAAAACATAAAACACTAGTATTGGTTATCTACACATTCAATATACAATAAAACTTATGCAGCAAAACGTGCGATCTTATATCTGCAGAAAAAGGTATCAAGGCAGATTTATCAAATGAAAAGTGATGTAAACCTATGAGTCCAGATGACGATAAAGTACATATGGCCAAGTCAGGACTTTATTCTAATTTTGTATGAACTGAGCATCATGTGGAAGGTGTTAGGTAACTCCAAAAACAAACAGTCAGGATAATATGGCTCAGTATATAGAATGCAGACTTATCCACTCTTTCCACACATATATTTTAGAGATATAGAGAGAGAAAAGGGACTATGGACCACGCTCCCATTCCAATGAATCAGTGCAATGCAGTGGTAGCACAGTGGCTCAAGTGGTTAGCACTGTAGCCTTTGCAGCACTGGGGTCTTGAAGTCCTGGGTTCAATTCCCACCAAGGACATCAAGGACAACATCTTCAAGCAGTTTGTATGTTCTCCCCATGTTTGCGTGGGTTTCCTCCCACATTGCAAGAGAGACAGCATTACTGATGTATGTAAAGTGACAGCATTACTGATGTATGTAAAGTGCTATAGAATTAATAGCGCTATATAAATGAATAATTATAGTATTATATATTAAACTCATTTAATGGTTTATTTCAAAGTATTTCAGGGTTTAAAACCCCTTCAACAGGAATACCGCAAACAAGATGTACCTCATTGGAACAGGAGCGCGGTCCAAAGTCCCTTTTATCTATATATCTCTGGATTATAAAACGTGCGAGACTACTGCATACAGTGGGACCTAGATATCATGGATATCATATGCCTTAACAGTGATTGTGACAGATCACAACCAGTCCAGGTGAGCCTGTACTGATATTCAAATAATATTGAAACCACACAGATAAACACTATTGTGCACTTTTTCCCTCCCAGCACTTTATATTTTGTGTGAAACTGTATTTTCCTTGCTCTGTGGACACCATGTCAATGTAGCAGCTTTCATTAGTTAATATGAAGCCTAAATGAAGACTTGCCATTTTTAGATCAGGGATGCCAAATTATGTATGACAACTTTCCGGTTGATTAAGCAATGTCATATAAATGATGAACTCACTTGTACACGCAATATATGATGGATCAGAATGGCCTCTGTAATAACCATCTTCACAGTCACAGCGAGATGAGCCTTCCCTGTCAGAGAAGCTATGTGCTGGGCATCGGGAGCACTGCAAGTCTTGTGATGAGGATTTGTAGAAGCCACGGCCACACGCTATAAACAGGAGAGAGAAGAAAAGGTTTACTTACACATAATTAAAGCTACATAAATATTGATGGAACAGTTATATGTTTCATTCTAAGGGATTACCTTAGCAATGTATCACTAGGATGTCAGAACAGGTTAAAAAATATATCTAAATTTACGTCCAATTTCTCACCTTACTTTATAATGATACTAGCATTCTTGTTGAGCCAAGAGGAAAGGTAAGGAAACCATTAAACTGTATGCTGTGTAAAATAAAGAACTTGCTTTGGCACATGCCATATTTATTGGCTGCTAGCCCCACCTACTGGGGCTGATAAGAGTTTGCTCTTTAATAGGGCTCATTCAGACATCCATTTTTTTGAGAACAATCTTTATCTACGTTTTTTACGGATAGACTTGTACCTACAATAGTTTATAGGGTCATTCACATGACTGATTTTCCACAGACCAAGTGATCCGTGTGAAATCGCAGACACGTGTCTGATTTTTATTCGTGTGTTGGATCAAAATCAGCGATGGACGTCTATTGGTCAGTGAAAAAATTGGACAGCATATTCCTTGATAGATAGGAAAGAAATACAAATATTTTTTTGTTTCCCCATATGGGAAAAATTGATAACACTAAGGGCCACTTTACAAACACCAACTTATCTGTCCAACTTCTGACCAACTTACTGGTTGCAGTGAAATCATGGACACATTGTTCTATTTTGTGGCCATGTACAAATGGAACAATGAGTCCATGATTTCACTGCAACCAGTAAGTTGCAAGTGAAATTGAATGCAATGTTGCAACGTATAAAGGTACCCTTAGACCAATCTACTCAAACTGAGCAAAATCATTCTGTTTTTCTCATACATGAATAAAACAGACACATGAATGGTGTATTCACACGTGACAAATCTGTTGGGAAAATTCTGTCATTGATCCATTCATCTGAATAGTGCTTGAAGAAATCGATTTGCCAATAGAGTAGCTGCTAGCCTTCAACAACTGTATGAAAGGCAAAAAATGTCCTCATGCTTTTTTATTCCCTTTTACCTAAAGAATTTTACACTGGCAAAAAGAGGGAGCAATTCTAGCAAGATATTATACTGTATTATTACCGCAACTAGACAAAGAAACACCAGACAAACCTTAGGGCCACTTTACACACAACAACTTATCTGTTCAACTTCTGACCAACTTACTGGTTGCAGTGAAATCATGGACACATTGATCCATTTTGTGGCTGTGTACAAATGTAACAATGTATCCATGATTTCACTGCAACCAGCAAGTTGTTCAGACGTTGGACAGATAAGTTGGTGTGTGTAAAGTGGCCCTCAGGTGCCAGGAAGACAAAGCTCCTAGAAAGTCACCTCTGATGGTTACACAAGGTCTACCAGACTTATAAAGTCTTTTGCCCCTTACCACTACTATATATCATTATTATTGGATGCAGCTACATTTTGTTAATCTAAGGGAATGTTCAACTTTGGAGAAAAGATGAAAAAAAAAAAGAGTTAGAAACTCTCCTAAAGTGAGCTCACTGACACCTCTCATTCAACCCATTCTGCAGCCAGCCAATAGCCAGTGCTACGCAGGGGCAATAAAGGGCAAATGGAGCAATTCTTTTTTAAATAAACCGAACTGCAAAAAATATTTTTAAGCCACCCAGCTGTCACCCCTCCCCAAGAAAACCCATAATTTGACTACCGTAATTAAAAATTACTGTGAAAATAAAATAGGGAGGGGGACAAAAGGCGCAATAGTGCCCTATCACTAGTGACACTAGTATAAAATGGTGGTGCTGTAAAGCCGCTCACCTGATCCAGTTGTGATCCCCACAACTGGTTTGAAGGCGTTTGGGAAACAATGTTCTAGCTGCTGCAGGACCTCCACCGACCACTGGATAGTGGTATGAATCAAAGAAATGATGGGAGTGCTGGTGTACCACGGTCCGCGCTGCTCCAGGGTTAAATAAACTCACCAAAGAGCCAGTTAGATTTCCACCCTTTTTATTCCTCCTTTCTCCTACGCGTTTCAGCGGCACACCCGGCGCCTTCCTCAGGGATATCCGTGGTACACCAGCACTCCCATCATTTCTGTAATTAAAAATTAAGTATACCAAAGATGGCCAACCCTTTTAAACATGAGCTCTATTACTGAAATTATTTTGTGGAGATTTTTCATTATGAGTAATACTACATTGTATTTGGCAAATAACTGACCACTAATATTCTGCTCATCTCTGTTCAATTATCATCATCACTGCCCGTGTTTAGCTGGTTTCACACTGGCATTTTTCACCATCAGTGAGTCTGTCACACATTAGATGCACTTGCATCCGTTTTCAGCCCAATTGACTTTCAATGGGGCAGGAGACACTTGAGAGTGCATCCAGTTGTGTCCAATATTCCTTGGATTTGTGTGGATGCAGGTGTTCACAGATTTTTCACGAAGCCAAAATCTGCATCTTGATGCGATTTTGTTATCCATGAAAAAAAAGAAGTAAAGTCCTGGATGCACACAGATCTGTGGCACTTCGGGTGAAATCTCAATGGGGGCCTATGGAACACGGAATCAACTGAACTCTGGGTTCCTGTGGACTCAATCGTCCGGTCTGTGTTCTATGAACTGCCCATGTGCCTTAGGGGAGGGTCATTTAACATCCTCTGGATCCCAATAAAATCTGAAAATGGGTGAACCCGCACAGGGTGCAGTGCAGGTGAATCTAGTTTGTCATTTCGAGGAAATCCGTGAGCAGGCAGGTTTTTCCTGCATGCCCCCGGATTCAAGAATATGCTAATGTGAAACCAGCCTCAAGCAAGCAATGTTAGAATATTGTTCAACACATATACAATTACTGTTATTAGTTTAAAATAAAAGGTTAGCAGTCTTGTGTGGCCATATCATTCAGGACTAGGACTAGAGAAAAAAATTTGCTTATTGTGCTGAATCGTCTCATTTTGCCTTTGCGTGATGGACGGGAGCGTGATTGAGCATACATTGCCTTTGCGTGATGGATAGGAGCGTAATTGAGCATGCATTGAGCATGCGTGATTGAGAATGTAGTAAGCACAATAACAAAGGGGGTGGGAGAGGTTTACAGGGGGCCTCTGTCTGCTCCTTTCCAAGAGGGTGATCCTGAAAACAGTAAGAAGAGCCAAGCCTACTGCCAGCACTAGAGATGAGTGGACCCATGGAAGTTCAGGTTTTGGGGGTTTAGACAGACTTTACATAAAGTTCTGTTCTGGAGTCAAACTTGACCTGAACCTAATTGGAAGTCACTGCTTGGGCAGATCGGCTCTCTGTCCACCTACAGTCTGCCCTAAACAAAACACTTCCAAGACAAGGTAGGGTTTCGACACTTCATTTTTTTAGTATACACTACATCCGATAATGTTAATTTCCCCCCAGTGGAGGCTATCAAACATAGCAATCGCCTTCACTGTGCACAGCACTGAGTGTACCCAAACACAGTGATGCTCGCACCAGTGGTTTGCATACATTAGGACAGTGATGGCTAACCTATGACACGCGTGTCAGCAGTGACACGCCGAGGCGTTTCTGCTGACACACATGTCATGGCTCAGTTTCCCTCTCCACCCGCCGCCGATAACATAATTCACTCTGCTGCATTACTGTGCCGCCTTGTTCCGCCTTCAGATGCTGACACTGTGATTGCATGCAGTCAGTGTCAATCACAGCAACAGCATCCGGAGGCGGGATAATGACACTTTGATTGCCATCTTCATTCTGTGCCGCCCATGTCCTGTCTCCGGATGCTGGTGCTGTGATTGTCACTGACTGCATGCAATCACAGTTTCAGCACAGCATTTGAAGATGAAACAATGGCGGCATGGTAATGTAGCAGAGCTGATTATGTTATCATCGTCAGGCTGCTGACACTTTCAGCATGAAGAGGAACGAGGGATAGGTGAGTTATATTGTTTATTATTTTTGTGTGTGCACCAGGATAAGGGCCATATCCAGGATGGGGGGTAATGTGCCAGGATGGGGGGGGGGTGCTATATCCCAGTATGGGGGGCTATATCCAGGAAAAGGGACTATATACCAGGATAGGGGGTGCTATATCCCAGCATAGGGGCTATATACCAGGGTGGGGGCCATATCCAGGATGGATTGTAATGTACCAGGATGGGGGCTATATCCAGTATAAGGGACAATATAACAGAATGGGGGCCATATCCAGGATAGGGGGCAATGTACCAGGATGGGAGGGTGCTATATTCCAGTGTGGGGGCTATATTCAGGATCAGAGGCTATATACAAGAAAATAGGGCCATATCCAGAATGGGGGGGAGGGGGGTGCTATATCCCAATGTGGGGGCTATATCCTGGATAAGGGGCTATATACCAGAATGGGGCCATATCCAGGATACCTTTTTGTTATTGCAGCTACAAATATTACAATATTATGGGTTTTTCTCAAAGTGACACACCACGCGAGTTATACTTGTTTTTTTCGGTGAATTTTGACACACCGAGCTCAAAAGGTTGACCATCACTGCATTAGGAACTCGAGCTTCAAACCCGAACACTGAATATATGTTTATAAAGTCTGTGATCGTCCGAACACCGAACTATAAAGTACGGTTCACTCATCCCTAGTCAGCACCAATCTGTACCTCCACAGAGCAGTTTGAATTATTTAGCTGTTATATTAATTGCAACATTAATTTGTATAAAATAATATAAATTATTGTATTTAGTGTTAATGAGTTTTTCTAGTCATAATTACAACAATGAATCTGTGCACAGACAATTATAAGGCTGTAAAGGCAAATCCCCGGTGATCAGTTATTTGGCATGAAAATGCTCTCTGGGAAGGCATGTAGGGGTCAAAAAATGATGTCCTATATCTGTTCAGAGAGCTACACTAGGCTTTTGATAAATTGGAAAGTGGTGGAAAATGAAATAGGAAAATAGTAAGTAAAATACAACACTGCATTTTAAAATAATGTTTTAAGAAACCACTCGATTCTAATGGCTTTGGTTGAATTTTTTATTTTTCGCTTCATAAAACGCACCGGATTATAAGACGCACCACAAATTTGGTGAAGGAAAAGAGAAAAAAAAATTTTTAATGTTAAATAGGGCCCGTCTTATAATGCCAGTGCTCTGTTTTACAATCAATATATATTTATATGTCCCTCATCCTAGTATATATATCCCCATCCTGAAATATATATCCCTCATCCTGGTCTATATGTCCCCATCCTGTTATGTATGGTCCCCCATCCTGGTACATATGACCAAATCCTGTTATATATGGTCTTCTTTGGTACATGTTCCCTCCTCCCAACCCCCCCCCCCCTTGTATATGTTCCACATCCTTTTGAACATGTTCCCCCATACATATATTACATACGGTATATAAATCCGCCTCTGGACCCACTTACCAAGAGGAAGGGCGCGGGGTAGTCGGAGGCAGGCATCATGGGTCTATAGTGAAAGGGGGCCGAGTGGCGGAACTGGAACTGCAGGGGGTTGCAGCGTGCAGTGGGCACTGCCATGTTCTGTGTGTCTGCATTCAGTCAGTCACAAGCTGTAACTGGTCACAAGAGGTTAAGACTTAAAAAAAAATGGCTGCGGATCCCCATCTACGACCATTTTCTTGAAGTCTTAACAACTTGCAGCCACAGAACATGGCTACGTGCACCGCACGCCAGCTCTATTTCCCTCGCAGCTCCAGTCCTGCTGCTTTGCCCTCATCCTCCGTGGACCCATGACTGCCTCCGGCACCTCTGCTCCACTACTGCAACCCCTCACCCTTCTACCTCGGGCAAGATTTTTTTTTCTTAATTAAACTGTCAAACGCACCCCCGTTTCCCAATTTGGGGACAAAGAAAAAGTGTGTTTTATAATAAAATAATACGGTATAACTATACTAACTATGATGCAAAAGTATTTATCATGCAACACTACATGCACATAGAGAAGTGTCAGATGTTCCCTGCATTTGAATAGGCAATGAAAATATTCCAAGCACATTCCACGATGAGCATTTGGTGTGTTTTTGCTGACTTACAGTTTCGGCACAGTGGATGGGATTTATGGCAATCTCCTGCCCACTGTGCTTCTTTTTTTTGCGTGTTCCAATTCTGCAGCATGTCAATTTCTCTTGAGGGGTAAGCTGAATTTTCTGCACATTTTCCCTATATACTGTCATTAAATACGAAGAATCCACAGGTAAAAAACTTACAAAGAATGTTAATAATTTTTTATCAAAGCCAAATACCAGAAAGTTTTCAAAAACAAAACAGCTCGATACACCAAAACAAAGAAAAAAAACCCAGAGTCAATTAAAAATATGTGCAGAGATTCTGCAGCATCAAAAAGTCATAAAAAGCTCATAATATCGACCCGAGTGCTGTCCGTTTTTTATGGACAGCACTTGGACCGAAAACATGACCGTATAAGCGAGCCCTTTAATACAGATGATTGGGAGAGATTTGTTGCAGAAAAAGGGTTTGAAAAATTCTTATTGTGTTTACAAAGTAGTTTTCTTGATGAAAGTATCTGATTAGAGACCTCTGAAATAGTGATATAGGGACCACAATTTGAAGAGGGGGTCATCCCATGAACAAGATGTACGGTAATTAAGTGCGTAATATATGGAAGCTGCAGAATCCTCCTGTCTGCAAACATTCTTCATCCCATTATGGGGCCAGTATAACATCTATATTATCCTTAGTTGCACCAGCTGGCCAAACAAGTGAAAAAATACATAGAAGAAAAGATTTTCCATCTTCAGTCTTCTTCAACAAAGGAATTCTATTGTTAGAACTGTGGTGAGAGGACTTTGCAGTTGAGTCATGTGAAAAGTATGTAGTAGAGTTGCAGTTGGAGCAGAAGAACCATTTAGCTTTTATTATATTTTTGATTAAGATGTTAACAGCACAAATATTACTCTGTGGTCTCTGGAGGTTTTTGTAAATTCACTGTTTAATAATACAAAATGAGAAACAGCAAGGAAGATGGACTGAAAATGCTGCCCTTAAAAGGGAATATTTCCCACCCTACAACGTTCTAAGAATATAAAGAATATCCAGTTTTCTTTTTTTTTTTAGTCACCCATTTTAGTTTTTTGTTTGTCATCAAATCTGGTAGAAAAGAGAGATCAAAGGCCTTCAATGTGCAGCAGAAGTGCTAAAAAGTCATAAACACATGGCTACTTACTCAGTAACAGATCCCATTAGTGGAGAGTCCTTATAAAATGTATTGCTATTGTAAACAAGGAAGCACTCTAAGAAAATATATAACTTTTGCCCGTATGGAAGATGCATGGTATTGTTGTGATATTTTCTTCATGAATTATCTATTTTGTTTTGGTTCTTCACTGTGCCCGATGGAAATCACTCGGACTCTCCAAATCATACAGATCCCTATGTTTGGCCTGGGAGTCATTCTATATACATTCCTATGAGGATTTAGATGCAAGTAAGGCTCCGAGTAGGTATGGAAACAAAATCCTAAAATAAACCTAAAATCCTAAACTATTATTCATTGTCCATCAATCATATGGAAATAAAATTAGTGGATGACTACAGTTCTGTGCACTTATAAAAAAATGTCTCCATCTGCCTCATTTAAAGTGAGGGCTTTCATCCGGCTTTTTGTGGAACCTGCACGGAAACCCTGACGTAAGTGCTCAACGTAAAACACAGGAGTGTAATATCAGCCTATCAATAGAGACACACTTAGGCAAACTGCATGTGAGTGTTTCGCATGCATCTCACATGAGTCACCCAGCTCAGGCCCTGCCTCTCTGAACAAAAGCGTGGATCTGCTTGTTTCTATGGAGCTCCATGCTCCTGTTCAGTAAGGCATGTGCCAGACCAGGTGACTCATGCGAGATGCATGCGAGACACTAACATGCAGCTGGCTTAGTGTTTTTCCAACCTTAGGCAGGACTCACACTGCCATATGAGTCGTGCAAGCATCACATAAAAATGCCCGAATTGGCCATCTGTTCTCCTCACCTGAGAGTGACAGCTACATATAAATATATGAAGATGACAAGCTAAGGTCAAAAGATCCACCAGTCAGTCCAGGCAGTGTGAGGAGATCCTCATACAAGTTTTATACTAATGTGATTCCAGCCTTATATACTGAAAGTCATCAAAATATGGAATGTACCCGAAAATTCCTTCCCCAACAAAAAAACACTATCTTATACCACACAAACCCAGCCACCACTCAGGTCCATCATCTGTCACTGGAAATACAGGTTTACACATCACTGGTAGAACAAAGACTCGACCATTTCGCACTGGAGCATTCTTCTACAGACCCTGACTCTGACTAACGTAGATCCATTTCCTCTTAAAGCAGATCACTTATCACTGACCCACTACCATTTTAAATATACTTCCACACTGCAGCGTTACTAAGAGACCGGACGTGACGCGCCGCTACATCCACGTGATCGGTATTGATGTGTCTCTTCACCCCAGAAGCAATGCACCACCCTCCATTGGTCATCAACGCTAATCGCGCATGCACGGTCACCGGGAAGCACCACCTAGGCAACTGCGCATGCGTGAGGATGATAGAGACGCCGGGCCGAGAAGCAGGACCACAGCCAAGGGAGAAGGGGCGTGTCAGGTCACCATGGATAGTTAAAGTATTAGCCCCGGCACACTAATATCATGAAAAATAGAGTCTTTGCAAGGACAGTCTTTTTTGTTGTGATTTTATTTTTGTGAAATAGGTGGTGTTACAATCCAACGTTTCAGCTCTACATTTTGAGCTTTCATCAGGGATATGACTGCAGAATATACAATAAAGAACAAAATATCAGAGTATAAATTTTACTAAACAATAAACCTGGTGATGATTGATTTATTTTGTGAAAACAGAGTCATGCATCCTTTGTGAAGTTATATATGGACCTATAGTGATGTGAGGCCAGTGAATGTGTATTGTGGTGTGATACGGTGTACGTGTGAGGGAGGTGGAGTTGAGGAATTTGGTGAAGGTGTGTGTGACTGTGTGGGAGATGAATGGCATGGGTGTGTGGGTTGTATTGAGGGGTGCACTAGGGGACAGTGAAGTGGAGTGGGAGTGAGGGTAGGGTCATCTAAAGAGGCTGTGCGCAAGGGGGAGGGGGGCTCTTAGAGGTGTTGAGGCGTAAGGTGTGATTACCTTGGTCCTTGGTTTCGGGGTGTATGTATACTGTCAAAAACGTCCGGTTTTGCTGCGGATGGGAAAGATTGAGCATGTTCTATTTTTCCTGTGTTTTTGCTGCAGACAATGGCAAAAACGCTGAAAAAATGCAAAATCCCAACTGCAGCAAAAGGCAGTAAAACTGTGCAAAAAACACAATAAAAACGCAGGACCTGAAGGCAGCAAATCTGCTGGCAAGGACTCTAGAGATCCTTGAAACCAGTACCGGTTTTGCTGCGTTCAGGACTGCTGGAAACATTCTGTGGGCACATACCCTTACTTCTCTCTCTGAATCTTTCTTGCAGATCTCTAGCTTGTTTCTCAAACATCTTCTCAGATGAACAAATTTGTTTCTGTGCTCCAACAGTAGAGTACAAGCACATAAGGGATACTACTACATTCGGTATAAACTGGATAACGAATTGCCCTGTAAATTTTCTCCTATTAACCTTCGAGTAAATATAAATTTGGTGCTAGTACGGTATTTTAGTAAAAGAATTTAATTTTTTGTTTTCCATCCAAGGCCCCGTTTTCCGCTGATGTGAGGCCAATCCAGCAGGTCATGCTGCATCTACCGGATCGGCCACCCAACGGACGACTTGTGGCCCTGATCCAGCAAGCCCCATGTATTGGCTATGGGGCTTGCGGTCCGGTGCGGCAAGTGCGGTTACACCAGATCCGGCACTTGCGGCCGCGAAAAAGAATGCTGCAAGCAGCGTGTTTTTTTCGAGGCCACAAGTGCCGTTTCTGCCGCATCCGGCAGAACTGCACTTGCCGCATCGGACCGCAAGCCCCATAGACAATGCATAGGGCTTGCCGGATCTGGGCCGCAAGTTGGCCACTGGGCGGCCGATCCGGCAGGTGATGCCGCATCTGCCGGATCGGCCGCCCAGCGGCCAACTTGCGGCCCAGATCCGGCAAGCCCTATGCATTGTCTATGGGGCTTGAGGTCCAATGCGGCAAGTGCAGTTCTGCCGGATGCTGCAGATCCGGCACTTGTGGCCGCGAAAAAAAACACGCTGCTTGCAGCTTTCTTTTTCGGCAGATGCGGCATCACCTGTCGGTCAGCCGAACATCAGCGAAAAACACTGATGTGAAAGGGGCCTTAAAGTTATAAAGTTGCATAAATCACCTGTAAGTTAAAAATTATCAGCACACCACTAAATGAATTACATGATGTGTCTAGTTTCCAAAATGGGGTTACTTGTGGGGGGTTTCTGCTGTCTTGGCATATCAGGGTCTCTGCAAAAGCAACGTGGCATTCACAATCTATTCCAGACAAATTTACGCTCCAAAAATACAAATAGCGCTCTTTCCTTTACTTGCCCTGCCATGTACCCAAACAGCAGTTTTTGATCACATAAGGGGCAAAAACAACATATTTTGTGAGAAAAAATGAAAATTTTCAATATGACAACCTAATCTTATCAAATTCTAGTACAAATGGGTTCAAAATGCTCACTGTTCCCCTGGATAAAATAATTGAGGTGTGCATATTTGAAAATGGAAATGGGGTCACTCCTACTGTTTAGAGGCCATGCAAATGCGATATGGTGCCCACAATCTATTTTAGCCAAATTTGTGTTCCAAAATTTACATGATGCTCCTTTCATTCTGAGCCCTGCCATTGGTTCAAACAGAGATTTCTAACAAAATGTGGGATATCAGCGTGGTCAAGATACTGGATAAACAATTGTGGGGTGCATTTTCTTATGTTGTCCCTTGTAAAAGTGAAAACAATGAGGGCTAAAACATTGCTGTATATAGAACAAATATAAATAGAAAAATAAAATATATAAAAGTTAAAATAGTCCCTCTTTTACCACATTTAGGGCCGCTTCACACTGCGGCATGATTCGGTCCGGTTCTGCCCGGGAGGACCCAGACAGCTGCGGACCGGATCAGCACACAGGACTGGGGGGCTATTATGCCCTCCGGTCCTGTGTGCAGCGCACGCAGCTGCAGCCGCTGACAGGTCAGGACCACAGGAGCCCAATAGTCCTTATCTCACAGCGACAAGATACAAAATGGCTACTTGGAGTGACCCACCAACTGCCAAGTGATGAAATACTAAGTTTGAACAAACTTACCATATTTTTCGCTTTATAAGACGCACTTTCATTTCCCCCAAATTAGGGGGGAAATGGGGGTGCGTCTAAAAAAGCGAATATAGAACAAAATGCTGTCAGAGTTAAAAAAAAACATTCTTACTGCGGGGTTGGCGGCGGTGGCGGAGCAGACTGGTCACTAATGGCGTCCGGAGGGGCAATGCAGCAGGCCCGGCGCTGGGGGGTGTCAGCGCGGTGACCGGCGGTGATCCCCGGTATGTGGGCGGCATAGTGCAGGCCGGCGCCATTGCACTTCCTGGCCGCGCGTTTCCGGTTTGAGGGGGGAAATACGGCATTGCTGCCTGTGTCTGCCGCACAGGACTTAAAAAAAATGGCCGCCAAACAGCGTATGCGCAGATGGAGCTCTCGGTCCACCCGAGCTCCCGATCTGCGCATGCGCTCTAGTAGTTATCGCCAAATAGCTGGAGGCAGGCAGGAGGCAGGCAGGATTCAGGGCTCCGCTGCACACGGAGACCCAAAGCAGAGGAGGGAGAGAAGAGTGATTCTCCTCATCCTCTGCAGGGATTGATATGGATTGGTGGAGGGAACTGTTGCTGAGCTGCCTCCACCAATCACATATTGATCCCTGCACAATGTATTGTAAAACACTTTTGTTTACACAAGTCCCAGAGATCCTAGGGAGAGGTGAGCAGACATTAAAGGGAAACAAAACCCCCATCACCTTTCAGAATATACAGTACCATGTGTGTATTCTGATGGATGATGGGGGTTGTAGCCATATTTGGTGTAAATAGGGAGGGACAGTAATGTGACCAAAGTGTTCATAGGAAATGTGACTACCACCTCCCTCATCTTTCAGAATACACCCATATATACAGTACATGGGTGTATTCCTAAGGATGAGGGGGATAGTAGTCACAATATATGATACTTCAGGCACTGTACACTGTAGTTCACAGATCCCCCATAAGGCTGACTTCACATTAGCGTTCGCCGCTGCGTATTGCAGTGGGTGAACGCAAGCCGACCGCAAGCACCGCCAATCCCCATGTTTAACATGGGGACGCACGGTGTATACGGTCGGGTGCGGATGGCCGTGCGTTCCCATTGCCCTCCATGTGTGATTTGTACGCATGCAGAGGCTTGCGTACAGATCATATATTCGCATCCGCACCGAATCTGCAACATGTTGCGTACATGTTGCAGATTCTGTGCGGCCGGGAATGTTTGTTTTGTACGCAAGCCTCTGAATGCGTACAAATCACACATGGAGGGCAATGGGAACGCACGGCCATCCGCACCCGACCGTATACACCGTGCTTCCCCATGTTAAACATGGGGATTGGCGGTGCTTGCGGTCGGCTTGCGTTCGCCCACTGCAATACGCAGCGGTGGCAGCGAACGCTAACGTGAAACCGGCCTAACAAAGCGTCACCACAGATCCCGCCAATAAGTGTGCTCCATGCAGATCCCCCATAAGCGTGTCATCCACAGATCCCCCATAATAGCACCATCCACTGATCCCCCATAACAGAGCGTCATCCACAGATCCCCATAACAGAGCGTCATCCACAGATCCCCCATAACAGTGTCTCATCCACAGATCCCCATAACAGAGCGTCATCCACAGATCCCCATAACAGAGCATCATCCACAGATCCCTAATAGCAGAGCATCATCCACAGATCCCCATAACAGAGCGTCACCACAGATCCTGCCAATAAGTGTGCTCCATGCAGATCCCCCATAAGCGTGTCATCCACAGATCCCCCATAATAGCGCCATCCACAGATCCCCCATAACAGACCGTCATCACAGATGCCTCCAATAAGTGTGCTCCATGCAGATCCCCCCATACGTGTGTCATCCACAGATCCCCCATAATAGCGCCATCCACAGATCCCCCATAACAGAGCATCATCCACAGATCCCCATAACAGAGCGTCATCCACAGATCCCCATAACAGAGCGTCATCCACAGATCCCTCCAATAAGTGTGCTCCATGCAGATCCCCCATAAGTGTGTCATCTGCAGATCTCTCCATAACAGTGCATCACCACAGATCCCCCATAACAGAGTGTCATCAAAGATCTCTCCAATAAGTCTGTACCATGCAGATCCCCATAACAATGCATCATCACAGATCGCCCATAATGTTTTTCATTCATCATAGCTGTAGAAAAAGGCATGGGCCACACATCTAAAATCATAAGTTGATTTAATGCCACTAGGCATAATAAAACTGACCATGAGGCTCTTAGTTTAACATTCTGATTACTGTAGTCTAGGGGTAGGGAACTCCAGGCCTCAAAAGCTGCACACAGCGCAGGTTTTCAGGATTTCCACAGGGGTTGGAATCATCACCAGTGCAGGTGATTCAATTACGGTATCACTTGTGCAATAATAGGGAAATCCTGAAAACCGGCACTGTGTGCGGCTCTTGAGGCCTTGAATTAGGGTGTGTGCACACGATCAGTATATGCAGCGTTTGGACGCATTGTCTTGCCGCTGCGTCTAAAAAGCTGCGTAGTACAGTATAAGCATAGTGGATGGGATTTCAAGAAATCCCATCCTCACTATGCTTAACCCGCCTGCAACGTGTTTGGAGCTGCGGTGCAAGTTGCTGACAGTCCGCTCCTCCGCAGCATGTTCATTTCATGCTGCGGAGTCGGAAGCGGCTCCCATGGGGTGACTGCAGGGAGAAGCCGCCCCGCACACGGTGAGTACAGGGCGGCTGCGGTCTCCCTGCGGCCACCCGCGGCTTCACTCAGGTCCGGAGGAGCTGCGTCCGACACGCAGCTACTCCGGACCGTACATATGCAGCCTTAGGGTGCTTTCACATGCTGCTTACCATATTTGCTGCATTTATTAACTCGTGAGCTCATCACAAAACAGGAGTGGGTGATTACGGTAAACATAAAAGTGGAGCACTTGTTTCTATTACAGTTTTCCTCTTATTGTTCCACTTATGGTATTGATTGTTCCACTCCTGGTTTTTGATGAGCTCTCATGTAAAAATACAGAACGCAGAAAAATACAGTACGTAATGTATGAACACACTCTGAGACCGTATGAATCCACTAGCACGTCATGGCGAAACTCAATGAGCAAAAATAGGCGGAACCCCTCTTAAAGTCTCCAGCCTTGCAGCATGGGTTTTGTGGGGCGCAAGGTACCCATTCTGCTGGTTCATTGTCGCTGTGGTGGTTGGTGCATGAGTCCAGACCTTTAAGGCTACAGTATTTAAAGTTATGGACACGCTGAGATTCGACATGACTTGGCAGTAGACTTTATACCATAAGTCTAATCATAATGTTAAACTAAAAATTTCTTGTTCAGTTGAATACAGTACGATGCATTTTTGCCTAACACTACTACGTGATTTTTGGATGTGCAGCCCATGTTTTTCTACAGCAAAAGTACGGTATTCATTTTCTCAGTTGCAATGCCCCCATAACTATGAAGGACAGAGCTGACCGTTGTTTCAATACTGTATTTTGTTGCAGAAAAATAACGTACAGTTGGCTGCTGCATATTGTGCATTTTTCAAGAATGTCAAAGCAGAGAAGGCTTGCATATAAAATTCCATTCAAACTGGAGGTTATAAAATATGTTAAAGAGCACGGGAACAGAGCAGTGGAGAGACATTTCGGACCGCCTCCAACTGTAAAAATGATAAGAGAGTGGAGGAAACAGGAGGATGAGCTGCAAAATGCTGGAAAAAGCAAATCTGGTCTTCGTGGGCGTGGTGCAAAGTGGCCAGAGTTAGACGTGGACATGAAAGAGTGGATCACACGCCACAGAAATAATGGCCTTTCGGTGTCAACAAAAATGATAATCTGTGAAGCCAAGTGGATTGCTGCTGAGAAAGGCATCGATGACTTTACTGGATCACCATCATGGTGCTTCAGATTTATGAAGAGATGTGGCCTTGCTATGCGCACCAAAACGAGAATTTCATAAAAAATGCCAAAAGAATACGAAGCCAAGATTTTATCTTTCCATAAATTTGTAATTGACAGCAGAAAGAAACATGGATTTGAATTAAGCCAGATTGGGAATATGGATGAAGTCCCTCTAACGTTTGATGTGCCATCCAACAGGACTGTTGATGCAAGGGGTGCCAAAAGTGTAACGGTAAAAACTGCAGGACATGAAAAAAACCATTACACAGCTGTGTTGTCCTGCTGTGCCGATGGCACGAAACTGCCGCCTATATTAATTTTTAAAAGAAAGAACATGCCCAAAGAAGCTATCCCACGAGGAGTTGTTGTGCACGTACACGAAAAAGGATGGATGGACGAGAACGGAATGAGATTGTGGGTCAACAAAGTGTGGTCCAAACGTCCTGGAGGGCTTCTAAAAAAAACAGCCCTGTTAGTGCTAGACCAATTCAGAGCACATGTCAGTGAAAACACTAAAAAGGTGTTTAAAGATGTGAAGACCCATCTCGCTGTAATTCCAGGGGGGCTTACCAGCCAGCTGCAACCTCTTGATGTTTCCATAAACAAGCCATTTAAAGTTTACATGCGAGAAGAATGGAATAAATGGATGGCTGCTGGAAATCATGACCTGACACCAACTGGACGTATGAAGAGGCCCACTATCACCCAAGTTTGTGAGTGGGTGAACACATCATGGCAATCCGTGAAGGATGAAACGGTTATTCGTTCATTTAAGAAATGTGGGATTAGCAATGCCTTAGATGGCACCGAAGATGATTTGCTATATGAGGACAGTGGAGAAAGTGACACTAATGAGTGTGAGGACTTGAACTTCCTAGACTCTGACAGCAGTGATGAGGAATTCATGGGATTCCCTGAATCCACTTCCACTTCTGTGCCTGAGGACTAAAGTTTCTCTCACTTGTTCTCTGGAACATGGTTTTTCCTGTTACTTAGGGTACATAGGACTGTTCTCACATGTTACCCACAATGCTGCTGTTGACTCCTGTTGAGTCTACTATGTTAAAATAATATTTTGTTATTTAATTAAAGGTTTTTGCACACTTTGACTGTGATGAGGAATTCCTGGGATTTCCTGACTAGAAGATTGCGGTGCCTGAGGATTAAAGTTTCTCCCTACTTGTTAGCCAGAACATGGTTCTTTCTGTTACTTACGGTACATGTGACTGTTCTCACATGTTACCCACAATGCTCCTGTTGACTCCTGTTGCGTCTACTATGTTAAAATAATATTTTGTTATTTAATTAAAGGTTTTTGCACACTATTTGGCTCAAAATATTATTTTTTCTAATTTTCCTCCTCTAAAACCTAGGTGCGTCTTATAATCAGGTGCGTCTTATAAAGCGAAAAATACGGTAATTTAGGGTGCTTTCATATCGGCTTTTTACCTGGATCCGGCGGCACTTGCGGAAAGCCCCATGCATTGTGTATGGGGCTTGCGGTAAGTGTGCGGCAGACGCGGCAAGTGCGGTTTCAGCAGTTGTGGCAGCGAGAAAAAACGCCGCTGACCACAGTTCCGCAGGATCCGGGCAAAAACGTTAATGTGAAAGCACCCTTAAAAGGACAAATGTGAGTGGCATTCGAACACTGGCCAGCAGACAGCAGCGTAGCAAGACACTGTTGTACATTTAACAAATAAACAAATGCAACTATTTCATGCTATATACAAATTAAACAACTAACGGTAATTATATCTGGGGGGGGGACAGCACAGTACATACCTCAAAATAATATCAATAGAAATAACAAGCCCATGCACAGCTCCATAGCCGAAAAATTGAAAACATTACGGCAGAATTTCACCTTTTTTGCCATTGCTCATGGTTCTTAAGGGGTTGATTCCTGACAGCGGTTTTGAAGTATTTCTAACAAAATCCTAACAAAATAAAATGAAGATTGAAAGATGTAGATGCAAATTAGACATTTGGGAAATGTTCAGCATGGCCAAATGGTTTAAGGAAAGAAAAATGTAAAGTATGATAATTGCTAACTTTTCAAAATGTTTACAAAATTTCCAATATTTTTATAAATAAACCCGCAACATATTGACCTAATTTTACCATTAAAACATAATACAATGTGTCACATGGGATCTCATAAAGTGACACCGGTCAGATTTCCAAAATTTGGCTTGGTCATTAAGGTCAAAATTGACTCCCAACACTAAGGGGTTTACATATTTGAAAAAACAACAAAAGAAAAGGTTAGAATCACCCCGCTTTTTTCCCATTAAAAATAAATGTAATAAAAAATACACATGTGGTATTGTATCACCCCCATCTATATACCGTAAATCCAATTAATCAAAATATAAAAACAATTAACTTGATCGGTAAACACCATAAACAGAAAATAATTCAAAACACCAAAATTTAGGATGTTTGATAGGCGCAACACTACAAAAAAATGTTCAATATCGAAACCAAACAATAAAACAGTGACTACAAAAATGAGCCCTCCCCAGCTCCATCAACCCAAAAAAATGAAACATTGTAGATGTCAGTAAATGGTGACACAATCACAATGTTTCTTTTAACAAATTCCTGAGATTACTTTGACCGCTAAAATGACCATCTCTCATAGCTTAGTGGGAAGAAAAATAAGAGTTATGGCTCTTCATAGAAGGGGAGGAAAAAGCAAAACAATGCAAAAAAAAGGGAAAATGGCCATGTTGGGAAAGAGGTTGTGTTTCTCCTGTTAACAAGTGTAGCAATATTTTAATACACCAAGTAGTGAAGGGCGTGTTGGACCTCATAAGTACAGGGTGCTACGTAAGGCCTATTAAATCAAACAACGAAAAAAACGTATAATGCGGCCTATTAAATCAAACAACGAAAAAAAACGTATAATGCAGGCCTATTAAATCAAACAACGAAAAAAACGTATAATGCGACCACGGCCCCCTGAAGAAAACAGGGAAACACATGTGTCGGGGCTCTGACACTGTGTGCCTCTCCATCCACCTCTTGTAGTTTCTCATCTACCTCAGCTGCAGTGCCATGTAAGATCCACTGGGTTATTTATTACACCCCTTTTAATAATGTGATGCTATTTATATATTCATGGTTTTTATGCATTGGATTGTAATTATGTATAACCCGTTACTCTGTTATGCATTGTACTTCGGTTGTGAACTACATTACAGATGGTTTGCTGAATTTTGAGGCACAGAGTGTGTTCTGTCTCCTAACTTGTCTGCACCCTCCTTCTATGTATTCACTGGTTCTGGATTTTGTCTGTTGTCTTTTTAAATGTAATAAAATGAAGATTTTTACTTGCAACTGAACAATTTTCCTATACCCGTTATTTTGGTGCATTATACGTTTTTTTCGTTGTTTGATTTAAGTGTAGCAATATGTGCGGATGCATCTTTTTGGATAGAGAGATGAATGGATAGAAGATTGAATACATGATTAATCCAGGATCAATTTATTCTAAGTGAACAGAACTCGTTTGACATTACAGAATGTTACAAATGTCAAACGAATAAGTCACAGTGTTGAAATGTCATTTACTTTCAGAATTAAAATGTAAAAAAATGCCACAAGCTTGTGGTATTTTAGATGTCAGATGTAAATTCATACGAGCTGAGCTGTTGAGAGAGACACCTGGGAGACCAAGAGGCAGCAATAGAAAGTCAGTAAAGTCTTTGCATAATGCATTCCTATAGTATTTAGGCTTTCTTTATTTGGATTTCACAGGTTCTCACTCTAATGCCATGCTAAGTATCGGCATAAGGGTTCTCTCGCATCTGCGGAAAAATACGACGAGGGCGATGCAATATAAAAGTCAGATTGTACTCGCACCCATGTTATTCAATGAGTCAGTTCAGATCTGCGATTACTTTCTTCAGCTGTTATCGGCATGAGGAATAGAAAAAAAACTCGTAGCATGCTGTGTATAAGTATCAGACACGCCAATACAAGTCTATGGGTGCAAGAAAAAATATGGACGCCACATGAACCATCAGTCTGGACAAAATTGCAGCGTGTTGTGTATGGTCACGTTAAAAAGCCAAAACTTGCCAATACAAGTCTAAGGGTAGAATAAGAAAAAACAGACAGCATACAGACTGTCCGTCTGTTTGGATTTTCATGGATACTTTACTATTTTGTAGAATAGAAAACTGTAAAATAACAGCTGCTGAAAAAAACGCATTACATATAGACATAACACACATGTCATAAGGAAGCTAGGAGAGAAAAAGAAAATCATATAGTCAGTTACCACTCACATGACATGTGGAAAACCAAACAGATTTCTGGATGAAAATCAGATAGATTTTTGTGAGCAAACCCTTTGGTGATATTTGTGTAATCTGCGGGAACTAAACTAAGGCCCCTTTCACATCAGCGTTTTTCGCTGATCGCTGCCGATGTGGCGGATTTACCGCATCTGCCGCCTAACCACACTTGCAGTTCACCTGCGGCAAGACCCATGCAATGTATATGGGGCTTGTGGCAGGTGTGGCAAGTGCGGTATAGTTGCGGTGTCGATACTTGCGGCAGCGAAAAAAACGCTGCTTACCACGTTTTTTCCATGGCTGCAGCTGCCGAAACTGCAACTATACCGCACCTGTTGCAAGCCCCATAGACATTGCATGGGGCTTGCCGCAGGTGAACCGCAAGTGTGACGGTTAGGCGGCAGATGCAGTAAATCCGCCGCATCTGCCGTGATCAGCAAAAAACGCTGATGGGAAAGGGGCATTACTTAACTAAATAACATAGTCAGACGTCCTCACACATTACTGCTGCTTTCATTTCACCACTCCGGAAAAACAAAGAATTTGCAAAATGTAAAGACGCATTGAGCTCCTGAAGGAAGAGGGACCACAGATTATTAAAAACCTTGTAATCTATATCTCAGGACATTACAAAGACAGCTATATCCTTCTACTGCCTTATTGCATACAATTAGAAGGGTGCCTAAGTAAATAATAGGGATAACACAAAGGACATTAAGAAAACAGCACATCAGACATACATCTCGATATCCCACGACTGGGACACATCATATATCGGGAAACTGCTCCTTTTCTAGATACATTATGCATATGCATAATCAATTTCTTAAATGGATAATTAAAATATAGCCATCATTAGTAAAGATTTCCCTTGAAACAGCTGTCACATGAAGAAAAAGTAAACCGCCTCATCTTGTAAGTCGTAATTCTCAAAGGAAATGCTCCCAGTTTCTGAAGGATATAAATAGAAGATGTAGAAATAGGAGGGAACAAAGTGTCAGGATTTAAAGAAAGGAGAACAGAAATTTATACAAATCAATTCAAGTGCTTTAGAAATCTGGAAACGACAGATGAAATGTGTTTTTTCTAGCTATTGACTCATAGACCCATTTGTTCTTCCCGTTAAAAATGTTTATTCTCCCAAAGTACAGTAGTTACGTTTGTGAAACCTTTATACATTAATTTTCTGTTACAGCTTTCGATAAGCCTGATACCAATATTAGATACAAATATTACAACATCACCCCTTACTATTCACACACCATTCAAAAGGTAGCAGTAAGCTAACAGTGTTCGTAAAAGTTAATCCTAACATTTAAAGTTCTTCCTAACCCCAGAATAGGTAATGTTTTGTGGATTAGAGGTAGTTTGACCATAGAAATCCACACCAATCTCGAAAAGAGGTCACTGAAATATTCTGGATTCATTTCTAGCAGTCCAAAACAGAGAAGTACAGCAGTGGCATACATATCATACACAAACCAATTCCAATGGGTGCAATTCAGAGTCACGTTCTTGGGAACATGGTGTCCCAACGGTTGCACCCACACCGATTCACAAGTTATTACCCATTCTGGGGATACGTTATAACTAGTGATGAGCGAGTCTACTCGTTACTATTCGTTACTTGCATGGATAGTACGGTATTTGCGATACTCGTTACTCACAAATTGAGCTGGCACCTCATGGAGAGCAGATTGGATATTCGGCTCTTTCTGGGGACACTGCAAGGTGTTTTATGCAGTAGAAAGGAAAAAAGTCCACCCTCTTGCCCTGTCCTGGAAAGACTTGTTTTATAGCTGGATGTATGCGGGCAGAGCTATCACTGATTGACTAACATTAGACTTGCTATTCGGACACATATGCGAGTATTAAAAAGTACCCGTTACGAGTATAGCGAGTGGGAATATTACACCACTTGTTCATTACTAGTAATAACTTTAAATGTTGGGAATAACCCTTTAGAGGTTTGTCAACATACAAGAACTATACAAACCAGCCTTGTAGTGAACAGAGATCTAATGAAAAATGTAACAGTGTTTATCTACATTTAAAAGAAATAGTTCTTTCTTCATATATGCTAATAAGGCACGGATGCCTTGATGTAGCCAAGTAGTTCAATTCAGTGCACCCTCATAGCTACTTGACTGCACCTTCAAAGCTCTGGTTTATAGAAGCAAAGTTAAGTAAGAAAATGTGCTTAAAATTAACAAGTCTCCACGGTTTTTTTTTTCTTTATAAACTGCAATCACTACGAGTAAGCCCTTATATGAAGCATTCTAGGTTGCTGTATACAAATCCCCTATCCGCTCTGTATAACATAGAAAGTCACAGAAGTCAGAGTCGGAGGTTTGGCTTACTGACTCCACAACCCTGTCTACCACACTCAGCCTTTTCTTTGGGCATACACTTTCACCCCTTCCACTGCTAACTACAGCTGTGATTGGTAGCCATGTGGAGGGATGGGAAAAAGAGCATACACCCACTGAAAACTCATTAGGAAAGCTCAGTTGCACTACAAGCAAAGATTCCACAAATTGCGCTTTTATAGGAAACAATGTGAATATCTCTGCAATGAAACGACACTGTGCAAAACGGAAAGAAGCATCAAAATCATGGAAACTCAGGGATCTTTAAAAGGGATTTATTTTTTGAGCAAGTTACAGGTCCTCTTTAGGTTGTGTACCCACGAGTTTTTGGTGAGTTTGATGCTGCATATTTTCACTACGTTAAAAACACAAGGTCTTAGAGTTCCAGCAAAGTGGATGAGATCTATAAAAATCTCATACACACTGGGCTTTTTATTCAACATAAACTGACCTGCGGTGCGTGTTTCAAATTCGCTACATGTCGATCTCTCCTGTGGGCATGCTGTTTTATGTGTAGACCTGCATCAGATGTGGAAACTCCAAGATAAAAAATGCAAGTGCAATTTTAGTGTAAGGGTTAATACGTAGGATTCAGGGATGCCTCTGTGGCGCCCCACTGGTCATGCGTCACAGTTGGGGTACTGCACCCATAAATAAGTGTGCGGTTATCCCTGTCACAGTGAAATGTAGGGTTTGTAGGAGGATCCCATCCCAGCACTCCCACACACCCATCTAGGCATTAGGTAAGGGCCCATACCCAAAGGGGGGAGTTAGGGGAGGGAGGTAGCAAAACGTGGGTTTTTAGTTCACCTCAAGGAAAGAAAGAGCACGGGAGCCCTGAGAGACAGAAGGGGACTCAGAGAGAGGGGGCCTGGAGAGAGAGAACAGGCAGCCCAGACTGAAGGAGGGGACCCCACAGATCGGAGCGTCAATACTCCGGGAGGGAACCCTGGTCCATTTACTGGAGTGCCGGTTCCGAAGATGCGGCACAGGGAGTTCAACCCCTGAGCCATAACACCGCAGGTCGTGGGTCCGTCTACTGGCCCCGACACCCTGTCAGAAAGGAAACCGTTTACACCAGGATAACCCGTCGGGGTCGAGATCCAGTGCAGGAGAGAGGATAGTGGGAAGCACCCCAATCGGGCCTGGTACTAAGCGGGCTGTTCCTGGACAGGCAGAAGCAGCAGGACACGGTTAGAGACAAGGAAGGCATACCACGGGTGACTCCAAGAGATCCTGCAGCCCACTGTGACTACCCGGCCGGCTAACCATACTTAACAACAGTTGTCTTCTCTGAACTGTACCATCACCAGCATTGTTCCAGTAAAGTACCCGGGGAGAGTGACAGAGTCTCCGTGTGATTACTTCCCCGCTGCACTGCAACTTGCTTATCTCCATCATCAGCACCTCCATCACTACAGGTGCATCCCTGTCCCTGAGGGCCAGCTCCACCTGCAGGGAGCTGTACCATCTCAACTGCTGTACCACCGTCTTCCGGAGGTCTGAAGCGGCGCTGGTGCTACCTCACCAGAATCTGCGAGTGGCGTCAAGATAAAATTATAAACTTTTATTCGCATTTCAACTACTCCTTTTTAGTTGACCACCAGGGCCACAGATTTGGGCAGGCCACCAGTGACATCCCTACTACAGCAGAGGGCCCAGATACCCGAGTCCCCATACCCTGGGCTAGTCACCTCTCTTGTCAATCTCTGAGCTGTTGTGTTTCTGCAAAGTTAGTTTTAGCCTCAGTGCTTTGTCATTGCTGGACTACATTGCTTCAAGTATGGCAGTGCAGCACACTCCCTTTTGTGATTAGCAGATCACAGACTATAAACTTTGTATACAGAGCCTGGTATGGGCCAAGTCAGTTCTCTGAGCTCTGCTATGTGCTATCTAAAAATTCTGATTATGCTAGAACTGTTGCATCCAGTAAACTAAGTGATACATCATTTGATTTATGATTTTTGTGTTGCTCTCAAATAAGCAGTAAAAACCTACTGACAGATTGCTTTTAAATCTAATCCTGCTGTTTTATACTTACACTGTGGCTTTTTCACACTTTTTCAGTGCCGCTCCAGTCCTGCAGCAATATCTTGTGCCCGTACAGTTTGACTGGCTGGAAGCCAGAAATTACGTCACAAGCTGTCAACACATCTATTTGAGTGACAGAAGGAGACTCTCATACAGATACATTGATATGTGACCTCTGGGCACTCCATTAAACACTGATGCTGCCGGCAGATCATAACTCATCGGAGGCATACCTGAGCAATGCTGAAAACCGATGAAGATTGCAGCAGGTGAGTATACGACATGGGTAGGGAACTTACATATAAAGCACCACACCAGCAGGAAAATGAACTAAAAAAATGCAGGAGTGGTATTTTAAAGCATAATATACTAAGAAGAGATAAAAATGCTGCATCAGAAATGCAATAAAAAATGCATGTAAAAAAAGCACACAAAAACATGAGAAAAAAAAGGAGAATTTTGTGTACTCACCGTAAATTCCTTTTCTCTTAGCCTCTAATTGGGGGACACAGGACCGTGGGTGTTATGCTGCTGTCCACTAGGAGGCGACACTAAGCAGAATCTGCAAAAGAGTTAAGTGGCTCCTCCTCTACAGCATATACAGCCTAGAGCAGGAAGTGCTTCTCCAGTTTTGTGCTAAAGCAGTAGGAGAATTAACAGAAGAAAGACAAGAATCACAGTAAAATAAGGCCTGTTAAGTAAACAGGCAGCCACATAATAACAGTAAGGTAAAACGTGTAACCGAACAGGGAACTACGTAATAACAGTATAAGCAGGCCTGTAAAATAAACAGGCAACTATATAACCTCTCAGGAGTAAGATGAGAACCTAGTTACGGCCCGAAACGGGCAACAGGGTGGGTGCTGTGTCCCCCAATTAGAGGCTAAGAGAAAAGGAATTTACGGTGAGTACACAAAATTCTCCTTTTCTCCTTCGCCTCATTGGGGGACACAGGACCGTGGGACGTCCTAAAGCAGTCCCTGGGTGGGAACAGCAATGGAAAATCACTACTGATAAAAATAACAATGCACCTACAGGTGGGCTACTGCCGCCTGGAGGGTACGGTGTCCCAGACTGCATTTGCCGAGGACTGAGAGCACTAAAGCGCTTGGTAAACCTGTGCATGCTGACCGCGTGACTACCTTACACACTTGTTGTGCTAACTCCTGGTGCCTAATAGCTCAGAAGCCCAGTAGGTTTCGGTGGTCATAGTAGAATGTGCTGTGCCCGCAGCCGGAAAGGATACAGCACCATGGAAGAATGGTTCTGTATAAATAAATAATAAGTATAAGAATAATAACATTAATGATATATGTATGTATTTTTTTTTTTTTTTTGGTAATAATGTAATAAGCACCCTGGAAGGTGGATTTAAGCCATCTGATCAAAGTATCTGTAGAGATCAGCCTGCCTGCTGCGTTATCCTTCTGGGAAGAGAAAAAGAGGTTTCTAAAGGAAACTGGTCTGGGCGAGGATATGTGCAGGGCTCTGACGGAGCTCTAGAAACGTTGAGCCTTCTGGCCCGATGAACTGGCGGGACTTAGCGCCGTCAGAAATATATATTCAGGTAGGCGGACAAAAAGGACACCCCCAACTTGGGAAAAAACCCAACTGGACGTAGGACAACCTCGTCTGGGTGGAAGACCAGAAAAAAAGGTGATTTACATGAAAACGCTGCAAATTTAAGACTCTGCGGAGAGAGGCAATTGCCATCCAAAAAACAACTCCCTGTGTGAGAAGACGAAGGGAATTTTCGTTCATGGCTTAAAATGTGGGTAGCGTACAGCCGTGAGAACGAGGGTCAGGACCCACGGTTCTAGTAGACTTTGATTGGGCGGAACAGGTCGGCAAAAACTCCTTGAAGGATGTTACTTGAGGCCTGGCAGCAAGACGTTGTTGAGAGAGAATGAAAAGGGTTGAAACTTGTCCTTTGAAAGGACATAAGGACAGTCGTGAGTGTAGATCCGATTGGATGGAATTGGGAACCCTTGGGAAGGAACAGTGCTAAGGTGAAAAAAAAAAAACCACGAGAAGAAAGGAAAAAGATTCCCCATATTGATGGGACATCTCTTCTGAAACCGGTGTCCGTGCTCGGATTGAGGTCGCGACACCATACTGTGAACACCCGGGTCTCCAGGGTCACATCGTCAAATTTAGAGTCGATGAATCATGATGGTAAGATGGCCTTGAGGGGGCAGGTCTGGACGATCCAGTAGGTGTCATGGCACGTCTACTATGAAGTGGACGAGATCGGCATACCAATCGCGCTTGGGCCAGTGTGTGGCCACAAGAATGAGTTGCTGACAGTCCAGTTTGAATATCTTCACTAACTTGGGATAGTGGAAACCTGGAGCAAATGTAGTGGAGTTGGAATTGGGTCCAGTCCAGGACCAGTCAGTCCGCCATCCATGACTGTGGGTCGTGGGACCCGGCTATGAAGCTAGGAACCTTGGCAATGAGGTGTGACACCATTACGGATACTTCAGGAGTTCTCCAGTGATGTCAGCTTTGTTTGAAGACATCTGGATGTAGGAACCCTAATCTGAGGTAATTTCTCGGCGACGGAGGAACTGTTTTTCCTAATCATCTACAAGCGGTAGAGTAACGGCCGATAGTACTGAGTTCGTGAATTCCGCCCGCCTAGTGAAGAATGTGGTAAACTTCCTTCATTGCCTGGGAACTGCGGGATTCGCTCAAGTGAATCGACATATGCCACAGCCGTGGCATCATCAGCCTGCCTTCTGAAATTGGCGGGCGGCCAGAAGAAGAGATAAAATCTTCAGTGTTGGGAATCTCGCCCAAATCTCTGAAAGGATGATGGGTATTGCTGACCCGATCAGGACCAATCGTTCCGAGTGTTGAGATGGAGGTACAGCGCACCTCATTCTGTCTGATTCATGTCGGTGAATAGTACCTTTCAACTTGGCAGAAGAAAATACTTCCCCTGCGTACTAGTGAGTGGCTGAGTCACCGCAGGAGATACTACATGGCTGGTACTGGAAGATGACACCTCCTGATAACTGATCGTATAATCTTATCTCATGACGTGAGCATGGATAACTGGGGAGGCCTGAGGAGCAGGTGCATCAGAGTAATGGCTACCTGTGCTGCAACTGTCCTGCCTCTGACCGTCATGTCAGCTCTGGAAGGCCTGAGTTGAAGGAGAGTGCAGACTTCTAGTTGGAGTGCCCATGCCTATTCTCGGAGAAGTCTGACTATGGAAGTATTGAACCGCCTTCCGAAAATACTAGAGACTGCAGTGAAAACTGGTGTAGACTTGTGGAGGATGACCAGCCAAACAAGTCTTAATAAAGTGTTCACCGTAATAGAAACGCTGCGTTCTTAATTTCTGAAGGTCGTGCGTTGATGGGTAAATTGTCCAGGCATGGAAGATTGACCACGTCCCTGGAACGCAGGAAAACCAGGCGACTGCCGTAACCATTGTGACCTCTTCAGGAACTGTAACAAGCGTGGACGGAGGCGCCACAATTAGGATGGTCCTTGCAAAATGTAAATATGATAAGTGGCTGCAAGGGAAAACATGCAGGTATACATCCTGTATATCTAGGGGTACAAGGTATTCTCCGTGTTCCCTGGAAAATTATCATGGAGCGGAGAGAATCTGAGCGGAAAAATCTGTCCCAGGCATTTTGTCTAGCTGTTTCAGTCCAGCAAAGGACGTACCGCACGTACTTGGTAGGGACTACAAGGAAATTGGAATAGAATGTTTAAGCACGCTCTGCGTGTAGCACCGACATATGACTCCCTCAATTAAGGGGCCCGTGATGTGAGTTTGGATGGTCGTTTGCGATCGCTACATGTGCGTTGATCGAGTTTGTGTCCATCTAGACGATGATCCGCTAAATTAATTCCCAAAAGGTTGGAATCTGGATTGCTGACGGCGAGTGAGACACCGTCTGGTGCTGTGTTCTGTTCAGCAGGACTGTGTCCCTAGGGGGAACCATGTTTCAGATAGGGTACCACACGAAACATGCCATGGAGTCCCAACTAACAAAACTCCCTTATGGTAAATGGGGCGCTGAGGGTCCCATGGGTACGGTCTTGCGTCCTGTGAGACACAGTTTAATGTTCGAAGTATCGAGCTTTCCTAAATATGTTGTCCTGGTGTCCTACCAGAGATGCATAAAGGTCCGAGTCTGTGTTTGAATTGCGAAAACCCATCAGACGTCAGAGCCATCATCCTGCTGCATGCCAGTTTCCCATAGACTGCGACATAGCTGCAGACGGAATGACTGTCTATTTAGATGTAGCATTATATGCTCTGACAGGTACTGGCATCAGGGCTGACACAGTGTAAGGAAAAACCAGACCGTGCCTTATTAGTGTGTCACCCGCACTAGGCAGAGGAACTCTGCTCGCTGGTTGAGTGTCATAAGAGGGACACCTCCGATGTGGTATGACCATAGGCGAAGTCGTGTTACTGCGACGACACAATAAACACATTATGTCCATAGTGCATCCAGTGGATCACGTCTCCCCTGTGCGTACTTGAGAATAATCTGACGCCTGTTTTCTTCACTGACATTATGTATAGCTGTTAAAAATAAGGTTAACAGCAGCACAGAGTATGTCCGGATAGCTCTGTTAGGGGCTGCACACTCATTGAGAACAGCGTCGTGCAGCATTTTATGAAGTTAAAAATTTACAATAAAATTGACTTCGCAGCAGCACAGAGTATTTCAGGACAGAAATATGTCGGTCTGCCCACTGTCCGTCTATTAAATCCAGAGGGAGGAGAGAGTGTAGCAGGGAAAAACCCTGCCGGCTTTCCTGCCTACATAGATTGTGACACATGGCATAGCCTGTAACACATGGTGTACAGGGAGAGGAGAAGCTGCAGAAAGGAATATATCCCTGTTGGCTCTCCAGTATATGCTCACATAGTCTGTCACCTGGTGTACAGGGAGAGGAGAAGCTGCAGAAGGGGATATCCCTGCTGGCTCTCCTGCATATGCCCCCACAGGCTGTCCTCTGAGGTATAGGGGGAGGAGAGCTGCAGCAGGGAAAATATATCCCTGCTGGCTCCCCTTGGGGGGCCATAACGGATCTCTACTGCAGTGCACAGGTACCTTGCTGCCTGCACTTGCAGGGGCAGCACAGGGGGAGCTGGGCACCTCTTCCTCTGCCATGTGCTGTGGGAGCAGTGCAGGAGGGGGGACTGGTAGACACCTATGTCCCAACTATGCATGAGCAGTGCAGGGCTGAGTAGGGGCTGGAGGACCCAGACCCACCGGGATCCTGGCACATTCGGTACTGGTCCCAGCAGGATATGCAGCTGCACTGCTGGTACCTGTAGTGCCACAGCCTAATGGCCCATAGTGATTAGGGGGTCATCTCATGCTCTTTGGCGTCTCATCTCCTTGTCAGCCTGCGCTCTTGCAGGCAGCCATTCAGGATCCCAGCCCAGAATGCAGCATGTGCTGCTGGTAACTGTGGTGCCACAGCCTAATGACCCATAGGGTGATTAGGGGGTCGTCTCTGAGCCTGTGCTTCTGCAGGCATCCATCCAGAATCCCAGCCCAGAATGCAGCATGTGCTGCTGGGACCTGTAGTGCCACAGCCTAATGACCCATAGGGTGATTAGGGGGTCGTCTCTGAGCCTGTGCTTCTGCAGGCATCCATCCAGAATCCCAGCCCAGAATGCAGCATGTGCTGCTGGGACCTGTAGTGCCACAGCCTAATGACCCATAGGGTGATTAGGGGGTCGTCTCTGAGCCTGTGCTTCTGCAGGCATCCATCCAGAATCCCAGCCCAGAATGCAGCATGTGCTGCTGATACCTGTGGTGCCTCAGCCTAAGCACCCAGAGGGTGATTAGGGGGTCGTCTCTGAGCCTGTGCTTCTGCAGGCAGCCATTCAGAATCCCAGCCCATAATGCAGCATGTGCTGCTGGTACCTGTGGTGCCTCAGCCTAAGCACCCAGAGGGTGATTAGGGGGACATCATCTGGCAGGTAGTCCAGCTCTGGCTTCAACTCAGGACCCCGAGGGAGTGAGGAAGGTGGATGTTATGCTGGGCTGTCTCAACTTTAACCCAGCAACCCAACAGTGGGAGGCCGAGAAAGGAGTACGGCATATGTAACGATTCTCAACGTCAACCCAGCGCCCCAACAGTGGGTGGCCGAGGAAGGAGCATGCCGGGGTCACACCGGACCCACTTTTCTTCATTGGAAGAAAAAAAAAGATGAAAAAAATAGAGAGTAAAAATGGTCGTGTGCCTCCTTCGACACTAAGCAAAAACTGGAGAAGCACTTCCTGCTCTAGGCTGTATATGCTGTAGAGGAGGAGCCACTTAACTCTTTTGCAGATTCTGCTTAGTGTCGCCTCCTAGTGGACAGCAGCATAACACCCACGGTCCTGTGTCCCCCAATGAGGCGAAGGAGAAAGCCAGAGCCCTAATTTACATACGGTATTAGGTACAGAAATGCTGCAGAAATTCTGTAACACCAAAAACTCACCAAAAGCTCATCATAAGCACGTAGCTTTGGCCTTTTATTGTTGGTAACAGTGACAAATGTGATGCTTTCCTGAACTTTCTGGCCTCTAACATTTAAGACATCATTAAGGTGACAATGTACATAAGAGCAAAGTATGATGACCCTATTATTTCAACAGGTCTGAATGACTATTTTACCTACCAACTCTACTCAAGCAATTGCTTTTAGGGACAAAAAAGGATATATTATGTTGAACACATATGTGCTCCAACCTTACATGTATACTTGAGAGGTGGGAGGTGGACGAGGGGAAAAAGCTGTTGGCTAAATAAGAGTTGACAGTATATGGGCACATTTACTGTGTCCTTAGAAATGACTAGTATGACTGTAGAGTCATTTTGCCTTCTGTTTATTCCTTCCGCAGGACCCACTTAATGTCTCCTCAAGGACATCACTGCTCCATGACAGCTGTATTCATTAGACCAAAAAGTCATTCAGATGTATTGTTCAATGAATATATCAACATATCTTTTTTTATCTTGAAGGAGGATCAGAGCAATGATAATGTATGGAGAAACGAGAATGTCTTGGGCTACAGAACAATTCTATGGATACTTCTACTAATACGTACACTTTAGAGTTGAAACCTTGCAGGATATAAAAAGGCATTCACACAAATATATATCTTAGTATTGCCCACTGACAAACTATAATGAGCATGTCAACAATCTGCACTGTTAAAATGATGCATTATGTCTATTACCTCTTGAAATATTGGTTTATTACAGTGTATAACGGCGCTCATATTTGTGAGATGGTGTTGAAATTCCTACCGTACTTCTCTCACTGGTAGTGACACTTTATACCATATCGAGTGGCACATATTCTACTGGAGGGACAAATGTAACATGGCCCTGGTATTGTAGATTCCGGTGTAAAGTCCAAACCATCGTCCCCCTACTAATTCCTATTCTACCTATTAAATAACACTCGGACACTTCAGGTTGGATAATTCGGCCACAGAAGCCTATTACTTATCAAATATATCACAACCTATAAAAAATAAAACTTAGTAAAGTCCTTAAAGCTATAACAGTACCCAGTGAATCACTCATCCAAAACAATAAACCAAAATTACTCCCAGCCGTAACCCACACAGGAGTGGAAGCACCAAAATCCAAAGGGTTCCTTTTTACCATTAATAGATTCACATGAGGGTCCGAAATTCTTTTTCAGGATTCCCCAAAAATCACCAGATCACTCAGTATTTTTCTACAATTGGGACTCCAATACTCCCTTAATATGGGAGGGCGGGCCTGTAAGGCTGTCCACTATGAGCAGGAATGGTGACCAACCAGCCCCCTACTCAGCCTTCTAAACCCATAGAACTGCTCCACTCCTCCCGCACTATCACCACCTCTTCAATCTTAGCCATGTTGACCTCTGTCCATAGACATGAGCTAGGGGGCTACGGCCCTCACTGTTCCTACAATAGTATTTGTGGAAAAGGCATATTCCTCTTGTTAACACTGATTATGTTATTCCCCACTGTTGGTTGTTTATTGTGCTCATAACCTGTGGCATCTTATCTTGTAATGTAAAAATCCCTTACTTAAACATACTGCAATAGTTACATTTTGTTAACTTCCATTCTAAAAAGCAGTAAAAATAAATAAGAGTGGCAGAGACACAACCAGGGACTGTTCTCTACGGTACAGATAACATTATATACTTGACTGATGAGAAGGTAAAAAATAGAGATCTTCTATTAGGGGCAATTACAAGCATGGGTAACGGCACATATGGCGAGCCGTAACTACCAAAGTCATAGGATTCACAACGTGAACTTTCAAATATTTCTGTCATGTTAGTGTCTGCTCGGCTATAATTCAGCACAGAATGCACAGCTTGCAGGAAGAGTGCTCCCACAGTCAGTGCTGCTGACCTCATCTGGGATGGACAGGTCCAGAATCTCGGTTTTAATCATATTGACAGCTCACACTGGGAGTAATTACAACAATCAGACTCAATTCCAGACCTCCTGTTTCACATACAATGCAATTTCTCTGACTGAAAATGAGCTGAGGTTGATATATCACTATTCAGAAAATGTAGATCAAGATGCTCGAGCAGAAGAAGCAAAGTGCCTGGGATTTAGTTATAGAAGTAGATCAAAAACATCAATAAATAAAAGGCGTATGTTTAGAAAATAACACAAAACTGATCATACATCCTTTTCTACTCCCAATAGTGGCTAGAATTATATTTGCACTGGCTACAATCTTCTGCTCATTTTAATGTTACCTGCATTTGCCCAGTAAGGAAAAACAACTTTTATAATCAAGAAGAGCAATGCACACCAAGTAGTAGGAATAGAGTATGTAGTCAATGACGGATAACTGTAAAACCAAAGTCCTTAGCACCAACTGGACAAACTGGGATATGTAAATTGGCCAGGATTGCACAATATTCCTCGGTCTTCGGGATGCCTCACCTCTGCCTCCAGTGAGGAGAATTTCTCTTTTGTATGAGGCTTCCCAAAGGACACAGTAAATTCATGCACATTGGTATGCATACAGCAGATGGTTGAAGTGTACAAATGTATAACCTTAGCAATTTCCAATTTCTTTGCTGAGGTCCATTGGGATATTTGGAATCTTGAAGGTCTATATTCCTATGTCACTTTGAAGTTAAAAAATCTTCTTTCTATCGATTTTATTGTTAACTTGTGTGGATATTCAGTTGACCCTACTCATAAAGTCAGTTACCAAGTGGTGAGACTTCCTACTTAAAAGGTTCTTTGGTTCGACAACAGTAAATTCATGCTGGTTACTTTTTTATCTACCTTATATTAATCGAGGAACTTCAGTGTGGATTTAAATGTGCTGAAGAAAAAAAAAAACAAAACAAAGAAAGTCAAGAAGGTCTTACATTGTATCAGTCCTCTCCAACTGGCCCTGTACTAATCACTGGTTGCTCCATAATCAGTGTCATATTTTATATTTTTTCTAGAGATTGTTAAGAGAAAAAGTATTCATTCATGATTAATAAATATCAATTTAAAGGGTGTTATTAAATTAAAGGGAACCTGTCACCCCAAATAACCTTTCTAACCTATTAATACCTGTCCCTGCAGCCTTAAATACATTCTAACACATCCCTGTCTCACCTTTTTACTAATCTACGAGTACAATAATGTATTTCGCAAACTTATGAATTTCTGTCAGAGGGGCGTTCCTCCAAGCCATTTTGACTGGTAGGCGGGTCCCCTGTGCCGCGCTAACCCTGCCTCGTTGTTCTGATATGCCCTAATGAGCGTCATTATACAAATGCAGAGCTCAGGCACGATTTCAATATCGCGCCCACAACGTCACCGCTGCGACACGGTCATCAGGGATGTGTTAGAATGTATTGTAAGGCTGCAGGGACAGGTATTAATAGGTTACAAAGGTTATTTGGGGTGATAGGTTCCCTGTGCACAACCTGAATTGTAAGCAAATCTAGAAAGTACATAGGGTGAACTATTAAATACATAATATGCATCTTTTTTATTTGATTATTTTATTTTTTTTACAGCATATGACTGGGGACACTACAAATATAATGTTTCAGTTGTTTTGTCATTACTATCACATGCAGAATTGTCATGATGGCGAACACCTCTACATAGCAGAAAAACAGAATTGTACCATTTGCAAGAAGTGATGTCTGGAGATGAGCGAACCAATTCAGGGCTGGTGTTCAAGGTATTCCCATCTTCAAAGTGCTGGAGCCTGGATTGCTGTGCTCCAGCAATATTCTGGGTGGTGGGGCTAGTACGAGCTGCTTGCTGCGTGTGATCGGCTCACGCTGGCCCTAAAAGCCGTCTAATAGTCCATAATGTCTTGTCTTAATAGAAAAAAAAATCCCTACCCTCTCGTTTCCTGAAGTATTACACTTATGGCTGGCTGTATGTGGGCGGAGAACCGACCAGCCAATCACTGACTAGCAATGACGTATGGGGTCATGTTCGGGTCCCGAACATGCAACCCCCATATCTGAACATCCAGGGGTTCGCTCTTCTTTAGTGATGTCACCAGGGCTGTGGAGTCGGTAAGCCAAACCTCTGACTTTGATTACTCAAGTTCCCTGACTCCGACACATGGCTCATGATTAAGCGATAAATTTAATGCAGTACAATGTGAACATCAGGTTTTTAATCATTATTATGATACAATACTCAAGCTATCTAGATAGAACATAATAATACTCAGCACATACTGGATTGAATTACTGTACCTAATTTATTATATATTTTTGGAGTCAGTCCTTTTTATACAGTCTCCGACTCCACCAAAATGGTCACCAACTCCTACTACGACTCCACAGCCCTGGATGTCACAGCTCCCTGCACAGTGACCTTCTGTATAGGACAGAGAGCATGGCTCGAAAGTTCTCAATCCCTCATAAAAAGTCAAGCATCTGTGTACATTTTTTATGCTGCCTATGGTCTGTATGGCTGCTATAAAGTATAGGTATACATTCTGTTAGCAGAAGTTCAACTAAGGTTGCTGCACCCATACAACTTCTAATAAAATTAAAAAAAAAATACAGATAAATTAAACAAAAAAGTTTTAAAAAAAAAAAGTATAATTCATTATCCGGTTTTCATTTTTTTAACATACGGTATTGTAGACAATACATCCCCTTCAAAGCAGTCTAGTGCATATGTTTTGGAGTCTGTAAAAGCGAGGCTATTATTTAAGCTGGAGACATTACATGGAAAGCGGAATGTGAAATTTCACGTCTCTAGGGCCTGAGTCGCACATATTTCATACTGCCTGATATAAACGATTCAGCTTCACAAAACAACACAGCAAATGCCAATATCATTCTCATTCCAAAATCCTGGTGGCTGCATAAATACAAAGTTTCTTCCTTTCTCTTCCATAAGCAATTTATTGTGGCAATAGTTAGATCTCACTTCCATAATTGTGTACAAAATATTAACAATATCCGTCAAAGCCACATTTCACTTAACCTGATGACTGAATACAAAAGATACTATTTTAGGTTTCCTCTTGTAGATTATTGAAATAATTGGCTTTTCTTAGAATGAACTGGCACCAAAACATGCCTCTAATGATTCTATTCAAAGTGTGCTTATTCGTTAATGCCTGCGTTTTCCTTTTGACAAATTGGCAATTGACAGCCCTGTTACCAAATTTATGAATTATGTTAGCTCATAATATAATGACAATTGTAGCATATAAAACGGTTATGCACAATTGACATTTACAAAGAATATCTAATCTAAACTTCCAAGATATTTTATGTTCTTTGATATCAACTAATGACTGATTCGGAGTGTTCTCATTTTTTTCTCTGACATTTAAAAAAAAAAAGTGACATAATATCAAAATAATGGTATAATACCAGGATTGGTGCAAAATTGCTTTTGGGTCTCTTTCATGAGTCACTTCTTTTCACTCAGTAATCACAGCAGGGGGGAGGTCTGTCTTCTCTTTATCACAGGCCCCCTTCACCCTTCCAAGGAATAATCACAGCAACACCTCTTTCACATCATGCTTCCCCTATATTTTGCAAATAATCACAGCTGGACCCCTTTTTTTTGTAGTGATCACAGTAGTCTTCCCTCGTTTTCCCTTGGTGACAGCAGTACTTCCCTCTCCCTTCATATACTAATCTCCAAAAGCTACAAGGATATGCATGTGAGCAGATAAGAAGCTTTCCACATCAATCACTTCTAAGGGTGCTGTCACACTGTGGTGTGATCCATTTTGGGGCCGTCAGGGATGAACCTGACAGCCCTGGACTGGATTAGCACACAGAACCGGAGGGCTAATATGCCCTCCGGTCCAGTGTGCAGCCACATGCAGCTCCCGCTGCTGATAGCTTCATCCCTGACGGCTCCGGAATGGATCACACCGCAGTGTGAAGGCACCCTAAGAAAGTTCAATGCAAAACTATCTCAGAGTGATTGCCAAAGCCACCCTATCCTATCTCCTTTACAACAGGGCTGCTCAGAGCCATGTGCCTTATCATGAGCATGTACTCATAAGGGATACGAATTAAGATGCGAAGGTTAAGGTGGGTATACATAAGTAAAACTTGAAGAGGTTTCTACATCTCTAGTTCTTGATTGACTCTATAAAGCCCCCATCACACTAAGCGAGATCGCTACTAAGTCACAAATTTGGTGACGCAACAGCGACCTCGCCAGCGATCTCGCTGTGTTAAACACTTAGCAGCGACCAGGCCACTGCTGTGAGATCGCTGGCCATGTCAGTCGCCTGAACCATTTTTTGTTCGTTGAGGTCCCACTGGCAGCATGCATCGGTGTTTTGACAGGGACAACGACCAATGACCTCAATACTACAGGTCTGAGAAACAGGGTCCCAACAACCTCCGTATCATTCCGAATTGTTGTAGCATTGCTGGTGAGATCTGACTGTTTGACATCTCACCAGCGATCACATAGCGATGCACCAGCAATCCCTACAGGTCGTATTGCTGTCAGGATCGCTGGTGCGTCGCCAAGTGTGATGGTACCCTAAGAGATCTAGCTTTTTTTCTGAACCTAAAATGGCAATGTTAGGTATGTGCACACAGGGAGTTTTAGGGCCGGATTAGCAGCGGAAACCCGGTCGGTTTACATAAATTTCATGCAAATTTATGTTAATCCAAACCGGCGTTTGGATTAACATAGAAACCTATGTAAACCGACACCCGCTGTGCACACAGCGGCGGTTTACACATGCTCATCCGTTGCTAACCCGCGGGTTCCCAGCGGGTTAGCAAAGAATGAGCATGTTCTATATTCCGGCCGGTTCTGCAGCGGCTGCAAGCAGAATCATGTGCTGCTTCCAGCCGCTGCAGAATCGCCGGCGCTAACCCGCTGTGCACCGCCGCACACCCGCCCTTCTCCCGCAGCACGGACCCGACAGGAAGCCGGTGGACGGCTCCGGAGCTTCCTGTCGGGTCCCGCCCAGCCGCCGCCGCCACTAACCCCCCGTGCGCACATACCCTTATAGGATTCATCATAATACAATTCTATTTGACTAAAAATAAATATGTTAGGAACAAAATAAATAAAAAACATAGCAACAAGGTGAACTTATTGCTTGTACGATCATAGTTCAACATTCAAACACAATTACATCTCCTACTCATTCTTCTTATGCAAAGCTAAAGGTCCACTGTACATCCACAAGCAGGGATTTGCAGTCGGAGCCGTGGAGTAGGAGTCATTGTCCATTTTGGTGGAGTCAGTATAAAATGGACCAACTCAGATTTCTAAAATATATAACAGAATGAGTACAGTAGTTCAATGCAGTATCTGCTGAATATTATTATGAATTATTATGTTCTATCTAAATATCTTGATTATTATATCATAATAATAATTAAACGCCTGATGTTCACATTGTACTACAATAAATGTAGCACTTAAACTTGAACCATGTATGAGGGAGTCAGCGTAGGATTCAGGGAAATTGATAAGTCTGAGTCAGAGGTTTGGCTTACCGACTCCACAGCACTGCCCAGAACCACGAGTAGTTCTGTGCACATATCTATAATTCCTGCCTAACAGCATCTTTATGAATTCACACACTAACATATCTTTCGAAAAACGTTTTTCTAAAGTCCATTTATGAGATGCAAATTAGGGTTTTGACATGTCGAGGAGGCGTTAACTCCTTAGACTAGTCGTTTCATGCCCCTGTGGGCGTCATAACATGCTTTACAAAAGCCAGCATTATCGGCAGCACTATTCAAAGCCATGCATGAGTGGGGCTTTGTACACCTTAGCATTGAGCTTTGCAGTGGCGGACCTTGCATCCCGGGGGCCCTGGTGCAGCATCAGATGATGGTGAGGAGCGGGGGGAGAGTGGGAAGGGGGTGCTATCAGACTGTCGGACCGCTGGGGGGATCTTGGGGTGGGTGCTGCCAGGCAACGGCGGTGAGCGGGGCTGTGTGTGCGGCTTCTCCTACCTGCGTCGTGCGAGCCGCGCTGGGAGCCGGGGCGGCAGAGGAGAGGAGGGGCGGCCTCAGCCAGGGGAAGCAGGAAGCTTCCCTTGGTTAACCCCCTCTCCTCTGCCACAGTGGCACAGGGTCATGGGGGTCGGCTGGGGGCCCCCGTGCAGGCTTAAGGGGCCCCCTGGCCGCTCGGGGCCCTGGTGCAGCTGCTCCAGCTGCACCACAGTAGGTCCGCCCCTGGAGCTTTGCTTATTGGCTTAAGAGAAACTCACTGTACCTGATTGGAAGTTGTTTGCGCTTCTGGTCATGCAAACTACACCTCTCTGAAGTCAGGATGCATACACCCAGCTTAAGAGTAGTGCACATGACCGGAAAGCAGGACAACTTCCAATCATGTGCAGTGAACCTCTCTGAAGCCGGGATGTATACAGCAGGTGTCAGAGAAGCTCATTCCTGAAGGGTACAAAGCCGTGTGCTCACTGCCAATCATGCCATGGGTATTGATAACATGCTAAGTGGGCCGACTATTCAAAGGAAGTATCGCCCCCTCGACCAGGCTGTCTTATTTTGCATCTCATAACCGGTCTTAAGAAATACTTTTCTACAGAGAGGGACTGTCAGGCAGTGTGTATAAATATGTGCACATAACTGCTTGTGGTTCTGAGTGCACAGAGGACCTGACAGGTTCCCTTTAATGACTAAGTAACACATAGAAAATCAAATTTACATATTATTTCATGAAAGGTAATTTGGCAAAGGTCTTATAGAAAATACATCTAATTTAGACTCTGCTAACACGCAGCATTTTTTTACCTGTCACTCCAGGGCAGCGGGCGGAAAAAAGCTGTCCAGTAGTCTCCTATTTGGCTCTGTCCCCAGCAGCTTTTAAACTATGTATTCTTCTGAAACACAGAAGCGATTCAGAGGCAAACATACCTAGCTGAGATCTCACAGCTAGTGTCTGATATATGATGCCCATGGATCAGGCAAAATTTATCAGCTGACAGGATAACTTTAACACTTTTGCGGTATGACTACTTTTTTCATAATTCACTCTTTGCGTTTTAGGATTTAATTATTTAAAAATATACCAAGCCTAACTTTGTATATGAAGAAACATACCTAATCAACAGTGAATCTATGCAAAAAAAATCAACTAAAACATGTTTTTATGTCTTGTTAACTGCATAGACAAACTGAACGCGATGATTAAAATTCGACAGTGAGAAGAGAAATATGAACACAGATTAAACATTCTCTTTCTAAGCCCAGGAGCATTTAATATCTTTGATGAGTGATATGAATTCAAGGTTCTTGAGAAAGAACTGAAACATTGTGAGCTTGTCAATGATGTGTTACCCGACAGTGAGAGTTTTACGGTTTTAGAAAAGTTGTTGTCTATTGTGTCTATCCTACTTGTGTGCGTTGTCACAGTCTTCATCATTCTTGAATCTCATTAAAAGTGGAGGTCAGAAATGGAAGCAGACAGCTTATGTTACATAGTGGGGTGCAACATGAAACTGCACTGGTGAAAGAAGTTAACCTTTCATAAACTGCAAAGCTACTGAAACTACCAACACAGAAACAGAATGTAGCCGTATCAAGTCTTTAAAAAGGACAAATCAATCAATATACTATCATGGCTGAAAGTGTTGGCACCTTTGAAACTGTTCCAGAAAATGGAGCATTTCTCCCAGAGAATGATTGCTATTGTACATGTTTTGTTATACATGTTTATTTTCTTTGTGTGTGTTGGAACAATACAAAAAAAAATCATAAGAAAAAAAGGCAAATTGGAAATAATTTCACACAAACCCCCCAAAATGGGCAGGACAATTGTTAGCAACTTTCCAAAATTGTGTGTAAATTACTGTTTCAAGTATATGTTGCTCTTTTAAACTCATCTATAGCAAATAACAGGTGTGGGCAATATAAAATTCACACCTGAAACCAAACAAAAAAGGGAAAAGTTGACTCAATCTTTGCATTGTACGTTTGTGTGTGCCACATTAAGCAAGGAGAACAGAAAAAGGAGAATATGAGGACTTAAGAGCCAAAATTGTTAAAAAATATTAATCTCCAGAGAACTTTATGTTCCTTTGTCCACAGTATGCAAAATAATTAAGAAGTCTACAACCCCTAAGCACTGTAGCTAATCTCCCTATGCATGGACATCAGAAAAATGTTATTGGAAGGTTGCAATGCAGGGTAGTCCAGATGATGGATTACAACCCCAATTACTGTACATACTCGAGTATAAGCCGACCCGAGTATAAGCCGAGGCCCCTAATTTTACCCTCCAAAACTAGGCAATCATATTGACTCGAGTATAAGCCTAGGGGGGGAAATGCAACAGACTGATCACGGTATACAGGCTCTCTCATCAGCGGTATACAGGCCCTCTCATCAGTGGTATACAGGCCCTCTCATCAGTGGTTTACAGGCCCTCTCATCAGTGGTATATACAGTGTTGGCCAAAAGTATTGACACCCCTGCAATTCTGTCAGATAATACTCAGTTTCTTCCGAAAATGATTGCAATCACAAATTCTTTGGTATTATTATCTTCATTTAATTTGTCTTCAATGAAAAAAACACAAAAAGAATTGTCCTAAAGCCAAATTGGATCTAATTCCACACCAAACATAAAAAAGGGGGTGGACAAAAGTATTGGCACTGTTAGAAAAATCATGTGATGCTTCTCTAATTTGTGTAATTAACAGCACCTGTAACTTACCTGTGGCACCTAACAGGTGTTGGCAATAACTAAATCACACTTGCAGCCAGTTGACATGGATTAAAGTTGACTCAACCTCTGTCCTGTGTCCTTGTGTGTACCACATTGAGCATGGAGAAAAGAAAGAAGACCAAAGAACTGTCTGAGGACTTGAGAAACCAAATTGTGAAGACGCATGAGCAATCTCAAGGCTACAAGTCCATCTCCAAAGACCTGAATGTTCCTGTGTCTACCGTGCGCAGTGTCATCAAGAAGTTTAAAGCCCATGGCACTGTCGCTAACCTCCCTAGATGTGGACGGAAAAGAAAAATTGACAAGAGATTTCAACGCAAGATTGTGCGGATAAAGAACCTTGACTAACATCCAAACAAGTTCAAGCTGCCCTGCAGTCCGAGGGTACAACAGTGTCAACCCGTACTATCCGTCGGCGTCTGAATGAAAAGGGACCGTATGGTAGGAGACCCAGGAAGACCCCACTTCTTACCCCGAGACATAAAAAAGTCAGGCTGGAGTTTGCCAAAACTTACCTGAGAAAGCCTACAACGTTTTGGAAGAATGTTCTCTCTTTTTGGGCAAAGGCATCAACATAGAGTTTACAGGAGAAAAAAAGAGGCATTCAAAGAAAAGAACACGGTCCCTACAGTCAAACATGGCGGAGGTTCCCTGATGTTTTGGGGTTGCTTTGCTGCCTCCTGCACTGGACAGCTTGACCGTGTGCATGGCATTATGAAGTCTGAAGACTACCAACAAATTTTGCAGCATAATGTAGGGCCCAGTGTGAGAAAGCTGGGTCTCCCTCAGAGATCATGGGTCTTCCAGCAGGACAGTGACCCAAAACACACTTCAAAAAGCACTAGAAAATGGTTTCGAGACTTCTAAGGTGGCCAGCAATGAGTCCAGACCTGAATCACATAGAATACCTGTGGAGAGATCTAAAAATGGCAGTTTGGAGAAGGCACCCTTCAAATATCAGGGACCTGGAGCAGTTTGCCAAAGAAGAATGGTCTAAAATTCCAGCAGAGCATTGTAAGAAACTCATTGATGGTTACCGGAAGCGGTTGATCGCAGTTATTTTGGCTACAGGTTGTGCAACCAAGTATTAGGCTTAGGGTGCCAATACTTTTGTCTGGCCCATTTTTGGAGTTTTGTGTGAAATGATCAATGTTTTGCTTTTTGCTTCATTCTCTTTTGTGTTTTTTCATTTAAGACAAATTAAATTAAGATAATAATACCAAAGAATTTGTGATTGCAATCATTTTCAGGAAGAAACTGAGTATTATCTGACAGAATTGCAGGGGTGTCAATACTCTCATCAGTGATATGCAGGCGCCCAGCAGTGGTATACAGGCCCCCAGCAGTGGTATACAGGCCCCCAGCAGTGGTATACACTGGTATTCTGCCTCTCCAACCCCCTCCCCCCTCAGTTGCCCTCTGTATCGTACTCACCGAAGTCCATTATTCCTCCGCCGGCAGCACCTGGGACGTCCACGTCGGGCACAGATGCACCGCCTCCCGGGAGTTGGATGACCCACACAGAGCAGAGGAAAACTGCATCCCGGGAGGTAGCTGGGGCGGCACAGGCTGGAGGGGCGCGTGGGGCAGTCACTGCGCCCAGCGGGTCGTGTGAGGTCAGAGACGCCTGACGTGCATCACACATCCTCCCTCCGGTCTTCCTGCTTGTACCCGGCTTCAAATGCTGTGACGTCATCGCTGCTGCGCGGTCACAGCAATAGAAGCCGGGTACAAGTAGGAAGACTGAGGGAGGATGTGCGGTGCCTGCAGGACATCAGAGGGTGAGTAAAATGTTTATTATTTTATGTGGGGCAGCAAGGGGGCTGTAACCAGTGATGGGGGGGCGAGTACACAGTGTACTGTACTATGCACCGCTCCCCCTGCCGGTGATGGACAGGGGGATGCAGTGCATATTGCGATATACTAATGAGCGGGGTCACGTGACCTCCTGCTCCCTCTGTAGCCTCCCCTCGCCTCCTCCAGCCCCCGGACATCGCTTCTTCCCCATACTGACTTGAGTATAAGCCGAGGGGTGTACTTTTCAAAATCTGTGCTGAAAAACTCGGCTTATACGGTAATTTACAAAGAAATTCAAGCTGGCCTGCAGGCTAAGGGTGCTTGAGTGTCAGCACATACTATCTGTCAAAAATTTGAATGAAATATAACGCTATGGCAGGAAACCCAGGAGGACCCCAATGCTGATACAGAGAAATAAAGTTACACTGCAGTTTGCCAAAATGTATGCGAGTAAGCCTTCTGGGAAATTGTCTTGTAGACAGAGACCAAGCTAGAGCTTTTGGTGTAGCACATCATTCTACTGGTTACCAAAAACAGAATAAGGCCTACAAAGAAAATAACTCAATATCTACAGTAAAATATAATGTGGGTTCAAAGATATTTTTTGGTTGTTTGTGTACCTTCACTGTGGGCAAGGAATCAGGAAATTTGAAGATTACCAACAGATTGTGGGTCACAATGTAGATCTCAGTGTCAGAAAGATGGTTTCCATCCTAGGTCATACATATTCCAGCAGGTCAATGACTCCAAACATACTTCAAGAAGCACCCAGAAATGGATTAAAAGAAAGCACTGGAGAGCTGGTCTCATGTGGCCTGCTATGGGACCAGGTCTAAAGGTACCATCACACGGGGAAACATCGCCAGCGATTTTGCCAGCAATGCAGGGGGCGTGGCCTAATTGCGGCGACATCACCGGAGAGTTGCCCCGTGTGACAGGGTGATATTTGGGCGATATATCGCCTGAAAGTGATCACCAGGTTTCAATGCAGTGTAGTGAAACCTGGCGATCACTCTCAGTAGATGTGTACACATCGCCCTGTGTAACGTGGCAACAGCAATGTTACCGGCGACTTGAGCCATAGGCTCCCATTATAATCATTGCCGCCAGGGTGGATTTTAACCCTGGCAGCGATGTCGCTGGTAACATCGCTGTTGCGTCACCGGCGACATCGCAGCGTGTGACATCTGACCGGTGATGTCGGCGGGGAAGCGCGCCCATGATTCCCCGCCGACATCGCCGGAGATGTCTCCCCGTGTGATGGTACCTTAACACTTTGAAGAAATGAAAAGAGATCTTAAAATTGCTGTTGAGAGAAAGCACCTTTAAATATAAGAGACCTGTAGCAATTTGCAAAAGAAGAAAGGTCCAAAATTCCAGAGGGGAGGTGTAAGTAGCTTGTTGATTGTTACAGCACACAAATAATTGCAGCTAATTATTCTAAAGGGTGAGCCACCAAATATTAAAGTGTCTGTTTCACTAGGTTTTTCTGATAAAAGCTTCGGCCACCACCAGTAAGACCTTGTATACCGGTGTTTCTCAACTCCAGTCCACCAACAGGTCATGTTTTCAGGATTTTTTTTAGTATTGCACAGGTGTTAGTTTACAGCATTCTAGAATTTTACAGTAGGATCAAAAGGTTCTCCTAAGTCATCTACATATCCAGGAGAAGCAGATGAAGGGTTAATGACCGTTCTGCCGAGATCCATGAAACATCAACAGTTAAAGTTATAACATAGGCTTATAATCAACGTGTTTAAAGGCTCTCTGGCCTTTTCCTCAGGACAAACAATTGGACTATAAGACGAACTGGACCATAAGACTCCCCTAGGTTTTAGAGGTAGAAAATAGTGAACGAAAATATTTGAAGCAAAAAATATTTAGAATATTTAACAACATAAATAACAAACATACTATTATATAACATATAGTAGTGTGTTATTAATTTGGAAACTACGGGCAGAAGATGGTGCTGCGCGACCGGAGTTGTGTCGCTATAGTACTATATGAAGACGCTGGAAGGTGAGTATAAGAATTGGGGCACAGGGCTTATATTTTAAGAACCACTCCAGCACTGAAACAAAAAACAGGAGTGTTGCTTTAAGATCCCAAGGGAGAACTCTCAGAATGTCCTGCAGATCCTAGGGCATGCTGGGAGTTATAGTTCACCACAGGATTGGTGGAGTGCTTTTTTTATGTACTGAAATGTATAAACTTTTAGTGTTGCCTTAATTCTTACTTCTACAAGGTTTGCTCACATCAGTGCAGGTCCTCCAGCCACGCTAGGGACTAGGAAGCATCTTGTCAGCTATGGGACCTGCAGTGATGCAGGTCTGACTGTGGCTCACGGGCCAACGAGGTCTACTATAAAAAAACAAAAGATGGGCAAATTCCAAGGGGAACAAATACAGTGCAGGGCCCTGCTGATAGAGAACAGGGAAAAGGTGACCTCGTGCACTCACCTGCGGCTGTGCCCTGATCTCCCTATTGTCCCTATACGGATTCTTTCAACCCATCGCCGAGCAGGATACCTAGTCCCTTGCGGATCCTGATGTTAGCCCACAATATGGGGATGGCTGGCGGGAGCACTGGTGCCAACTGCTGCACTCAAATCAACAAGAGGGGAAGCAAAGACAGGGGAACAACAAAACTTCAAGCCTTCTGCCATGCTCCATGGCAGCAGACAGCTTGGGAGTAGTCAACTCTCCAGAATAGCACCTTCACCACAGGCAGCTTGGCTAGGAATGAAGTTCAATCACCAGCATAGGATGCTGGAACCATGTGAGTATATAAAGGGGGTGGGAGTAATCACAGAGTAGCCACACCTGAACAAAGAACTAGCTAGCTTGCTAGCAACAGAAACTGACAAACTCCTAAACTGCCAAAGGAAAGAAACACGTTTAAAGTGACCCTGAACCCAGAAGCCAACCCCACATCCCCTTCATACCTATGCATGCAGCTTGTGAAGCTGCTGCCATCCATCCATGAATCTTGCAAAACCGCTGGGGCACTCTTCATAAATCATAGTTTTCATATCTCATTTCTGGGCGTTTCTGTGTAATTTTAAAGCCGGAGCAGGCGGGTCTGTGTGCCGCTCTCCCCCTCCCTGTCTGCAATTCTGCACGCCCATGGCTGCGTGCTAAACAACAGAGAGGCGGCTCGCCTCATAGTATGGGCGGTGAAACTGGTATGACGTAATACGCGTCATATCGGCTTCACCGCCCATACTATGAGGCGAGCCGCCTCTCTGTTGTTTAGCACGCAGCCATGGGCGTGCATAATTACGGACAGGGAGGGGAGAGCGGCACACAGGCCAGCCTGCTGCGGCTTTAAAATTACACAGAAACGCCCAGAAATGAGATATGAAAACTATGATTTATGAAGAATGCCCCAGCGGTTTTGCAAGATTCATGGATGGATGGCAGCAGCTTCACAAGCTGCATGCATAGGTATGAAGGGGATGTGGGGTTGGCTTCTGGGTTCAGGGTCACTTTAACATAAAGTCTCAATACAGGATTGAGATATAGGTCCCAAAACTGTCACAAGTCTCCCCAAAATAAGAGAGACCATCGTGACAATGTCTTGTTCTGGCCCAGTGACTGCAGTGATCTGAACTCCCTCTGGGCCAGGTACGACTGTCCCTCCTATGTGGCGCCTTGCTCCTGCCGCCTCCTTTCCTTCCGAGCACACAATCTACCCAGCCGCTGCAGGAATCCTGCAGCTGGAGCACCTACGTGTATCCGCTGTTTGAAGTGAAGGAGTCTCATTTGCTGTTTCCCACGCCCACTTCTCAGCACTGAAGCCAGGGCTGAGAGGTGGTCATGGGGAGCCCTCCACAAGAGCAGTGAATATTAAAGTACTTTAAATAGCAGGCCCATGTGGTTTCCCTAGCCACTGGACTCAGAATGTTACATTCAGATTATAGGATGCACCCTACACTTTCCTCCTAAATTTAGAGGAAAAACGTGTCTTATAGTTCAAAAAATATGTTACTTAGAAAATTGCTGACATGCCTAATACTTATTTCACCCGCTGTATATTGGCATGCAGGCCATACCATGATATCTGTGATCTGAGGTTTTATTCCAAAGAAATAATTTAATATTATGTAAATAAGTTGTTCAGATTTGTAGGCCATACATAGATTTCCCTGAGAATCTTCCTCCAGAGCATATTGTAAATTAAAGGGGGCATTACCAGTGTAAGATATTGGCACAAAGACTATGGGAAAAAGGGAAACCGGGGCACTTGATCTGCCCCTCAAGCTAGGGAACCCTGAACTATCCCTAACTCAGGAGTACTCCCTAAAGGTGGAGAGGCCTGAGTCTCCACCCTGACCCTGCTCCTGTATAACCCAGAACGGATTCCCACTCCCTCCGCCCTCAAAGTTGGGAAGTAAGGAAACCCACAGATAAGGACAGACAAGGGAGAACCAAAACACAAACTCACAGAACACACACAGGGAGAGTATAATATGTAACAAAGGAGAAAAAAAAGTACAAGCAGGAGATAAAAATACAAAAGGAAGTTTCCATCAAACACCAAACTAGTAGCAACTATTTCTAAAAACCTGAAATGCAAAGCACAGAACCAGTATCGCTGGGGCAAAGCTGAAGCAATAATTGGCAAAGGAGAATAGGCTCCACAATACTTAAAGGGTGGAGACGGCCATGATAGGACAGAAGTAATCAAAAACTCCAGCAACAAATTACCAGCCATCAGAAATTTAAATCCTGCAAGACTGGTGGCTAGTGAACACAAAACAGATGAGACCCGAACACTCTCTGAGCAACAAAGAAGAACAAGGTCACAAATCAGACTCCATAGTGAGAAAAGAAGCTGCCATGACATAACAAGTGAGCACAATCAACTTCAGAGCATGCGCACTGTGCATGATAAAAACAGCAAGATGCACCTGTGGCGCCCCTGCGGGTATGCGCCACAGAATGGTATTACACTTGAATATAAAATGTGTTTTTCCTTGTAAGTTGCCAGGTTACGATTTAAAACTTATGGAGTCTATTTTTAGCACTCACTTAGGACTGCACCACTTAGTGTAGGGGAAACTAACTATATGGTAGGTTCCACAGGTGGTGGGCGGAGCTTAGGATAGAGCAGAGTGACAGTTAAGAATTTACCTCAGACGGCTTGGGAAGGCAGACTGCGTGGTCATGCCTGGCGGCTCAGCTGAGTAGAGGGTACCCCATCTTTATGAGGGGGCCCAGGACAGATGGCAACGGACCAAGACTGGTAGGAACCAGCTGGTCATGTTGAGGGTTCACAGGTGACACGGACAACCGAGGCAGCCAGGAGTTCAGCCCTGACTGCGAAGCCGACGAGCTGCAGGCCCAACAGGACCGGGTTGCTGACAGCACCACAAGGTACCTCACCCCTCATGCCCAAAAGACGGTCCTACACTAGTGAGGAAAGACTGAAACCCGGTGTCAGGTGGGAAACTTGTGCGTTCCTGCTGTTCCCATTTGGACCGGTAATAGTCAATTTAAGCCTACTAGACACAGACTGCAGGACTGGCGGGTGAGCTCTTCAAAGGTGGGAAAGACAGAATGATCTAGAAAGAGAATAGAAACCCTGAAAGACAGAGAAAGAACATCTAATGACTCCTTAAGAGAAATCCTGAGTTGGTAACAACACCCTAAACCAAACTGTACCGTGTATTGTTATGCCATCAGCCGGTACCGAGTAAAGCAAAGTTAAAATGGAAACGGTTTCTGTTATTCTTCCTGCCGCAGCTCAAAGGACTTAACATCATCAACATCAACAGCAGACGGGTAAGAACTGCACCACCATTCAACATCACTGTCCTCCCTCACCGTCTCACCACCATCATAGCTGCCCTGAGGTAAAGCTCCACCTGTGGGGAGCTGTACCACACACCGCTGCCCCCTCCATCACCTCAGCGGCCGGCTGGCAGCACCGGTACCACCTTACCGGACTCTACAGGTGGCGTCACGTTCCCCTGTAAATAACCCCCATTTACCCCCACCGTTTACCAACAACACCTGGTATAGTTGTTCGCCAGGGCACGGCACCGGGGATACCGACCACCCGTGACATCCCACACAGAAACCCCGGTGACCGAGTACCCCACGCACCCCAGCTCTGGTTGAAACAAATTGGCGTCACGAACAGGATGAGCCAGCCTGGTATCTACCAGGTGAAGTGTGCCTTAAGACTTTATTAATTGACTGTTTGTGCGGCCGCCATTACACCGCCTCAGAAATTACAGCTGCGTCACAGCAGGAAAAAGTGCGGGAAGATAAGCCCCGCCCCCTTCCACTCTGCCGGAGAGACTGAGGAAAGCGCAGCTCCCTGTGAGAGAGAGACCTGAGGTGCCCGCTCCAGCTGCAGAGCCGCCAACGGCTAAAGAAACCAGTTTTCATCTTACAGGTTGGCATCCATTAACTAGGGGGGCCTCACCATGAGTGACACGGATGATGTGTGGGTCCCTGACAGAGGAAATGGCGAGAACGCAGTACCTGAAGCAGCACCCCAAATAATGCCTATAACCATGCCGTATGTACCGGGTGCCAAGTGGTTACCAACATATGAAGGTAAACCTGGTACGCTAGCAACATTTAAGCATAAGATGTGTGCAATGCTGGACATGTATGCTATGACACAGAAGCAACAGGCTACCGTTGTGCTGGGACAATTAATAGGCGTAGCGGAGCTGGAGGCTGAGTCCTGGAGAAATGCTGACAGGGACTCTGCTGCCAAAGTGTTTGATAAGCTAAAATTGATATTTGAGAAGCGCACACAGTCTGAATTGAGGATGCTGTTTTATCAGTGTAAGCAGAGACCGCAGGATACCATCAGAGACTATGCCCTCCGTTTACAAAGAGCACTCTGGTCCTTGAAACAGGTAGACCCGGCAAGTGTACTGGAAGAGGATAAAATGCTTGCTGAGCAGTTTACAGAAGGATTAAGATCAGACTATCACCGCCAACAAGTGCATATGTGGGTATTGGATCACCCAACAGTGAACTTTAGTGACTTAAAAGATCGTGCTATAACTGTGCTAAGAGACCCAGCGCCTGCAGAACCTGCAAACCAATCCTGGCAGGCTAATGCTTCTTCCATAGACTGTAAACCTATTTCTGCAGAACCTGCAAAAGCAGAGAGTCAAGCTGTAGCAAATGACAACATGCAAAACCAGGTGCTGCAGTTAACTAAAAACATGGACTACGTACTAAAGCTCTTGCAAAATATGCCTGGGGCACCACCACCAAGTAAAATTCCACTAGCTGATAGCCCTGAGGATGTCCCATGGACGCAAAGGAAAGCCTTGTCGCCCGCGCAGGGGACCAACGCACCATTCCAACGTAGACCCTTGTCGCCCGCGCAGGGGACCAACGCACCATTCCAACGCAGAACCAGGTCGCCCGGGCAGGGGACCAACGCACCATTCCAACGCAGAGCCAGGGATTACACAGATTCTTCAGGACAACCCATCTGCCTGCGATGCAACAAACCAGGACACTTTGCAAGAGGATGCCCTTTAAACACGAGATTCCTGGGTCCGAGGGCCAACTCCCAGGAGTAGAGCAACTGGGCCCAAAAGACTGGTGTAAGCGGTACGTGGGAGGCCGTCCGTACCTCAACATTACACTAGAAGGAATTCCCATGTCGGCCCTATTGGACACCGGGTCGCAGGTTACTACGATCCCGCATATCCTTTATAAGCAGTATTGGTCTGATGATGATCTTGAACCCCCAACCCCCAATTTTTATATTATTGCAGCTAATGGCCAACCACAGAAACAGGTGGGGTACAGAGCAGCTACAATAAAGTTGGGGAGGGAGGAGTTGAGAGGTCAAGGGTTATTTGTAGTTGAAGATAATCCTAATGAAAAATGCCCTTACATGGTTATTGGTACAAATGTTATTGAAAACTGCTTTGGAGAAGTGTTGTTTTTACTCCGACAGATTTCTCAAACTGCTGGTTATGGGCGGACAAGAGTCATCCAACGAGAGATCCGAGCCCTCATCCACAAGCAACAGGTAAATCTGTCTGGTGGAGAAATTGGCAGTGTGCGGGTAATAGACTCGGTTCCCATTGTACTACCACCAAATAGTGAAATGATGATATGGTGTCGAGCAGCAATAGGTTGTAGAGGACAGGAATACCAGGCAGTTGTAGAGCCGGTATTTTCGGAGCACAGACCTACACTACTGACAGCCAGAGGGGTGGTGGATGTACGCAAGGGACGAGTACCAATCCGTGTGTTAAATTGTGGGGCAGAAGAAGCAAAGTTACCCCGGTATGCTACTGTAGCAAAGCTGTATACTGTTTGTAACAACAACATACAGGCAGTAGAACCTGTTTCCTCGCCTAGTCCGGCGGAGGATAGTAACTCTAAAGGACAGCAGGAGGAGTGGTGTCAGCAGTTGCATGTAGGAACTGATACCACCCCTTCTCACCTGAAGCATGGAGTGTACCGGGTAGTGCAAGAGTTTGAGCAGATATTCAGCAAACATCCATTAGATTTTAGGAGGATTAAAGGGGTACAGCATCACATACCCACAGGAAATCATCCACCAATCAAGTTGAGACACAGACCCATTCCACCAGGTCACTATCAACATGCCAAAGAAATGCTGAGGGACATGAAGGAGGCCGGGGTTATAAGAGATAGTAGTAGTCCCTGGGCAGCCCCTTTAGTCCTAGTCAGGAAGAAGGATGGCACAATGAGGATGTGTGTGGATTACCGGGAAGTCAATAAAATCACTCACAAAGATGCTTACCCGTTACCCCGAATAGAGGAGTCTCTTGCCGCATTAAAGACTGCTAATTATTTCTCCACATTAGATCTCACTAGTGGGTATTGGCAGGTCTCCGTTGCAGAAGAAGACCGAGAGAAGACTGCATTCACAACGCCAATGGGATTATGCGAATTCAATAGTATGCCATTCGGGTTATGCAACGCACCAGGAACGTTTCAGAGAATCATGGAAAGTTGCCTGGGACATCGAAACTTCGAAACCGTACTTTTATACCTGGACGACGTCATCGTGTTCTCTAGAACCTACGAAGAACACCTGAAACACCTGGCAGAGGTATTTGAGGCTTTAGCAAAGTATGGAATGAAACTCAAACCATCCAAATGTCACCTGTTGAAACCTAAAGTCCAATACCTGGGACACGTGGTCAGCGCAGATGGAGTAGCACCAGACCCGGAAAAGGTAACAGCAATCCAGGATTGGCAAAGACCAACGACCATCACTGAGGTACGTCAGTTCTTAGGTTTGGTTGGATACTATAGAAGATTCATTAAGGGTTATACGAAGATGGCTGCGCCCCTACAAGATCTACTGATAGGCCAATCTAAGAAGAGAAAATATCCAGAGTCACCATTAGAATGGGGAGAGGAACAAGAAAATTCCTTCCAACAGATGAAGCAGGCTTTAACTGGTGAAGAAATTCTGGCTTACCCTGATTATAACCTACCATTTGTCCTTTACACCGACGCAAGCAATGTAGGCTTGGGAGCAGTCCTTTCTCAGATGCAAGATGGTAAAGAACGAGTAATTGCCTACGCTAGCAGAAAACTTCGACCCACTGAGAGGAACCCAGAAAACTATAGTTCCTTTAAGTTGGAGTTCCTGGCCTTGGTCTGGGCCGTAACAGAAAGGTTCAAGCATTACCTCGCAGCTTCGAAGTTCACTGTCTTCACAGATAATAACCCGTTGACACATTTAGATACCGCGAGACTTGGAGCATTGGAGCAACGTTGGATGGCTCGACTGTCGAACTATGACTTTACTATCAAATATCGAGCAGGCCGCAATAACGCAAATGCAGATGCCCTTTCTAGAAACCCTCAAGTACATCCACAAGGAAGTGAAGAAGAAGAAGATGACCTAGAGGAAATAGAACTCCCAGCTTTCCATAAAAGTAGAAAATGGCAAATCGCTGAAGATCGAGTCTACCAAAATCGTCAGACTGCTGAACTAAACCCGTTGCCTCACTATGGATGGAAAGAGACTCAAGACAGTGATCCAGCAGTAAGTCTTGTAAAGAAGTTAATAACCCAACCAGATTCCAAACTTGAAAAGAATGCTCCACTGGAAGCTCAATACTTGTGGAAAGAAAGAAGCCGGTTATTCATTTATCAAGGTCAATTGTGCAGGCGGTACATCAACCCAAGAACACATGAAATGGTATGGCAAGTTGTGGTTCCAAAGAGAGATGTTCAAATGGTATTGCAAGCGTATCACAATGAATCAGGACACTTTGGATGGAGAAAATTAGAAATACTGTTACGTGAAAGATTCTATTGGATCAGCATGAGAGCCTCCATAGAGAGATGGTGTAAAAATTGTGGACCATGCTCATTAAGAAGAAAAGACCGTAACAGCCAGAAAGCACCCCTCAAACCTATCATCACCAAAGAACCATTAGAACTGGTAGCCATAGATCATGTCAAACTTACACCCAGCAAATCAGGGTACACTTATGCTCTTACCATGGTAGACCATTATTCCAGATTTCTTGTGGTAGCTCCAGTAAAAGATTTAACAGCTGAGACAGCAGCAAGAACATTTCAAGCTTATTTCTGCAGACCCCATGGCTATCCAGACCAGGTATTGACAGACCAAGGACCCGCCTTTGAAGCTGAAATATTTCAAGAGTTCTGTCGCCTATACGGATGCAAGAAAATACGCACTACGTCTTACCATCCTCAAACAAATGGAATGTGCGAAAAGATGAATCACGTGGTAATTGAAATGTTAAAAACTCTGCCCTTAGAAGAGCGCAACCAGTGGCCAGAAAAGTTACCAGATCTAGTTGACATTTACAACAACATCCCAGTAAGTTCAACAAATTGCACCCCTGCATACCTCATGAGAGCAAGACCAGGAAAATTGCCAGCAGACTTTGAGTTAGGCATAGTAGTTCCTGAAGCAGATACTACAGATACAGATTGGGATAGTAGAAGGAAGGAACAATACCAGAAAATCCAAGAATGCGTTGAGAGAAGTTTGGAAAGATCAAGAGGAAGACAAGAAACCAACTTCAACAAGAGTGCACAAGGAACGCCCTTAACACCAGGTGAATTGGTTTTGAGAAGAAAAAGGAGAATGCACAAACTAGATGATCAGTGGGAAAAAGAACCATACACTGTATTACCATCCAATTTTGACAATCAGAAAACCTGTTTAATCAGTAAAGATCATGGTGAAACTACAGCAACAGTGTCCAGAGATCATTTGAAAAAGTGCCCTCAACAGCTTCAACCAGAAGAAGATGTACCTTGTCCAAAGCCAGAAGAGCAAGAGAAGCCAAAGACAGTCCAGACAATCATTGGAGAGTTACCAGCAGATTGGCCTCAAATAGAAGGTACATATCTAATCCCAACTTTAATGTTTCCATCAGCAGTAGAAGTGCCGAGAATACAAGAACCACCCGTTGTACCGGAACCAGAGATCCCTGCAATCGGTGAACCTGCCAGTCCACTAGAGAGACTACGCCAATACTACGGTATTACAACAACACGTAGATCTGATAGACTGAGAGATAGAGCATGCACTGCATCAGGTACAGACATTAGTAACACACCAGTGCTACGCAGGTCAACCCGTAGTAACTTTGGTCAGCCACCACTTAGATACAGAGAGTAGGCGATAAAATGTGGGAAAATGTAAAAATGTTTAAAATGTAAATATGTTATTAATGGTAGTGTATAGAAGGGTGGAGGAACTGGACTGGCCCCCATGCACATCAAGTTAGGAAAAGAAAGTGCCTGGGGTGGTATAAGTGAAGCCAGGCCTCCTAAGCAGATACACCCGTATTGTATATAGTTATGCTTTTTCTTTTAAGAAACTTAACCTGTTGGACTTTTGAACTTTCCCTTTTTCCTATTTTCAAAATGGACCATAGCCACAGGACTGGTAGTGGCAAACCCCTGTTTCAACACCCCCTAAACAGCCTGCAGCGAATGGACTAGCGCTGTATGGACTGGTAACCTGTTTTCTTATTTTTCCTTGGTTTTTATAAATTTTTCATTTTCAAGACTTTGTTCAATAATCAAATGTAAATAGTTATAACCTGTTATGTTTATGAAAAATGTTTCAGTCCCGGAGGACTGTGTTTAACTAGGGGGGAATGTGGCACCCCTGCGGGGGATTGCCACAGGTTACACTGGTGCAATGAAGGATTGACACCTTGGTTTGTTCAGCACACAACACCTTCCACTCCAGACCTGAAGGGGGAGCTCTACTGGCTGCATTAAGTCAGTTCCCCTTTAATGAGATCCAGGCTGAGAGGAGGAGACAGTTGGTCCTAGGAGACAGTTGCTAGGCAGTTAGTTCGTGTGAGGAGAGGAGAAAGGTGGAGGCAAAGCTGCTGGTCTCTGGAAAAGACAGAGATCCAGGACCAGAAGGGACCATTTTTGTCAGCTGTTCACACCCCAGGGAAGGGTCCGGAGGCAAGGAGAAGAGGTAGGGAATAAGAAGAGGGATTAAAAGATATTTCCCCTCAAGAACAACCGGACACTGGAGTCCGATGCTGTGGGCTTACAGAGCCACAGTAAAAAGCCCAGCAGTTTCAGGTGAAGTTTAGCCCTGAAGGAAGATAGAGGAGATATTAAAAACTAACCAAACAGAGGACCAGGGGCCACAGGATAAACCGGGTTCCCGCAGAAGGGCCTGATTGTTAGTTTAAGGACAATAGAGAAATTGGAGAGTTCAAACTCAGGAAAGACTCATCCCTCAAGGCAAAGAATAGAGATAAAGGAGGCCTCATATCCTTCCAAGGAGCTGATCCTAAATTGCACCAGGGACCCGGTTATTACTCAAGACTGTACCTGTTTTGTGACTACTAGTAAAAGGTACCGGAACAACCATCCCTGTGTGTATGTGTGACTGTTCATTGGCTATAACCCACCATCTTACTCCTTTACTGCTCTCCCTCACCATCATCCTTTATTGCTGCCCTGAGGTAAAGCTTCACCTGTGGGGAGCTGTACCACACTTTGCTGCCCCCTCCATCACCTCAGCGGCCGGCTGGCAGCGCTGGTACCAAATTTACCGGACCCTACAGGTGGCGTCACGTCCCCCTGTAAATAATTCCCTCACAACCCCCTTCAAATGATCCCCAGGGCACGGCACCGGGATACCGTCCACCTGTGACTCCCTACTCAGCAGACCCGGTGACCGAGTACCCCTCCCAGACAGCCCTGGCCTCATCACACCAAAACAGAAGAGCGCAATGTGCAAGACCGGAAATAGATGCGACCAGCGCATCATGCCTAAAAGCTGACCATCCATTTTAGTATTCACAAAGAAGCGGGTAGCACTTGCACATTAGGTTATCATGTCCACAGGGGCGTGATAACCATGAATGGAAGGCAAGGATGGACACAGAAAAAACGGCCAGAATTCCTAGACTATGCCTAATTAACATGGGAAAATGTAAGTTATAAAATGCTTTTTCAACTATTAAACTACACTTTTAGTTCAGACAGGGATGCTTAGGAAATGTTCTAGGAAGCTGTCCAGATACACCTGCACAAATATGGCCTTCATGGAATAGCCATCAGAGGAAAACCACTTTTTCCTCAGCATAAATTTCAGCGTCCTATGTATGCAAAACAACATTTAAATAAGCCTCATACGTTTTGGAAACAAGTCCTGTGGACCAATGAAATTAAAATAGAACTCACAATAATCAAAGATATGTATGAGAAAAAAGGGCACAGAATTTCAGGAAATTAACATCTCACCCAATCATTATACATGGGGGTGGTTCAATTATGCTTTGGGGCTGTGCTGCAGCCAATGGAACAGTGAACATATCACAGGAAGAGGGAAGAATGGATTCAATGAAATTTCAACAAAGACATAAGCTAAAGGTATTACAATCGCCTTCTCAGATCCCTGATCTGAAAATTATGGTATTGAAAATCTGTGGCTAGACCTCAAAAGAGCACTGCATGAAAAGAGACTAAGGAATCTCACAGAACTGGAAGACTTTTCCAAGGAAGAATGCTTGAAAACACAAACTGAAAGACTCTTGGCTGGCTACTTGTTGTGATACTTGCAAAAGGAGGTGCTTCAATGTACCAACCATCTAACCATGCAGGGTGCCCAAACTTTTGCATTGGGACATTTTGCTTTTTATAATTTTTTAAAATGTAAAAAGATTAAAATATTTTTTTGCCTAAGATGCTAAGGAAATGTATCCTCTTTAACTTTATGTCTTTTAGAGATAATTTTATCTTCCTCTTCCTTATTCGTTCATAACAGTAATTTTGTCCAGCGGAGCCCAAACGTTTGCATGCCATAGTGCCTGTACTGTTGATAAGATACATATTATATAAAAAAAAAAAAGTGCAACATTTTGCATTTTTATTATGTTTAACTGCTTTTCTAAATGACTTGAATAAGGGATTGAAGCTTAAACTCACAATCAGTGGTTCAACTGCAGCTACCAAGATCAATGGGGGCTGAATGTGAAAAAGTCCCCATGGTGGCAACGCATGTCTTGCGGTTACAATGGTAGAAAGGAAGCATACAGTAGCTGGAAGAATGCCTGAGGAACCTCATGAATTGATAGCAGGATATTATTTACAAGACAAAAATGTAAATACCATAAAAGTATAATGATTTCACATGAAAACATTAAAAAAAGATAAAGCAGTACACCCTTCCAGAAATACAAACCCCTTCAATAGTACGGTAGTAATCATTCCGTCACATCTGGTTTCCCAATGGATACACCATGCTATGTGTTCAATACATCTCTAAAAAATACAAGATACCTCGGTACCAGTTAACTATAGCTTCCAACTAATAAATACTAACTGAGCCAGAACACAATGTGAACAGGTCTGTAGAACCGTGTTTATACCACCAAGGATCTGTATCACAAAAAAACATAAAAGACCAAAGAAATTGGGAGTGTGACAGCATCACTGAATTGATTATAGCACAAGTGCAGTATAATAGGGAGAGTATTTATAGCCACTCCTTACTTCCACCTTAAGCCATGACTTATGGTGCTGTCACACCAGGCGACGTTGCTAGCAACAATGCCGGAAAAGTGACGTACCAGCGATGTCGCTAGCGACGTCGCGCTGTGTGACAGCGCGACGCAACCGCATTTTATCGCTAGTCGCAGGTTGTCAGGTTTACGGGAAGAACTGTAAACCTGACAACCTGCGACCAGGCTGGATCGCACCATGTGACATCGCCAGAGCGATGTCAGCGGCGATCCAGCCTATACCGCAGCGTTGCTGCGGATCGCTCGCTGGGCTGAGCCCAGCCCAGCGAGCGATGTCACCGCCCGCATCGCTGCGGCATCGCCGGCCGCAGCCGTGCTGTGTGACAGCTGGCCAGCGATGTCGGAACCGAGCGGGCACACCGCGCATCGCTTCCGACATCGCTGGCCAGGTTGTGCTGTGTGACAGCACCATAAGACCTCAGTGTCGGAAAGAGTTGGTGTTTGTACACTCTGGGGTGCCCCTCATGTGATGGTGTTTCACTGAAAATAAATATTCAACCTTGAAGAGTGACTGAGTGCTCGATTTTTATCACAGTTTTGCCTGTTGGCATAGAAAGAAAATTCTTCTTGACCAAAAAATTTATAATTATGTGATTTTATTTTCTATGTGTTTCAGGGTAACCAAAAAAACCCTTCTTCAGGAAAAATCAAACAGATGTACATCTGTGCGTGGTCACACTCCCAATTTCTTTGGTCTTTTATGGTTTTAAGCTTATAGTGGGAGATCGCAGCAGACTGAGAGACCTGCTACATGTCTTTATATCGGTTGTGACTTTCACAACTGTAAAAGGTGAGCAATTCTAATTTTAACTCTGAAAATTGTCTCACAGGTATGCACACTGTGCGCCTTTCTTTTTCCAGTAATATTACCTATATCACAAAAAAGACTGTATAAAAAATGTTTCTGCGGGGGCGTGGCCTAGACATGGCGGGGAACGGACGCTGAAGAGCTGAGCTCCTGTTCCCCCTTCCGCAAAAAGGGCTACACAGCCGGTGCAGAGCCTTGAAAATCACTATTTATGCCGGCGAAACGCAGGAGCACCAGACCCCAGCCGTCCAGAGAGCTATCGGTGCCTCCCGCCGCGAAGATATCACATTATCTCAGGAGCAGCTCCCTAGATTGTGGGACGGCTGCAGAGAAGATGGCGGCAGGAGCGTCTCAGGACTCCACAGAAAGAAGACCCTGAAAAGCTGCTGAAGAGGGAGAGAGCTCCGGGTCTGCACCTCCACAGCCAGACGACTGCACCGGGAAAGAACACCAAGCTGAGCCGGTAATGGGCACTCCCCCCCTCCCTTCCCCAATGCCTGCTGCAAAAGTGCGGGAGAATAATTCAGACACCATGAGGGCCCCTGTAACCACAGACATGCCTACCCAGACCCCTGCAGCACCTAGTAACTCTGGGGCACCAATACACGCTACTCTGATGGCCCCCCTGACAGGAGAGCTGTGGCCCCTGACTTTTAACTATGAAGGACCAGTAAATATCAGCCACAAACTCCATCAGGAACATGGGGGAGAGAGTATAAGTGAGGGGAGACACAGCAAAACGGATCTGCCAGGTACAGGGGTTGAAATGGCTCGAAGAACAGGGCCTCCACAGCCACAACATGAGATAGAAACAGAGGCAGTGAGAGGAAGTGAACTCTCAGGGACCAGCCCTTTAATGGGAAGAAGTGAAAAAAAAACACAGCCCATGACTAACACCTGGACACCGGACGTTCCACCTTTCAACCACCCTCCCCCCCCCAGCTGTATGCCAATACCACCAGTCTATGGGGGCAAAGAGATCTGGGATGACCTCAGGATGAGGATTCAAACCATCCCCACTAGAGAAGAAATGGAGGGTTTTATTACAAGGATGGAAGCATCCTTTAAAGCGGAGTCCTCTGCTCTTAAAGGAGAGGTCAATAGACTGAGCCTAAGAGTGGACTCTAGCAAATCGTCCGCACAAAATTTAGATAAGAGGTTGCAGCTCCTAGAGGATACTGTATACACACAAGCCTCCCATATGGAATGGATGTTAGACTCCATGGAAGACCTGGAGAATCGGGAGAGGAGGAACAATATCAGAATTAGGGGGCTCCCGGAGAGTGTCGGCCCTAGGGATCTTGAAAATGTCCTTAAAATTATCTTTAATTCCCTTAGAGAAATACCTGCAGACTCAGTTTTGGAGTTCGATAGGGCACATAGATCCCTGGGGCCCCCACCTCTAGAAGGAGATAGGCCCAGAGATGTGGTGTGCAAGATCCACAAATACAGAATAAAAGAGGCTATTTTCTCATAGGCTCCGGCTAAACGACAAGTACGATACCAGGACTTTCCTCTTCAAATATTAGCGGACTTATCTAGACGCACCCTTCAAAAGCGTAGTGCTTTCCACCCTCTTACAGAGGCTCTGAGACAACAGGACATGCCATATACTTGGGGATCCCTGTTCCACCTTCAAGTGCGGAGGGAAGGAGTGACCCATTTTGTTTCTCACCCGAGAGGAGTCCCGGAGTTCACGGCTGCACTGGGCCTACAGTCGATCTCTATCAACATGGAGGACTGGCTGGGCTACACTGATTACATGGGTCAGATCGCCTATGTTCCAGAGCCAACCAGAGAGAAAAGGAGGAGGGGGAGGGGGGCTTCCCGGAGACGAAGGAACAGAAGACGAAGAGGGGAATTGTTAGACGAGGGTTGAGGATCCCCCGTTCTCACTCTATAAATACACACATTACTTCAATGTTTAATTGTAGAGCTTTATATAAAAGGAATATTTAAGAGAACAGTAGATTTAACCCTCACAGCACATGTGGGCCAATATATAGAAAGATTCCATATACGGTTATAAATTAACTTATGTTTAAATGTCGTCAAAAGAAGTTAGGAGGTTTTTGAACTCTGCACCGACTCAGATACTTATACTTTTGTTGCGATAGATTTTGACCTTAAGGTCTAGGAGATTCCTTGTGTTATTTTCAGGTCTCAGTTAATACTGACGCAAGGGTTCTCTTCTGCAACACTTTATAACAATAACTATTTTTGGGCCCTAGGTAGGGGGGACAAACCCGAGATAGACAGGTTACGCCCCACCGGGATTGTCTCCTGAATTCAGGATTGACAGGTTGGATAGACCACCCTAAATTACTATCTCAGATAGTTCTGAGAATTTCTCAGTTTTATACTTTTCCTCACTTCTAATTTCCTTTACTCTAGCTTACTTTCCCTCGGCTTTCTTGGCCCCTCTCCTCCCCCCCCCCCCCTTTTTTTTTCTCTTCTTTTCTTTCCTCTTTCTTTATTCTCTTCTTCCTTTTCCCATCCCTCCATCCTCCCCCCTCCGTCTCCCTTTCCCTCTCTTGGCTGCCCGTCTACTATGTCATCTATAAAAATTTGCTCGTTTAATGTACGGGGATTTAACACCCCTCAGAAGAGATCACAGATCCTGTACTATGCCCACAAGCAGAAATGCCAGATTCTGATGCTCCAGGAGACTCATTTTAAATCTGGCCATGTCCCGAGTCTCCGTAATAGATACTTTTCAGTCTGGCATCACAGTACCAACCCGGAGGCGAGGACGAAGGGTGTCTCTATCGCGATACACAGATCACTGTCTCATGAGGTTCTAGAGACGGATGTTGATCCTCAGGGTCGGTATGTTATTCTTAAGATAAGAATTGCTGGATCCTTGCTAACTGTCGCCAATTGGTATTTACCCAATAGATTTCAGACAAAAACGTGTAGATTGTACCTAATGCGCCTGACGGAATTCGCAGAGGGATCAGTCATCATCGGAGGAGACCTCAATTTCACCCTAGACCCGGCAGCTGATTCATCTTCGGGTAAGAGATCTATCCCTAACAAAAAACTTGCCTCCCTGAAAAGGTTTCTTCACACTCTGAGACTCATTGACATTTGGAGGATCCCCAGGGTCGAGATTTTACATATTTCTCCCCAATGCACAATTCTTATAGCAGAATTGATTTATTTTTTACAAGTCACAGCTTATTATCTTGGAGTCCTAAGGCAACCATAGGGGACATTCTTCTCTCTGACCATGCCCCTGTCTTCGTATCCCTTACATTACCCGACACAAGTAGACGACCGTGGACCTGGAGGTTAAACGACCACTTACTAAAGGACGAGTTGTGTATGACTGAGGTGAGAGAAACTATACAATTCTTCAATCGGGATCATGCTACGGACCCCACACCTCCTCCCAGTAAGTGGGAAGCTCTAAAATGCGTTCTGAGGGGGGTTTTGATCAAGCATGGTGCACGCCTGAAGAAAAATAACACAGAAAAGATAGAGAACCTTCTCTCTCAGATTCACACCTTAGAAATTTCTCACAAGCAAAATCTATCTAGACTGACTTTAACTGACTTGACGCTGAAAAAGGCTGAACTTACAAACTTACTGGACCAAAAATTTCGCAATTACACTGAGAAGTCGAGGAGTTATTTTTACTCCAATTCAGACAAATGCGGACGTCCCCTGGCCCGATTGCTCCACCCTCGACTGAATCCACCATATGTTCCATATATATCAAACAATAAGGGTAGACGAACATACATCCCAAATGAAATTTTAGAAGAATTCAGAAAATACTATTGTACACTATACAATATTAAGGGACACTTCAGCGATCTCTCACCCCCTGAGTTGTCGGATAGGATTAAAACATATATTAATCAGACGGCAATTCCATCTTTGGCCACAGAGATAACTGCGAGGTTAGAGGAAGATTTCTCTGAAGAGGAGTTGATCCAGGCTATCCAATCTACTCCCTCCGGGAAATGTCCAGGACCTAATGGGTTTATACCCAATTTTTATAAAACGTTCAGGTCACAACTAGCCCCGGTAATGTTGACGGCCTTTAATGATATACTCCAGGGATCGGATTTTGTGCCCCAGTCTTTAGAGGCTCATATCAGCGTCATTCCCAAACCAGGGAAAGATCCATCTTTGGTTTCGAACTACAGGCCGATTTCGTTACTAAACGTGGATGTAAAACTCTTTTCTAAACTATTGGCTGACCGTTTAGCACCATTCCTTCCTTCTGTAATTAACACAGACCAGGTGGGCTTTGTCAGAGGCCGGGAAGCTTGGGATAACACTATTAGAACCCTGCTCCTTATAGCCAAGGCCAAAAGCAGCTCGGCACCACTAGGCCTAATTTCTGTTGATGCTGAGAAGGCCTTTGACAGAGTCCACTGGGGGTTTATGAAAGAGGCGCTGATACAACTTGGCCTGGGCCCAAGATTCTTACACGGAATCCTATCCTTGTACTCCTCCCCATCTGCTAAAGTAAAGATGGGAGGAACCCTGTATTCTTCTTTTAAAATAGCTAATGGCACCAGGCAGGGATGCCCATTGTCGTAATGGAGCACTTGGCCACGGCACTTAGGACCAACACCAGTGTCCATGGGATTGAGCAGGGGCAGAGTAATTACAAACTGGCCTTATTTGCAGACGACCTTCTATTATATGTTTTACAGCCCATGATCTCCATCCCCGCTATCCTGAAGGAGTTTGACCGGTTCGGACAATTGAGCAATTTTAAAGTGAATTGCACCAAAACCGAGGCACTTAATATCACCCTGCCCGGAGATTTGGTTTCTCATCTATCCACCCAATTCCAGTTTAAGTGGAAGACAGAGTCCATTAGTGTCACGGGTGGCACGGATGACAGGGTAGAGCCACGCGCAGACGGTCCCAGCGTTTGGCCAATCAGCCATAATGTTTGAGGACGGTCCGTCTTTCAGGGGCATTTACCTTCTGTGTAGATAGAGAGAAGGTATGATAAGATCTCCCTATCATGGGGAGACGGCTGGGAAGGTCTTGTGCTCGGTCTGGTTTCTACACCAGTATTCTGGGTCACTAGGACCCAGCAGGTTCTTCCCACCTTTATAAGGAGTTTCATTGCCCTCCCTCGGTGCAGGTGATATTTCCTTGTGCACTCATTATCCTTGCTCCAGCAGAAGCTGAGGTTGTGGAGGTTGCTGTGCTCTGCTGCAAGATAAGTGTTTTCTTTCCCCATTGTCTGTTTTTCCTTGTGTTTGTCTTTAGTTGTTAGTGGAGGGGTCTAGTGAACCTCTCCATCTGATCCTTAGATAAGGTAGTGCTAGGATCAGAGAGGGACGAGGTTCGTGGTCGGCGACAGTTGAGGAAACTGTATAGGGACGTCAGGGCAGACAGGGTCAGCCCCAGTAAGACTAGGGGTCACCCTCTCCCTCTTGTGCCCATAGCTTTAGGGACTCCTTATTCCCCCCCCCGTCGTTGTGCTACGCTGAGTGTCTCTCCCGCTCCCAGCGTGACAATTAGGTACTTAGGAATCTTTATACCGAAGGATCTTGAACAGTTATTTAAATTGAATTATCAGATCCTTTTGACTAATATGGAATCGGCATTTAACTCCTACAGACAGCTAAGACTATCTTGGTTCGGGAGAGTTAATGTGGTCAAAATGGACGTCCTGCCCCGACTCCTGTTTACTTTCCAAACAGTCCCTGTTCGGTTTGATAGGGCTTTTTTCTCCAAATTACAATCTCTGATCCTCAGATTCGTCTGGGGGGGAAAGAGATCTCGTTTGAGGATGGATGTTCTCTCCCTACCTAAATCTAGAGGTGGAGTTGGATTGCCCAACATACGGACGTACTTTATGGCTTCCTCACTCGTTAGGGCCCTGGATTGGCAATACAGTGCGTCCTCCAAGAAATGGGTTGAGGTGGAGCAAGAAGGTCTGGGGATTTCACTGAAACATTTGCTTTGGATCCCCCCTAAGGATGCTACGGACATAGGACATTTAACAGATATGACTAGGACAACCTTAAAAATTTGGCACTCTGTGACGAGAACCCTCTACATGGAGGATGGTCTTGGCCCTTTGACTCCCCATTTTTCCAGTCCTTCCTTTTCTCCGGGATTTGGAAGACAGAGATTCCTATGTTGGAAGAGTGTGAATGATACCCGATTAGGTCAGACCTTGTCTGATGGCGATTTACCCTCATTGGCAGTGCTGCAATCTAACGATCCCACGAGGCCAATAAAGTGGTTTGAATATTTCCAGTATTGAGCATTCCTATACTCAGCAGACCACTCGTGTAGGGTGAGATCGACGCTCAACGAATTGGAAAAATTGTTCCAATTAGAGGCTTCCCCTAGGCGCAAAATATCAACACTATATCAGACGTTAGGGTCCCTGAGGGATCAAGGTACTCTATATTTCCAACGTACATGGGAGAGGGAGCTGGGGAACACCATCTCTGAGAGTGATTGGCAGAAATGCTTTAGATTTACCCATAAACTAACTAATGCATGTTCTGCCCAAGAAAGAAGTTACAAACTGCTCACTAGATGGTACCTATGCCCAGCGTCTCTTCGGAGTATGTTCCCGGGAACCTCTGAAACATGTTGGCGATGCGAAGAAGAGACAGGAACAATGTTACACATTTGGTGGGGGTGCAGGGAGATCCAGCGGTTTTGGTCTGAGATATTTAACACATACACCCAGATAACGGGTAAACCGGTAGATTGCTGTTCCGAGTCAGCACTGTTATCTATCTTCCCTGGTCCTATTGGGCTCCAGAAGAAGGATATTCTTCGTTTTTGTGTTTCGGCCGCACGTGCAGTGATCCCAAGGTTCTGGAAATCAACCAGGGTTCCAACTCTACTTGACTGGTACAAGGAATTGATGGTCATTTTTAGAATGGAAGCGCTTACGGCAGGGACATCAGGATCTAGTGACCAATTCTCAAGAATTTGGTCCGATTAGATTATGTTCCAGGATTCTACCGACGTTAAAAAAATCTTGACGGGCTTAGCGGTAGACGGGGAGCCAGAGTAACATATACCTCCCCTCCTTTCTCATATTTAACCCTTCCTATATGATCCCATTTACTCTTGATGGTGACTCACCGTGGCCGGGACTCCGGTTTAGACAGGTGATGCTTCCTTCCTCCTTGTCACGGGTGGACCGCGCCTGCCGGTAGTGGGGCCCGATGTAGTGCAGATCTAAAGTTGAAGACGTCTTGTAGGAACAGATTAAAGGGGTTTAATTTATTCGTGACGCCACCTATGAGTAGTTTCGGTAAGGACTACCGACGCTGCGGAACCTCCGGGGGATGGATAGCAGCAAGATGGAACGCTCTCCACAGGCTGAGCGGTGATCCCCGGAGGCTGGAGCTGCTTAAGATGTTGTGCGGCAGCTGCGGTTACCTTGTTGTGCGGACGGATAGTTCATAAGGAAGCACAGACACAGAAAGTCTCTATAACGGGTCTTTACTGTAACCAGCAGGCAGTACATGGTATACAGTTTACGGGTAGTAGACCGGGTGGACTCAGCAGTGATGGTGTCCCTTAGAAATCCGCAGTGTTCCTCCATTCTAACTAAGTGATTGCCAGTGTCGCCCAGGAATACCAGGTCGGGTACGGGGAGGCTGCTTCAATGCCCTATCCATGATGTACGTTCTGGATGTTTTGGGGAGCCTTGGATCCCTCAGTGGGTACACCGCTGGTTAGACAACTGGAAGTTGGCTGGTGGTGGGGTGCTCCTGTGAAGCTGTTCCTCCACGCTTCTGGTTCGCGTAGCAGAGGTGAACCGCTGCCAGCTTCGGTACCAGTGAACCGGCTGTGAGTTGTGGGCACGGGAGTCTTTTGGGAACCCGTATGAATGATGCCCAATCCCGGTTGTTAAGGCCTTAGGTGCTGACACCCGACCGGTGACGGCCAGGGGGCTGCACGGGGTGCGGAGCCCCCGCTCCTACTCCAAGTTCAAGTTCTTTGTCCCAGACTCTGTTCTAGACCATGTTCTAGACTATTGTGTAAAACTAAGTGTCTGTTCTCCTACACACTTCCCTAGCACTCCGCCCACCAGGACCTAGGATTGGCCCTCTGTTCTAGGTGATGCATGCAGGGTTGGATTTCTAAATTAACCAGATCACTGCTGTGTCAGAGAATATTGCGGCTGCATTTATGGCTGCAATACCCTCTTGTGACGCACTCGTTGCGGGGCGCCACAATGGTCTTGGTACCAGATTTTCCTTTCTCCCCTTCTCCCCCCTATCTCCTCGCTTTTTATATCTCTCTCTCTCTCTGATTCACTTCTTCTATATTAGACAATATACTCCTCATTTACACCCTCCACCCTCTGAATTTAGATGTTATTTTTTGAACAATACTGATGGTATATAGTTTCGAGAAGTTCGAAGGCCAAAACATCTATTGATGGGGCCCCAAATGTTAGTTAAATTCGTGTGAATTTCTAAGTGGAGACTAAAAAGGTAGCACTCTAAATACCTGGTAAAACTGGAGAAGTTGAGAGGACATATAGACTCCGGACGGAGCCTCTTATGTCAACGAACATGACTTATTTCCTCTCTTGAAGAAGAATTATATGTCTATGTACATGTTTAATTTAAACTGTTATTTAAAGAACAGTATACATGACTACAGGAGATGATGTTGTCAGACTTTAGGTGCATACGTCATCAATGACGCTACCAATGCAAATTGTTAAGTTTATTTCCAATGTACCAATGGAATTTATGTAAGATTCTATTCTGTTATTCAAAACTTAATAAAAAATAAGATTAACCTAAAAAAAAAAAAAAAAAAAAAAAATGTTTCTGCCTTGTGCCCATATTGGACTCGGGCCCTGCTGCATCCTGCATCTTTGAGGTATGTTCACATGAGATCAGCTTTTAAATACGTTAGCTTTAGGGACCGTTCTGATAAGGAGTCACCACAGATTAAAACTAATTAACTAAGCACCCTGTTATTGACACTGTTTTGCACTTGCTTTTTACTTTTACTTATACAGCAGAGAATTTTAGACGTTTTTTATACTGTCTTTTTTTGTGATATACATCCCTGGTGGTGTGAACACAGTTCTACAGACGTGTTCACATTGTGTTCTGGCTCAGTTGTGAGTATTCATTTAGTTTCTTGTTTTGCAAGATGGGAAGTGCCCCATCCCTTCCATAGGCAACTTTCACACTAGCGTTTGTGTCTGCATGCTTCTGGCATGCAGACGCAAATGCTACCATACTGATATGAACGCAGCGGAGATTCTCTGCATGCGTTCATATAGTATGGTGTCCGGCCAGCCAATCAGCGGTCTCGGTGTTGGCCGGGAGGCGGAGATCAGCGACGGAGATCTCCTCCTCCAGGCGGCCGCCGCTAATCTCCTGGCAGTGTCGGCGCGGGAGATTTAAAGAAACAGCTGATCTGACGTTTCTTTAAATCTCCTGCGCCGTCATCGCCGGAAATTTAGCAGCACTCATTCCCGGGAGATCAGCAGCTGCTCCAGCTGCTCTCCCGGGGGCTGCCACTGATGTCCCAGGGGGCCGCCACTGCGCATCCATTGACTTCCATGCATTCTTGTGCGCTTGCGGACGCTTGCTGATAAAACAAGCGCCCGTGAACACACAAAAAATGTAACATGTTGCGTTTGGAGGGCGCACAAATTATGTGCGTCCGAGCGCAACTGCAACCGAATGCAGCCAAACGCAGGTACCATGCGTTCCCATGTTAAACATAGGAACACAGTGCTCATGTGTTTGGCTGCATTCGGTACGCTGCGCTCAAAAACGCTAGTGTGAAACCACCCTTAGGGTACCTTTACACGCGGCTACATTTCTAGGGTGGCTACAGGTAACTTACTGCTTGCAGTGAAATCATGGAGACAAGGTTCTATCTTGTTGCTGTGTACAAATGGAATAATCTCTCCATGATTTCACTGCAACCAGCAAGTTACCTGTAGCCACCCTAGAAATGTAGCCGCGTGTAAAGGTACCCTTACTGAGTCAGACACAAAAGTGCTATTTCTGCCTTGTGCCCATACTGGACTCTGGCCCTGCTGCACCCTGCATCTTTGAGGTATGTTCACAAAATATCAGGTTTTAAATACGTTAGTTTTAGGGACCGTTCTGATAACGGGTCACCGTGCCATGGTAGAATGGCTTCCGTACATTTTTTGCAAAAAAAGTATTAACTAAGTACCTTGTTATTGACGTTTTTTATACTGTCTTTTTTGTGATATAGCTTCCAAGTAATGTATGAGAATACTAACCCTAACTATTGATTTGTTAATCTATGACTTGGCAAGAACAATTAACATTGCTGTCATTTATCAAATAAACTCTCATTATGCTAACCATGCTATATAAATATAAACATAACTATAAATATAGTTTAACCATGATTTATCCACACTCAGGAACAGTCCAACACATATTGGCAGGATGCAAAATGCAAGCAGGAAAAGTACAGGGTGGGCCACTTATATGGATGCACCTAAATAAAATGGGAATGATTGGTGATATCAACTTCCTGTTTGAGGCACATTAGTATATGGTAGGGAGAAAACTTTTCCAGATGAGTGGTGACCATGGTGGCCATTTTGAAGTTGGCCATTTTGGATCCAACTTTATTTTTTTCAATGGGACGAGGGTCATGTGACACATCAAACGTATTGAGAATTTCATAAGAAAAACAATGGTGGGCTTGGTTTTAACGTAACTTTATTCTTTGATGAGTTATTCACAAGTTTATGACCACTTATAAAATGTGTTCAAAGTGCTGCCCATTGTGTTGTATTGTCAATGCAACTCTCTTCTCCCACTCTTGTCACACTGATAGCTACACCGCAAAAGAAATGCTAGCACAGGTTTCCAGTATCCGTTGTTTCAGATGCTGCACATCTTGTATCTTCATTATATTCTGAAATAATAATGGGGTGTGACTCTATACACAAATAATAATGATCTCCAAAGAGTGCACATTAAAATGAATTCTTTATTTAGTCATTACTAAAATCAGTCAATAGTGTGTGTAACCCTACACCTGTATCTAGTAAAACAAAGGGATGAACAGTTGTAGGGGAAGATACCTATATCTCTATCCTTATCCTACCAACCGTCCCTGCCTGACTACGGAGATTTAAACACATTAGGTAAATGGTGTCCCCGTTCCACGGCGGCTCACCCCGAGTGTCCCTATAACCTCACTCAGGGCAATTTGCTACCGGCAGAGTACCTATCAGCTATTTCTTGAGTGTGCTAGAATGAGAGCCTGGGTCAAACCCCAGTGCCCTTCCAGCGTGTGTGTGCAGCTTGGATGTATACGTCTTTAGGGGTGTGTTCTACTGGGTGTTGGCAACAACCCAGTGTAGCAAATCTCAAGGTGGGGTACCATCTATCCCTTGAAACCTCCTCACATCACCAGCATATATGTAAACACACAAACTCACCCCTATTCTGCTCAATTAGTGGGCAATAACGCAGGTTCAGCAGTCATCACAAGTAGACAGGTTAGTGACCCATTCAAGCAGAGTTAGAACTTATCATTTCACTTATCTGATGTTATAGATGTTCTATCAGTCCCAGTCTCTGTCATACAGCGTACGACCTCTCGACGCGTTTCTGCCCGCTAGTATAGCTGGGAGTCCTCAGGAGCGACTGTGCTGTATTGGTTACCAGGTGGTTCCATATAAGTCACCCGGGGCGCTGTAAGAGGTGGTATGGTAACCTGCCCTCTTCTCCTCATCGGTGTCAGCCGCCTGCTGACACCAATGAGGAGAAGAGGGCAGGTTACCATACCACCTCTTACAGCGCCCCGGGTGACTTATATGGAACCACCTGGTAACCAACACAGCACAGTCGCTCCTGAGGACGCCCAGCTATACTAGTGGGCAGAAACGCGTCGAGAGGTCGTACGCTGTATGACAGAGACTGGGACTGATAGAACATCTATAACATCAGATAAGTGAAATGATAAGTTCTAACTCTGCTTGAATGGGTCACTAACCTGTCTACTTGTGATGACTGCTGAACCTGCGTTATTGCCCACTAATTGAGCAGAATAGGGGTGAGTTTGTGTGTTTACATATATGCTGGTGATGTGAGGAAGTTTCAAGGGATAGATGGTACCCCACCTTGAGATTTGCTACACTGGGTTGTTGCCAACACCCAGTAGAACACACCCCTAAAGACGTATACATCCAAGCTGCACACACACACGCAGGAAGGGCACTGGGGTTTGACCCAGGCTCTCATTCTAGCACACTCAAGAAATAGCTGATAGGTACTCTGCCGGTAGCAAATTGCCCTGAGTGAGGTTATAGGGACACTCGGGGTGAGCCGCCGTGGAACGGGGACACCATTTACCTAATGTGTTTAAATCTCCGTAGTCAGGCAGGGACGGTTGGTAGGATAAGGATAGAGATATAGGTATCTTCCCCTACAACTGTTCATCCCTTTGTTTTACTAGATACAGGTGTAGGGTTACACACACGATTTTCACATCTTGTATCTTCACAGCACAGTAATTGCCTTCAGATAACCCCAAAGATAAAAGTGTAAGGGGGTCAGATCGGGAGACCTTGGTGGCCATTCAACTGGCCCACGACGATCAATCCACTTTCCAGGAAACTGTTCATGTAGGAATGCTCGGACCTGACACCCATAATGTGGTGGTGCACCATCTTGTTGGAAAAACTCAGGGAACGTGTCATCTTCAGTGCATAAAGAGGGCAACGCATCATCATGTAGCAATTTCAGATATCCAGTGGCATTGAGGTTTCCATTGATGAAGAATGGCCCCACTATCTTTGTGCCCCATATACCACACCATACCATCAATTTTTGTGTTCCAACAGTCTTGGAGGGATCTATCTACTGTGGGTTAGTCAGACCAAAAGTGGTGGTTTTGTTTCTTAACTTCACCATTCACAAAAATGTTTGGCTCATCACTGAACATAATGTCCTGTGTAAACTGAAGGTCATGTTCCAATTCTTGTTTTGCCCATTCTGTCCAGAAAAGCGCTGTGCTGAGAACTAAGATCCTGTGCAGAACCTTCAAATGCCAAGGTCTCTGGTAGAGGACCCAAGAATTAGCAGGGTCAAATAATCACTCCATAGGGGAGAGAAGGTAGGTTTTTTTTTTATAGATATATATGTGCACTTACAAATGATCTAAATGTTGATGCCCCTACTAATTACTACTCCCAATGACAGTAAAACCAAAGGGTAAGGATCCATTTAAAACCCTTCATTTTGATAGTACATCAAATACAGGGGTCAAGGATCCCAATGATTGCTATGAAATTAGTTTTTATCTGTCCAAAGAGAGTGGGTAAATTCTGCTCTTTGGAATTTAAAGAGAATCTGTCAGGTCAAAAATCCATATGTAACTGCTATCATTTTCTAATTCCTCCCTCTAAGCTGTCTTTATTCATGTATTTCTTTTATTTACATTTCCCTCCTATCTTCTGTAAACTTCAAATAAAGAGATTTATTTCATCTATCAATCACAATGAATGATCCACAAATGCACACCAAATTACTGCACTGGAGATCAGTAGAGGGGCTGTATCATTCTCTCGACCCTCTTTGCAGCAAAACAAAAGGTCAAATAAAACACAATCTCTCACAGGAGAGCAGGATGCCTGCTTGGAGAAACAAATGGAGTAGATACCTTATCTTGATCAGGTAAAATATTTGTCTGCAATCTTTCCCTTCATCTCCTCATCAGAAGCTCCTAATAAAAACTAAAAGCTTCAATGTAAATCTGGAAAAGAAAGTGGCGCACATAGGGTATACCTGCTTTAACAATGCTAAAGTTATGAGCTGGTATTGATCACCTTTTGTGGTTGTGAGAGTCACAAGCACTTAAAAACTCGTGATATCTGTTTAGTATCCTGGCAGTACTGGTCTACAGCAGTCTCCCACGGTGCAAATCCACTAAAGGTTCCAAGAGGTAGAAATGGGACTATGAACAGGCTCCCGTCCGAAATAAACACTTCAAGTGATAAGTAAAATTTTTGTGATTTTATTTCTACGTGTTTTGGGGGAACTAGGCCCCTTCCTCAGGCCAAATCACAGATTTAAATCAGATCCCTCAAACAGAAAACTTTATATATGCTAGCAATGTAAATAGAAATGACAAAACTAATTGCTGTGGAAATAAAATCACAAAAATCTGACTATTATCACAAGAAGTGTTTATTTCGGACTGGAGCGTGGTCATAGTCCCATTTCTACCTCTTGGAACCTTTTTTAGAAACCCGACAGTGAGAGTAAAGGGAGGAGGGAGTAGACAGGGAGGAGAGAGCTGCTGATGAGTAAATATTTAAAGGGGACCGGTCACCAAACCAGACATGGTGATCTAATTACAGCACTGGATGCAGCATGTCTGCAGCATGCAGACAAAGGGTCCCCCAGCACTTGAGCAGCCCTGTACCCCGAGATAATACACTTAGAAAACTTACATCCTGCAGCTATAAAGAAGGTGGCTAGGGGCTGCAGCCAAGGGCAGATTCATACCCCCTGCATATTTAATCTGCCCACCGCTGCCAATCATTCTCCCCTCTTCAGCAGCATTTAAACAGAGGTTTTTTTTCTCTCCCAGAAAGTCAGTTTTGCCCCGCCCCCTGAGGGGCGGAGCCAAACGGCAAGCTCTGGGGAAAAAAAACTCTGTTTAAATGCTGCTGCAGAGGGAGAGAATGATTGGCAGCAGTGGGCAGATTAAACATGCAGGGGGTCTGAATCTGCCCTTAGCTGCAGCCCCTAGCCACCTCCTTAATGGCTGTAGGATGTAAGTTTTCTAACTGTATTATCTCGGGGTACAAGGCTGCTCAAGTGCTGGGGGACCCCTTGCCTGCATGCTGCAGACATGCTGTATCCAGTGCTGTAATTAGATCACCATGCCTGGTTTGGTGACAGGTCCTCTTTAAATAAACAGGTTAACACAACAGGACTAATCATTTGTCAATATAATGGACAGGACTAATGCAGGAGCTCCCTGCAGGGTGTGAAAATGCTTATTCCATGGAAACTACAAAAGGTACAATAATGATTTTACATGTTTTTAAAAGGTCTGCCTAGGCCCTATTCAAGGGTAATATTAGTATCATACAGAAAAATGACCGGACAGAGTCCTTTAACATTCAATGATCTTGTGCATGTAATAGAGTTTTTTTGCTTTGGTTTTTTTTGTTTTACAGTAGGCTCTGACTGAGCCCAGGGTAATAAAATTACCATATGGGTATGTGTACACATCGTTTAAACTCAGGCAAACCCACTGTGTTTTTTAAGCATAAGATCTTACAGAAAACTCTAGGGATTTTTTTTCATATAACCTCCTTGATATTGTTTCTTTAAGGCATTTCCTTAGTGTTTTTCCTGCATTCAGATGTATTCCCATGATTCTTGTGACGTCTTTTTCACGATAATTTTCCATTTGTTTTCCACACCATTGAATAATGAGGAAACTATTATTTATTTAATGAATAATTTTTTTTTACCAAACCCAATGACAAAATGATTTAAAAGGCGTACTTGCATCTCCCAGCAGTCTTTTGAGCTTTCCCACTGACTGATACTGTAAAGTACAATGTCATCTGAGGAGAAAATGCCAGATGAATAGTCAGTGCTATGGAATTAATAGCGCTATATAAATGAATAAATATTATTATTTTTATTATATCAGGTCACTTTTTTTTAACCACTTGACATTTTTGAAACCCTTAAGTGGATAAAAGGTGTCCAGAAGCTGGAATATTTGCACAGTAAGTAGTTTTTAAAGGGAACCTGTCACCTGGATCGAAGCCCCTAAATTATCACTACCTGTCCCTGCACCTTCCTAGTTGCTCCCTATCTATCCTTCTCTGAGCTAAATTCGCCCTATAAAACAGCAGAAAAATAACTTATAACTTACAGAAGTCCCTGAGGCTGGGGACTGAAACGGCGGGCCCAGGCTCCAGTCTGCCCCTCCTCGATGCAGCAGCACACGCCCCGCTGGGCGGCATTATTCTTTCTTCATCGCTGACTCCTCATTTGGAATCTCCCGCCTGCTTTAAACATATCATGTTGTGGTGATGCGACCTTGATGTGTCCCCTGACCGGGACACAGCATATGGGAGATTGTATCTTCTGCTCGGTAGCAGCACACACAGGGTGAGCTGCTACTGAACCTGAATGCTGATTGAAAGCACTACCCAGGTGTGGGGTGAATAGGAGATGATATGAACTGCCCTGGGCTGTGGGGAGGGGATGGAGTGTGTCATGACAGCAGTAGGAGCTGCTTTGTAGAGAGTTGTGTGAAGATTTAACACAGCCTGTGAGCGCTCTCAGAGTGGACGTTCATGAGGCTAATGAGCGGACGGTGAGGAGAGAAAGGTTGTGTGCTGACCTAACACAGCCTACCCGGGGGAAGGTACAGAGCTTCTATATCAGCTGTTGGGATTGTATGATGTTGTACTCGGCTGCGCCCCGGAACCTTGAGGTCTGTGAATACCTGAATTGTGCCATTAAACTGTGTGCTGTATGAGCAAATACCTGAGTCACTGCCTTCTGTCGTGCCGATCCTAACTGCTACCTTACAGTGTAAAGTGGGTGGGAGATTCCAAATGGAGGTGGCGATGAAGAAAGAATAACGCCGCCCAGCGGGGCGTGTGCTGCTGCATTGAGGAGTGCTGCATGGAGACTGGGCCCGCCTTTTCAGTTCCCAGCCTTAGGGACTTCTGTAAGTTATAAGTTATTTTTCTGCTGTTTTATAGGGCGAATTTAGCTCAGAGAGCGATAGATAGGGAGCAGCTAGGAAGGTGCAGGGACAGGTAGTGATAGTGTAGGGGCTTAGATCCAGGTGACAGGTTCCCTTTAAACAGAGATACATATGTTCATTTTTTTAAGTGTTTTTTTTGTTTTTTTTTTCAGGTAGTTTACATCTGAAGAAGATGTGCACACATACCCTATGTATGGCTTCTAAAGGGCTCATCATACTTTACAAGACAAAAAGCTAGATATAAAAAAAAAAAAAAAAAAAAGAGAAGAATGATCAGTAATAAACAAAAGAAATAGCCAACAAGCAGATGAAATAAGAAAACATCATCACAGCCTCACTCATACATCCTTGTTTTGCAAAGTGCCACTTAAATGCAGAATAAGAGCAGTGGTTTTATATTAGCTCCTTCTTCATATCGCTTTCTTTGTTTCCTGTTCTTACCTTTTTTATCTGCAGTTAAACTTCACTTATTGTAAGAAGAGCTCAGCAGACAGGGAACAGAACTCAGACACATATAACCACTTATGTTTGTGCATTCTGAAGATGAGAAGATATAGCACATTTTGAGAATTTTAATGTAGCACTTGTGTGTGGAACTATATCAACGTTTTCCAAATATACCTTTATAATGCGATTCGCTTCTGCCCCTGGGGATCCCACAATCGGGAATTGCATAACATTATGCTAGTTGTCCTATTAGACAATGTTCACACTACATTTTCCGGGAAAAAGAAAACCATCAGTGAGGAGTAGCTAAAATCTCTTGTTTATTTATTCATAGAAAAAATTTACAAAATATTAGTCACACTGATAAAACCCCAAACAGGTGGGTGTCAGGGTCGACGTGCTTGGACAAAGAACAGTGCCTTAATCATGAAATATTGCTTTTTTGCCAAAGCATGTCGATCCTGACACCCACCTGTTTGATGTTTTATCTGCGCGACTACTGTTTTATAAAAACACTAGATGGCGGCCCGATTCTAAAGACAACTTCAGCAGGATGTGACGTAGCATACCGTTACATCGTGATGGAAGCTGCCTTAGGGTTTTATTATAATAAAATGGAAGGCAATGTGTGCCCCATTATATTACAAGGACGGCAATGTGTGCCCCATTATATTATAAGGAAGGCAATGTGTGCCCCATTATATTATATGGAAGACAATGTTTGCCCCATTATATTATATGGAAGGAAATGTCTGCCCCATTATATTATACTAGATGTCGGCCTGATTTGGGTAGTCTAGAATCCATATATAGTTTATTTAGTAAGAGTTAACAATAATGCAATTAAGACATGATATCTATCCATCAACTACCTATGTTTGTATGGTCTATGTAATTTTTGGAAATTTAATTGTTATATACTAAGGCGTTTGGTACACATACTGGCCAATACTTGTGTGCCCATTTTTTCCACAGGTGGTTGAGAAATGTCATGCACGGGTTAACAGCACAGCGCTGAGGGCAAATAGTCTAAATAGCACAGTACGTGGTGATATATAATATCCTGAATGGCCAGAGATAATGTTGCCAAATGGGTACTATATCCTTTATACCAAAGGATTAATGTGAATTTTCCACAGGGGGTAGAGAAATGTAATTCAAGGGTTAACCAGAGTGGGCTGAGGGCTGATAACAGAAATAGCACAGTACATGGTGATATACAACAACCCTGAGCTAATATATGCCTTATCTCAAAGGGTTAATAAGAAGGGTGGTGAGGAGAAGGATACTTAAGACGTTTTAGAGGTTGTACTTAGCGAAATGAGGAGGCGGAGTGAAGGTGAAGAAGCAGGCACTGTCTGACAGGAATTAGGAATTCAAATTGCGCGCTTTTGCCGATGACGTGTGAAATCTCGTGAGACGTTCCGTAATCTCGCGAGATTTCGTACGCGATCTTGGAGGTGGCACACAATGTCCAGGAGGCGTTTGGACGTGGCGTGGGGTGAGGGGATGAGTGCTGAGTAGTGTGAAGGTGATGGTGTGTGTGTGTTGCAGGCAGGGGTGTAAGACAGGAGGGTGTGGGGCGCAGGAGAGGCCACCGATGGCGAGAGTGGGGCAGTATTAGCCCCGCTCTCACTAACGGTTGGCCATCTTGGTTAGGTATACAGCCGGCTTCAGTCAGGATGTAACGTCATTTCAATGACATACTGACGGAAGCCGTCTTAGGGTTTTATTAGAATAGATTTTATTAATAGATAAACAAGAGATTTTATCCATTCCTTGCTGATGGTTTCTTTGTTTTTTTTTGCGTTCAAGAAACAAAAATCTGCTATTTTTGGTCCGTACTGGAATTGGAACGCAGATGATTGACTAAAGATGATATATTCTCTTTTATTGGTCACCACATTTTTCATCTGCATTTAGTTATGGTATAGTGTGGTGGACTAGGATATTTAAATCTCTAAAATACGCATACTTTAACCTATGTCATAAGGCTATGGGTGATGGATGTCTTTATACGGCATCCATCACAAGCTTCAGTTAAAGGGGTGATTCGATCCCAATAATGCCCTTTATCAATACACCCCATGCCAGGTTTTTGTACTAAAAAAAAAATCATAGTTAAGGTAGAAAAAAGGAGAATTTTGTATACTTACCGTAAATTCCTTTTCTCTTAGCCTCTAATTGGGGGACACAGGACCGTGGGTGTTATGCTGCTGTCCACTAGGAGGCGACACTAAGCAATCTGCAAAAGAGTAACAGTGGCTCCTCCTCCTCAGTATACACCCCTGGGGCAGGCACTGCCTCCTCAGTTTTGTGCTAAAGCAGTAGGAGAAGTAACAAGGTTAACCAATACCAACAAAGCCTGGCAAGGCCATAACGTAACAATATAAGAGTAACAAAAACCACTAGAAACAAGGCCGTATGGCCAACAGGGTGGGTGCTGTGTCCCCCAATTAGAGGCTAAGAGAAAAGGAATTTACGGTAAGTATACAAAATTCTCCTTTTCTCCTTCGCCTCATTGGGGACACAGGACCGTGGGACGTCCCAAAGCAGTCCCTGGGTGGGAAAGACAATGGAACTAATGATACTGAACAAGTCAGTGAACAGAGAAACACCTACAGGTGGGCAACCGCCGCCTGAAGGATGCACCTACCCAGACTAGCGTCCGCCGAGGACTGGGTATGAACACGGTAGTGCTTGGTAAAAGTGTGTAAGCTCGACCAGGTGGCCGCCTTACACACTTGGAGAGCCGAGGCTTGGTGCCGAATGGCCCAGGAGGCCCCCACGGCTCGGGTAGAATGTGCCTTAATCCCCGCTGGAAGAGGAGTAGTTTTTCATCTTGTAGGCCTCTTGGATAGCTGATCTAATCCATCTAGCCAGTGTAGCTTTGGAAGCTGGCATACCCTTACGGGGGCCTTCCGTCAGAATGAACAGAGTGTCTGACTTACGGAAATGTGCAGTTCTGGAGACATAGATGCGAAGCGCCCTGACGAGATCCAGAGTATGCAGGGCTCGTTCGAACCTGTGAACCGGAGCAGGGCAAAAGGAAGGCAATGAAATATCCTCATTCAGATGGAAAGAGGAGACAACCTTAGGCAGGAATGATGGCACCGGGCGTAGGACGACCTTGTCCTGATGGAACACCAGGAAGGGTGGCTTACAGGAAAGCGCCGAGAGTTCGGACACTCGGCGAAGAGAGGTGATAGCCACTAGAAAAACCACCTTCAGAACCAGAAAGTGGAGGGAGATATCCTGAAGAGGTTCAAAGGGAGGTTCCTGCAGAGCCGTAAGTACCAGGTTAAGGTCCCATGTATCTAACGGTCGTTTGTACGGAGGGACGATGCGATTAACTCCCTGGAGAAAAGTTTTAACCTGCGGCTTGACAGCAAGTCGACATTGAAAGAGTACCGAAAGAGCCGAGACCTGGCCCTTAAGGGAACCTAGTGAGAGACCAGACTCCAACCCCGACTGAAGGAACCCTAGAACTAGCGGCAAGGAATAGGGAAGAGGGGTTGATCTCGAGAAGAGCACCACGCGAAAAAGGCTTTCCAGGTGCGATGATAAATCTTTGCCGATGCCGACTTCCGAGCTCTGATCATGGTCTGAATAACGGCAGGGGAGAAACCCGCTTGGGTTAGTACCCAGGTCTCAAGGGCCACGCCATCAAATTCAGGGCGTCTGAATTCTGGTGGTAAAACGGTCCCTGCGACAGAAGGTCGGGACGACAAGGGAGGCGCCAAGGAACGTCCGCCGCGAGCTGGACGAGATCGGCGTACCATGCCCGTCTGGGCCAGTCTGGGGCTATGAGAATGAGTTGAATGCCCTCTTGTTTTATCTTCCGCACGACTCTGGGAATGAGAGGCAGAGGAGGGAAGATGTAAGGCAGCTGGAACTTGGACCAGTTCTGAACTAGGGCATCCGCCCCTAGTGCTTGCGGGTCGTGAGATCTGGCCATAAACCTGGGAACCTTCGTGTTGAGCCGAGACGCCATCAGGTCTACGTCCGGGGTCCCCCAGCGACGGCAGATTTGTTGGAACACGTCGGGGTGTAGGGACCACTCTCCCGAGTCCATGCCCTGGCGGCTGAGAAAATCCGCTTCCCAGTTTTCCACTCCTGGGATATGAACTGCTGACAGCGTTGAGTTCGTCGATTCTGCCCAGTGGAGAATGCGTTGCACTTCGTGCATGGCCTGGAGACTGTGTGTTCCGCCTTGATGGTTGATGTATGCCACGGCCGTGGCATTGTCCGACTGAATCCGTACCTGTGTGCCTGCCAGCATGGAATGAAAGGCCTTCAGAGCTAGAAATACGGCCCGGATTTCCAGGAGATTGATGGGCTCGGCCGACTCCGCTGGGGACCATGTTCCCTGTGCTGTGTGACGACGATGTACCGCTCCCCATCCGCTGAGGCTTGCGTCGGTGGTGACTATCTTCCAGCAAACCGGTAGAAAGGACCTCCCCCTTGTGAGGGAACGAGGTTTTGAGCCACCAATGGAGGGAACTCCTTGCTGCAGGTGACAAACGGAATAACTTGTCCAGGGCAGAAGGATTCCTGTTCCACGAAGTCAGAATTGCCCGTTGGAGAGGCCTGAGGTGAAGTTGAGCAAACGGCACCGCCTCCATAGAGGCAACCATCCTTCCCAAGACTCTCATGGCGAACCGAAGTGAATGAGGACACGGCCGTAGAAGACTGTGGACCCCCTGTCGAAGGGCCTTCGCCTTGTCCTGAGGGAGGAGGACCAGACCCCTGGGGGTGTTGAAAAGCATCCCGAGGAATGTTAGAAATTGTGACGGAACTGGCGATGACTTCCGCAGATTCACCAACCAGCCTAGCCGACGCAGGGTGTCCACCGTGATGGAAACACTCTGCTGACACTCCCTGAAGGAGGGAGCTTTGATGAGCAAATCGTCTAGGTATGGTAGGACTACCATTCCTCTTGTGTGCAGTATGGTCATGACAGCCGCCATGACCTTGGTGAACACCCTGGGGGCCGTCGCTAGGCCGAACGGGAGGGCCACAAACTGATAGTGATCCCGGTCGATGGCGAATCGGAGAAACCGCTGGTGAATGGTCGCGATCGGGATATGGAGGTAAGCGTCCTGTATGTCGATGGACACGAGAAATTCGTCCTTCTCCATGGACGCTATGATGGAGCGCAGTGACTCCATGCGGAAATGCCGAACCTTCACGAAGGAGTTTAACTGTTTCAGATCCAGAATGGGGCGAACAGCCCCTCCTTTTTTGGGTACCACAAACATGTTCGAGTAGAACCCTTGGAAGCGTTCGGCTGGCGGTACCGGAATGATGACACCGGCTTTCAAAAGGGAATCGACCGCCTGAAAGAAGGCGCGAGCTTTGGGGGGATGAGCAGGTGGGATTGACAGAAAAAAACGATTTGGAGGATAGGCCGTGAATTCTATGGCGTATCCGGAAGACACCAAGGTGTGTACCCACTTGTCGTCGGTAGAAGCGAGCCAGACCTGACGAAAGCGAGAAAGTCGGCCGCCAACCTGAATAGTGTCTCCCGAAGGGGGGGAGTCAGGAAGAAGAAAATCTGCCGGGCTTTGAACCCTTGGCTCTGGACTGGCGTGAATGGGACTGCCAGTTTGCACCAGTCTTCCGTATCGTCTGGGAGCGTTCCCTACGGGGGGACCTATTGGCCGCCGTCGGGGGTTTCGAGACTGACCAACCAAAGGAGTTCCGAAAGGACCGGAAACGGGTTTGTTGGCGACGAGAGAAGGGTCGCTTAATCTGACGTTGTGGAAGAGAGGTACTCTTACCCCCAGTGGCATCTGAAATCAATTGATCCAGTTTTTTCGCCGAATAAACGTCCACCGTTGTACGGAAGGCAGGTGAGCGACTTTTTTGACGCTGCATCTGCTTTCCACTCTCTCAACCAGAGGGCTCGCCGGATGGTTATGGGTTGGAAGCCGCAGCCGCGGCACAGTTAGCTGAATCGAAGGCAGCGTGCATGGAGTATTCGGCGGTCACCGCTATTTGGGCAACCTGGTCTAACAAGGCTGGGTCGACCTGCAAAGCCCGTAGGGCCGAGTGTACGGAATTAGCTCTAGTCATAACAGCCTTTGAAGCCCAAACCGAGGCAAAGGCAGGCCCTAGAAAAGAGCCTGAGGCCTCAAAGACGGACTTCGCCATCTGCTCCACCTGACGGTCAGTGGCGTCCTTTATGGATGAACTGTCCGGTAAGGACAGGAGGGTCTTAGTAGCGAGACGAGAAACAGGAGGGTCCACCTGTGGCGGATCTGTCCAATCCTGGGTGACCTTAGGCAGAAAGGGATAACGGGTTTCCAGCGCCTTAACGGTTGCCAAACCTTTTGTCAGGGTGTAACCTATGTTTTTTGAGGATTTCCTGGAACTCTGGATGGTCCGAGAAATGCCTATGTGGTCTCCTGGCCCTTTTAAAGGACACCTTATGCTCTGGAGTATCAGCCGGAGGGTCAGACACCTCCAGAACCTGGTTAATGGAAGTAATTAAATCCTCCACCAACGCGACCGTATCGGTCGTATCCAGATCTAGGGAGTCATCTAAGTGATCCTCCGAGCTCGAAGAGCAGAGACCTTCGGAGTCCTGCGCGTCATCTTGACGCCTACGGGAAGCAGAGGCTGCAGAGCCTGCATGGGACTCTGGAGAAGGTGGTGGTCTCTTACGGCCAGAGTCGGAGGCCGACGGGTCAGGGTCAGCAGTCTGTCGCGGTTCTGGGACTTCCTGCTACGACGCAGAAGCCTGAACCGCGGCTGCAGGTGGCGAACGGGCTTGCATAAACTGCAGCAGTGTGTCAGACAATCTGTCCATGGACTGCGTCATATTCTGAGACATGGCCGTGGCCCACACAGGGGTAGGGTCAGGGGCACTGTTAGAAGCCTGGGTAGCGGGGGTCTCAGTGTCCGCAGCCTGCGTGCAGCTCTCACAATGTGGCGAGGTGCATCCTGCAGGGAGGTCAGCCTGACAAATAGTGCAGGTAGCATAGTAAGTGCTGGCTGCCTTGGAGCCTTTCTTACTCTTATTGCCAGACATTGTGGTATGGGCAGTGAGCAGTATATAAGGTAACCAGGAGTCCCCTGTGTAATCAGGCACTGTCTAGCTGTCCAGCTAGGTGCCTGGGCCCTTAGATGAGGGGCTGAGTAGGGTCACTGTGGTCTAACAGTGCCTGTTGCAGGGGGATACAGGGGAGAGATAGAGAGAGACAGAGAAAACCTCTGCAGAGGAGATCCCTGCAGAGGTCTTACCAGCCCCCAGCGCCGCTGTGACAGGCCGCCTGGATCCTGTGTCCCCCCGGATGGCTGAGGCCGGGTCCACGTGCAGGGCTAATGGCGTCCGTGCAGGAGAAGGAGGAAGGGGCGGAGCTAAACGGGCGGGCTCCTTGCTGGAAAACGCGCCCGTTCTCGGCTCCGCCCCCAGTATGACGCGCGTCCGCGTCATCCGGCGGGGCGGGACGGGGCGGTGCAGGGGTTGCGGCCACCGCGCTAGGCCCAAGCCGGGGCCTCAATTAGTTGAGGCCTCCGGAAATAGTGAGGGGCCGGCGCGGAGGCGCGAAAACGGTGCTGGGGGCCCAGAAAAACGGGACAAGAAGGTCCCGGGGGCATAGAGGAAGGTACTGGCGGGGGAACCGCCAGTATATCAGGGGGGTGCTCCACAGTATGTGCAAGCTGCTCCAGTGGATGCAGCTGCACGTCCTTGTGCTGTATGCCCCTCAGCTGTGCAGGCTTGTGCATAAGCACTGGAAGCCTGTGCTGGATTGCAAGAGCCCCCTCCATGCAGCCTCAGCCTCTTGAAACTGTATAGCCTGCTAGCCTGTGCTGCAGGCAGCCGTACATCTCCAGCCCCTGCAGCCAGGGGCTGCTGATACCTGTGGTGCCACTGCCTAAAAACACCCAAGGGTGATTAGGGGGACGTCATCTGGCAGGCCGTCAGCTTCTACTTCACCTCAGACCGAGAGAATGAGGAAGGAGGGTGTTATGCTGGGCTGTCTCAACTTTAACCCAGCAACCCAACAGTGGGAGGCCGAGAAAGGAGTACGGCATATGTATGGATTCTCAACCTCAACCTAGCGCCCCAACAGTGGGTGGCCGAGGAGGGAGCATGCCGGGGGTCACACCGGACCCACTTGTCTTCATCGGAAGAAAAAAAGATGAGAGTAAAAATGGACGTGTGCCTCCTTCGACACTAAGCAAAAACTGAGGAGGCAGTGCCTGCCCCAGGGGTGTATACTGAGGAGGAGGAGCCACTGTTACTCTTTTGCAGATTGCTTAGTGTCGCCTCCTAGTGGACAGCAGCATAACACCCACGGTCCTGTGTCCCCCAATGAGGCGAAGGAGAAATTACAGAACTTTTCTACCTTTGATGTGAATTATAATCTGTACAATTTAATACAAAAAAAGAAACTGAAATATTTTCGGGTGGAGAAAGAAAAGTAAAGACTTGAATTAGACTGGTTACATGAATATGCACACCTTAAACTAAAACATTATTGAAGTACCCTTTGAATTGATGAATTTATAATTCAATTCAGTCTCTTTGGGTAGGAGTCTATCAGAATGGCACATCTAGAATTGGCAATCTTGGCCCACTCTTCCTTGTAGGATCACGCCAAATGTGTCAGAATGTGAGGGTGTCTCCAGTGTGTAACCTTCAAGTCATACCAGAAGCAAGGAGATAGGGTATATCATAGGAGATGATAAAGGATATAACTCTTAATCTTGATTAAATTTACCAGGAGCTATGCCTAAATAATCCCAAACAGGACAAAACTAATAACAACAATGTGATTCAAAATGGTGACGTACATACAGGTAGAAGATTGCCCAGATTAGAAATAGATGGTTTAGGTATAGTTTTTAGTTTGAAGTCACAAGCTGGTCACTAGACTTCACACTATCAGCCAAGTGCATAGATTGTCTGAAAAAATATCAACAGCACTGAAAACCCTGTATGATATATAGAACTTGACATTTGCTATTGACATGGGGAAGAGGCTATATATAGGGCTTATACCTCACTGTACATCTTGCAGCCTTCCATAAGATATATACGGTATACTGGGCACCCTCTCAACATATACCTCTAGAGAAAGGCTGAAAATGTGATGTGAACATACACTCATGACTGAAAGTGTTTGTATTCTTAAAATGGTTCCAGAGAATGAAGAACTTCTAGAAAGTAAGTGCAGTTACACATTTTGTCATACACGTTTAAGTCCTTTATCTCCTCCACCCCGCCAAAAAAAAAAAAAAAAAGAGAAAGAGAAATAAAGGCAAATTGGACATAAAATGGCCAAACATGGTTGTTGGAATCATTCGAAAATTTTGAAACAATCTCAACTGATGACTAAGTTAAATTCACACCTGAAAGCCAGATAAAGGATGGATAAGTTAACTCAGTCTTTGCATTATGTGACTGTGTGGGCCACATTAAGCATGGAGAACAGAATGAAAAGAAGAAAACTGTGAGGACTTGAGAACCAAAATTGTTTAAAGTGTAACCGCAGTTAAAATTTTATTTCATAATAATGTAGCGCAAGTGATTATAATAAACTTTCAAATATACTTCATAAGTGAAATCTGGAAGAAAACACCTTTTGAAATCCTTCCAGAAGATGTCCCCCTAGGCTATTTCTAAACCTATGTTTGGTGTGGGTGAGGGGCCTAAACAGCGTTCAGTTTATCAAGTTACCTCATGCTTTTACAGTGTGAACTCAGGCTGTCAGCACACAGGTCCTGTCAGATCTGATCAGAATCCTCCATGAACTACAGCGGGTCATCAGCTGATTGCAAGGAACAGTACCGATGTGACTGGAGAGGAGTCAGATAAGATATCACAGGATCTGTGTGTCAACAGCCTGAACTCAACTGACAATACACAGATCAGCTGTGGCTATGCTAGAAAGGCACACTGTGTAGGCCATGCCTCCCCCACCCTTATATGGTCGTATTCAGTGTGGGTGAGAAACTAAAGACCCATCTCACTGAGAATGAGTTTCAGACACAGTCTAGTGGGGACATCTTGTGGAAGGATTTTGAAAGGTTTTCTTCTGGATTTCATTAATAAAGTATATTTGAAAGTTTATTATAATCACTTGCTCTACATTAGTATTATATAAAAATTTAAATGGTAGTTACACTTCAATCATGTCAACAATCTCAAGGTTACAAGTCCATCTCCAGAGATTTAGATATTACTTTGTCCACGATGCGCAACATAATCAAGACACTTACAACCTGTGGCACTGTAGCTAGTCTCCCTAAACATGGACGGCAGAGAAAAATTGATGAAAGCTTGCAATGCTGGATAGTTTGGAAGGTGGATAAGCAGCCCCAGTGAAGTTCCAAAGAAATTCAAGCTGTCCTACAATCTCAAGGTGCATTAGTGTCAGCGCAAAACTATCCGTTGACATTTACATAAGACGCTATGGCAGAAGACCCAGGAAGACCACACAGCTGACAACGCTACATAAAAAAATGCTTGACTGTAGTTTGCCAAACTACCCGTATATACTCGAGCATAAGCCGACCCGAGTATAAGCCGAGGCCCCTAATTTTACCCTCCAAAAACTAGGGAATATTATTGACTCGAGTATAAGCCTAGGGTGAGAAATGCAGCAGACCCCCATCCTGTTATACAGCCCCCGTCACTGGTATATAGCCACCCATCCCGGTATATAGCGCCCCCATCACTGGTATACAGGCCCCTCATCAGTGGTATACAGGCCCCTCATCAGTGGTATACATGTACCTCATCAGTGGTATACATCCCCCTCATCAGTGGTATACATGCCCCTCATCAGTGGTATACAGGCCCCCAGCAGTGATATACAGGCCCCCCAGCAGTGATATACAGGCCCCCCAGCAGTGATATACAGGCCCCCCAGCAGTGATATACAGGCCCCCCAGCAGTGATATATAGGCCCCCCAGCATTGATATACAGGCCCCCCAGCATTGATATACAGGCCCCCCAGCATTGATATACAGGCCCCCTCCTTAGTATCTGGCCCCCAGGCTGTGGCACCTGTTAAAATAATAAACATTTTATACATTACCTTACCAGCTACTCCTTGCTGGCACCACCACGTCCTCCGGTCTCCTTGCTAATTCCTGCTTGTGCCGGCTTCTATTGCTGTGACCGACGCAGCAGCAATGACGTCATCCCTGAGGAAGGCGCCGGGTGTGGCGCTGAAACGCGTAGGAGAGAGGAGGAATAAAAGGATGGAAATCGTTTTGGCTCTTTGGTGAGTTTATTTAATCCTGAAGCAGCGTGGACCGTGTGACACCAGCACTCCCATCATTTCTTGGATTCATACCACTATCCAGTGGTTGGTGGAGGTCCTGCAGCAGCTGGAACATTGTTTCCAAAAACGCCTTCAAACCAGTTGTGGGGATCACAACTGGACCAGGTGAGCAGCTTCACAGCACCACCACTACATATAAGTGTCACTAGTGATAGGGCACTATTGCGCCTCTTTCCCCCCCCCCTATTTTATCTTTACCGGCACAAACAGGAAGAAGCAGGGAGACTGGAGGACGCAGCGGTGCCAGCAAGGAGTCGCCAGAAAGGTAATGTATAAAATGTTTGTTATTTTAACAGGTGCCGCAGCCTGGGGCCAGATACTAAGGAGGGAGCCTGTATATCACTGATGGGGGCCAGTGTAGTGCAATATGCACCGCTCCCCCCCGCTGATGGACGGGGGGATGCAGTGCATATTCATTAAACTAATGAGTGGCCCCACGTGACCTCTCACCATCAGTGCGGCCCCCTCCTGCCTCCTCCAGCCCCCCCAAGCAAATACCGAGTGACTCGAGTACAGTATAAGCCGAGGGGGGCATTTTTGGGCACAAAAATTGTGCTGAAAAACTCGGCTTATACTCAAGTATATACGGTGCATGTATAAGCCAAAATCTTCCTGGGAAAGCATCTTTTGGAAAGATAAGACCAAGATAGATATTTTACGTGAAGCACATAATTCTACTGTTTATCAAAAATGGAATGAGGATTAAGAAGAAAAGAACATAGTACCTACAGTCAAATATGGTGGAGGTTCAAAATTTTTTTGGTTATTTTGCTGGCTCTGGCACTGGATGCCTTGACTGTGTGGTATCCTGAAATCTGAGGATTACCAAAGGAATTTGGAATAGAATGTAGTGACCAGTGTCAGATAGCTGGTTTGCATCCTAGGTCATGGGTCTTCCAGCAGAACAATGACCCCAAACATACTTCAAGAAGCACCCAGAAAAGGATGGAAACAAAGCTCTGGAGAGTTCGTAAGTGGCCAGCATAGAGTCCAGATCTAAATCGCATTGAACACCTGTGGAGAGATCTTAAAATTGTTATTGGGAGAAGGCATCATTCAACAAGTGAGCCATGGAGCAGTTTGCAAGAGAAGGGTGATCCAAAATACCAATTGAGAGGTGTAAGAAGCTTGATTATGATTAAAGAAATCGATTGAGTTTAGTTATTCCAAAGGGTGTGCAACTAAATGTTAGGTTGAGTGTACCAACAAGATGTTCAGGCAAATTCTGGGGGTTTTATATGAAGTTACGTCCGATTTGACTTTTTTTCCTCAGTTTTTTGTGTTGTTCCAATACACACAAAAGAAACAAATGTGTATAATAAATTGTGTAATTGCAATCATTTTCTGGGAGAAATACATCCTTTTCTGGAATAATTTCAAAGGTGCCAACACTTTCAGCCATGACTGTATTCTTACTGAACTCTTGTTTGACTGCATTTTCCGCCCTGGTAAAATAGGAACCTGTAAGAATTACTTACATCTTCCGGTAGACATTTAATTATTTACAAAATGCAATGTACTGGAAAATGGCGAATGCAACATTTATAGAAATCAGCCTATTCTCAACTTGCTTGTAATGTGTCAATAATGAAATTACATTAAAGTTGCAAAATACTTCATTTCCTCCTGAAACCCTTTATTATTTTACCAGATGTAAACGTAAAACAAATAATTTATGTGGAAGCTGTATGTGTAGGTACAAACCACCCAGATTAAGGTTTTTTACTAGTGCACAGAGTGATCTGTAAATGATAGACATGAGAAGCTGAATATGATGAAGCAAATTACATGTCAAGGAAGTGACCTGACTGGCACTAATTTGTGACATAGACTGCAATAATATACCTCTATAACTATACCCAATGAAATACTTATTATAAAATCTGTAAAACTGTGTTATTCAAACATATTAACTATAAATATGTGATGATATCTCTTATTACACTTAAAAAAAAAAAAAGTTATTTTATGGAGTCCCACAGAGGATACATGGTCATCGCTAGTCACTGAAAAAATATAATATCACATGTAAATATAAAATCATTACTGTACTGTTTAAATAGTAACATTTTGAAATATGTTGTCCATAAGATATGCAACTAAAGATAGATTAAAAGAATGCTTCAACCCACATTCTTTTTCTTTGGCTTGTGGCCAGTCTGTGTATTTTGTTTCATCCATACTCAGTTGCATGGACAAATTTTAAAAGGAAACCTGTCTCTCAGATTCATTCTGCCCAAACCAAGAGCAGAATGAATCAGAAGCTGGCTTCAGCAGGTATGTTTTTTTTCCTGGCATTTCAGACACAAGATAGTGTGAAGAGCTGGCTGAGAACCAGTGGGTGAGACTCCTAGCCGATGCTGCTCCTGGCTGTCCGATCTCAGCACTGCTCTAGTTGATTGACTGTACATTTGTGTACATATGGAGAGACCTGTCAATCAGCTAGAGCAGTGTGGAAAGTCAGCTGAGGGCGGTGCTGGGCTAATCATGTCTCTTGCTATGGTTCCCAGCCAGCTCTTCAAACTATGCTTTTTTTGAGTCCCAGGGGGCAATGCGCCTAGGATTTCAATGTGTTGAGCGCTTTAGCCAGCTGCCCGCAGTGTTTTCTTGAACTGGTCTCCCTGAGATCAGTGATTGCTTTGTGTTGTTGGTCTACTAGACATTGCTCCCACCTAGCCAGAATCCTACTCCACATGGATGAGGAGCAACACCCCGAAACAGCTGTCTGTGGATGGATACCTGGCCTTGGTATTCCTTTGTCATATATTTAAGCTCATAAAGGCTGGATATTGACTCAAAGGGCTACTTAATATCGTAGTTATGTTGTTCTCCTCAAAGAGCCACTCCTCCATGGCTAGGTCCTGCCGTGGATGGATATCTGGGTAGTCCTGTGTTGAGACTCCTAAACGAGGCTCCACACACTATCTATATATTCTGATTTCATGTCAGATGAGAAAAACATGCATATGTGTCTTTTTATATAGTGTATGTAAACATCTGATTTCAATATCGTATATAATCACCTAAAGGGCACTAGACAAAACACTATTTACATGATGGATAAACCAATATGATGGTCAGATATGTAAATATAAGCAGGAATACAGCAAGTGTAAGCAGACATACATAAGTCAGTTACCAGTTTTGATGTTCGGCTTTGGTTGCTGGCAGCCACATGGGAGGTGATGTGGAGCCACAGGCGTCCGGAATCCTATTTGAGATTCCCACTTGAATAAGAGAACTATGACCTAAATTATATGTCACAATATCTCCCATATTCTTCACAGTAATTTTTTACTGGAAACTTAAAAACACAGCTCCAATGTTATTTTCTCAGCACTGAAGTGGTGCTTTTTAAAGGGATCCTGTCACCTCCAAAAAGCCACATAAGCTACAAAAACATGTCCTTGCAGCATATTAGCACTAATCTCACACTCATTTTGTCCCCTAAAAGCATCCTGTCAAAGTAGATAAAAACAATTTTATACTCACTAATTAGGCATTATAATTAGTAGGGGCTATATTCTTTAGCCATTAGGTCGTGTTTGTTTTGCAGGCTCCAGGATGCACCCTCTATCTGTCTGTGCTGCTTTGCTTGTGCAGCTTTGCCCTCCCCCTCTCTGTCACTCACAGAATGCAAATCATTAGTCCTGCCTTCAGCTCCACATCACAGCAGCACAGACAGAGAGAGGCTGGATCCTGGAGCCTGCAAAACAAGACACCCAAAAGCAATTGCATATAGCCCCTACTTCATTATCATCTTAATGAGTAAGTATCAAAGTGTTTATTTCAACTTTGAAAGGAAGCATTTAGCACAGAGAAGAATGGTTATAAAGCTAATATGAAGGTGCAAGGAAATGCATTGATAGGTTAGGTGGCTTCTAGGAGGTGACAAGATCCCTTTAAGTGGATGTCCCTTGCTGTTTACTCACTTTCTGGTTGCTTCAGCTTTTACCAACATCACTCTGATCCCATGGCGCCATCTTGTGATTGCAACCACTGAATAGCCAGAAGTCAGAAGTTACATCACAAGCACTCCAATGCATCTCTGTGAGGGCCTGAACAAAGTCAAAATGATGCTCCTATAATATGCATTTAGTTGTGACCTCTTATTCATGCCATGAAACACTGGAGCTGCAGGCAGGTCATGCATCGCCGGAGACTGACCACAGCAAAACTGGCAACAGAAGAAGCTGCCAGAAAGCAAGTATAACACAGGGGTCAGGGAACTTAGATTTAAAGCATCAATCCAGCATTGCAGTAAAATAATACGTTAGAGTGGTGCTTTAAGACCGTTGCAAAAAAAACAAAAAAAAAAAAAACAGAAACCAATGGCAGAATTGGGTTTTTCTCCACAATTTCATAGCAATTAGAATTTTTCCCTGTTTTTCAGTTGATTACATTGTTTAATGAGTGGCATCATATTCAATTCATATACATATTCATATACAAGCTGCAACTTGCCCCGGAAAAAACACGTTTTCATGTGTCGATGGAAAAAAAAGGGAAAAAAATACATGTATTTAATTTTTTTGGAGAGGAGGGGATAAAAACAAACAAACTCCCAAACAAATCCTTAGTGGGAAGGGGTTAAATGGTATTTTTAAATACGTTAACACACTTGGAAGCCAGCAATGAGGAAAAAAAAAATAGAAACTAAATAAAACTGGTGGTGGTGGCAAGTAACAAATTAAGTGCCTACAAGAGGTTCCACGGTCAACGGCATACTGAGAATAGTGGCACATCACTTGGTCGCTGCAGGGCCTAGGAGCTGGCCATACCTAATGCACAGCCTCCCTGGCTTTCATAATCAGGATGCAGACACAGATGAATTCCATTGTGGAAAGAGAAGTCAGCTTCACTATTCAGCCTGTGAGTCTGACTCCCAATAAATGAGGCAAGATGACATTACTCACTAGATGGCATCGGCTATGCAAGAGACTAAGTCCACATGCTGCATAGAGAATAGCGCACCGGGGGAAGGGCGCATTCGAGGAAAGGGCTATGTGGGCATTTTTTTTCAGTCAGTACTTGTAAGGGAAAAGGCAGGATAAAATTTGTGGTACCATCAATTGTGCTTCTAATTCTTTAGTAGGAAACCCGAAGAATCTGATAGCATAATGCAATGAAGAAACAGACAGGTTATGATTCAAAACTATATTGTACACAAATAAACAAGCAAAACACAATACAGCAAATACAAAAACAAAGTGTGGCTGGCAGCAGTAGGAGTCCGCAGAGTACACAATTCTATGAAATGCAAGGTCAATGCAGGGTAAGTCCTTGTTCACAGAAAGAAGGGGTAATAAAGAAACCATCCTCCCTGCACAGTTGCACAGTTAAAATGTAGCTTTTACAACTTATGGTTTTATTCCTAGTAGAGAGTTCACATTGAACGTGGCCAACTTATGGTTTTAATCCTAGTACACAGCTTACTTTAAATGGGGACAGATTAAAGCATACTCATTGAAACAAGTTCACATTGTAATCAAAGTCCAGTGCTTAAGCTACATATTTTATTATTATTATTATTATTATTATTTATTTATATAGCGCCATTAGGTTCTACGTAGTGTAATTAGTAAAACAGTCCCGGACAGTCCTGGAAAATGCACTGCAACAAGCACAACAGCAGAACACCGTTAATAGAGCTTACATGAGACACAGTCCATACAGAGCTGGCAGCAGGTAGATCCCTGGAAGGCACACTATAGCCCCCTGGAAGGCACACTATAGCTGTGGGAGATGAACTAGGATAACACAGAGCATGTAACTGCAAAGCAGGAATGCAGAGCTGTCTGAGAAGCAGAAGCAGGTGATTAATCAGTAAAGTAAGAGCAGGAACAAAATACTTAAGAAATGGTCTGGAAGAAAGACTGAAGTGATAAAGCAGGTAGGGCAGCAAACATGAAAACATCTTGCCAAAGGAAAGGGAGAGGAAATACTGAAGGTAGCTTGGAAATGCAGGAAATCCTGACAGTGCTGTGGGACCAATATACTGCATGAGGAGCCTTGGGAACTGTGTAGGGAGGATCATAGTGTATGGGAAGCATCATATTGTGGAGACATGAATGAAAACATAACACAGTAAGAGCTTCACACTGTGGGAGATGCTCGAGATATTCTGTATGGGAGATGACTGGAGACATGATAGTGAAGAGCAGATCATAATATATTGTTGGCACTGTAAGGGGTGTAATACTCTATGAATGCCATCAAAAGGGAAACATAGCAAATTGAGAACACTAATGGTATGTTCCCACAATCCAGAGACACTGCGTCCTGGACGCAGTGCCTTCTCCTGCAGGGATGGCAGGGAACTCTGCGGGTGAATACAGCCACCTGTGCCCACAGTCAGCATTTGGGGCACGCCAGCTTCTCCCTGCGGTCATCCACCAAGATCACCTCCAACTCTGCAGTGCTAAATTGACATCCTGTGAACAAGCAGCGGCACGGAAAGCTGCCCCGCAGATTAGTTAACGCTGTGGAGAAAAGAAGCACAGTGGGTACAAATCCCATCCCCTGTGCTTGTGATGTATAACGCTGTGTTATGAACTCAGTTCTAACACGTTGCGTCCATAACGCTGTAAAAACTGATCGTGGGAACACAGTCTTCAGCAGGGATACATTTATTGTGTATGTGCTGCAGTAAATGTCCCCTCACTGTATACAAAAATTAGGAGTTTTGACCTTCCGTGACTGCACATTACTGTTGTTAACCTGTCTACTCCATCAAATATGTTGTTTTGTGGGTAGGTCTGGCCAATTAGGCCGTGTGCTCTGGTAACGCATAACTTTTATAAACACCACTGGCTATGATTTATTCTTGGGGAATCTGTAGTGGAATAAAAAGAAGAGTAAAAGAATGTATGCAAAAAGGCAAGTGATACAACCTATTAGAGACTTCCAAAAGTATATATTACACAAATTGAGGCAAAGACAGACAAAAACCATACAAAACTCAAGGTTGAAAACAGTTAAAAGGTGACAAAGCCAAAAAGTACAAAATTCCCATACAGGTACAGAATGAGACCTCCCAAAAAGTCTGTGCATGTACTAAATTACCAGGCAAATAAACTGTGTTCTTCTAATGTATAAAGAAGAAGATACAAAATAAGAATGTACTTATAGTCAGTTCCATAATTGAATAAAACATATATACCCATAAGAAGGTCAATAATACATACGTTTCACAGCTATCTATCCAAGAGAACGGTATAACAATACAGAGGAATATTAGAGCCTAGGTAGCCTATGTATATAAATAAAGGCAGAGTAGCAGTAGGATGCCGGATTTACCAGACATTTTTTGGACTGGGATGCAGATCACAGGTGGGGGCAGAAATCTCCAGGAATATCGCATCCTAGAGACTAAGCACAGGCATGGTACTCACTTTGGGGACATGTGGGACCGTGTGGACAGGCAGAGCTCTCATCTGTTCACGGGACTGAGGTAATCATTATAATATATCTCACACACCATGGACAATCTCCATGCACCTTCCCTGATGAAGCAGTCATGCTAGGCAATGATACATGTGGGGATTTCTCTCCCCCCTCTGTGACCTTCATACTACTCCAAAAAATGACTGGTAAATCTGAAATATTGCTGGTACTTGCCTTTATTTATATATCATAGCTACCCGGGCACTAATCTTCTTCTGTATTGTTGTATTTAACCTTGAGTTTTGTATGGTTTTTGCCTATGTCTCAATTTGTGTAAAAAGATTTTCTGTACTAAACACACTAAAGGTACCGTCACATGCCGCTATATGGCTTCCATATCGCTAGCGATTTGACGTGAGCACGCACGTTTCGGGCAATTTTTTGTGACGCCGTGGACCAGTGACACGTATCGATCTCGTGTGTGATCTCCGGCGATCCTGTGTTCCGAAAATCGCCTGCTGAAGGCCAGAAGCGATGTTCCCTTCATACATCGCCGCATCACATGCCACAACCACATCAGCGATGTGGGCGTAGAGTTTGACCACGGCAAGGAGACAGGCGTGCCAGAGTGTGTTACACCGTGCCCCTACCACTCCAATTTTCCTAAACAACTGCGTTACCACCAAGCCACCAATCGCTGCAGACGGGGCACAGAAAACAGAACGCTCAGGCACACCTATGGGATTGATTCCATTATTTCTGAGGTTGCTTTCTACATCGCTATTGCCCTATCACACTCCATGGTGCGCTGATATCACCTGGTGGATATCGCCTAATTTCTCTGCATGGCAAGGCAATCAGGTGACGCTCCACTGGCGATTTCTCACCGTAGAATCGCCCAGGCACACGCCACTTCGCACATGCGATGTGGCTTCCAATTTGAGAATTGCCAGCGTTCTCTGCCGGTGATATGGAGGCGTGTGACAGTACCTTAATAGGTTGTATGCTTGCCTTTATGAATACCTCCTTTTTCTCGTCTTTTATGACTCTTTTGGGTATGATTCGGTGATCCCTATGTAATATATCCATATTTGTGGTGTGCTCCACTTTTACTATCTAGAATCAGTAGTGGAAACCATGGATGGCACTAATGTGATTTTGTCCCATATTACATTTGAAAAACATATCAGGGATGTAATTTCCCTTTAATGAAAAAGAGAAAGCAGAGAGCTCCGTGGTTCATTTCTTGCCGCAGCATATTAAAAAAAGGGTTGAGACTTAATGTATACATAATATACAAAACAATATTGAGGTTCTGGAAGTGTAGCACAAAGCACCTTAATTCCCTTTCTTTTTTTTTTTTCCTTTGTCTGATAACTGAAATCACAGCTTTGCTGACAATACGAAAGAAAAAGAACTTCAATCCATACAAGTGATTTCTTCAGAGACCAGGCGGGAGAATAGGTGAGAATTAACCATTATTCTGTATAATGAAAGTGGCTCCATCTTTGCACTGAAGCCCTCGCCCCCTCCACATTAGATTAATCAGGAGAATAACTATTCTATCTCCCATGGTAGATGTAATCTATGCAGTCCCAGTCTGCACTTCTGCCTGGCTAACTCTCAGGGAACAGCTGGACACAATGACAATGTTAAAGCAGCTGTTAGCTCTGCCAGTCTGACACGTCCCTTCAGACAGAAACAAAAGAAGACATAAGTGTCCTTCTACACCCAGCTTCACAGTATGACGTGGCGCTAGTTGTGCCGTACATCCCAAGCCAACAATTCACATAGGCCTTCAAAATATTACCTCTACAACCAGATGTGTAGTGTTAGTGGATGGAAATCTAGCATTTCACATGATTGAATGGCTGAGAGATGGCTTGCTGCTAAATGTATTGGTCTACCTAGAGTGATATGTGCCAGTGAAAGCAATACAAGAAATGTGGATTATAGTCACACCAGCAAAATTAATAAAATGATAGTAATTCAAATAACGATAATGAAAATATAGCTAAAATATAAATTATAAATATATCAGAGTTAAAGTCTGATAGCCCAAATGAAATCCATGCCTCTGAAATTATCCTGCTCAGATGTATCTGGCAGCCACTTATCTCATGTAGAAATAACATGTCGAATGGGAATGTTATTAGGGGAGTCAGCAAAGATCGCTCTCGGCAGGAGCTTAACTTTTGGGGGTTTTGTCAGGATTTTCCTTCCATGGCTTACAAAATGCATATGGTCACACATGCACAATGCTCTGTAGATTGCCTGAGGCTAGAGCTTCACAGTGTCATTGAGATGCAGCAGAAGCAAACCTGTATTTGCTGCACTACAGAGAACTGAACCCTATAAAGATCTTATATATCACTGAAACATGTCAGAGGCTTTGAAGAGTGGGGGTCCCCAGCACAAAGACCCTGATGATCTCTATAAAGAGCTGCTCTCTAGCTCTGCTCACCTCCGCGTCCCTTCACCTTCTCTTCCGAGTTTGAGCACATGACATTTCCCATATACAGTAGTTTGACTCGAGGTGAGTTACATAAAGCGCTGTTAAGCAGTTTGGAACAGAACATTTTGGCTGAAATAACCAGATGACCCAACAGGAGCCTGCCCCACTGGAGATATAGATGGATATTAGACACGATGTTTGGTTTCTGCCAAGTAGCAGTATAATAGTATAATACATATATAATATATTACATATAATAGATATATTCAGTAGCTATTGTAAACAAATATGAAAGCCAGCTATTGTGTGAACTGGGCAATCTCTGCACACAATCTATAGTTCTGTATTCATTATTGTTGCCTTTAAAGGGATCCTGTCACCTCCAGAATGCCTCCTAAGCTACCAAAACATGTCCCTGCGGCATCCTGTCACTAATCTCACACTCCTTTGTCTCCTAAAAGCATCCTGTGAAACTGAATAAAAACGTTTTAATACTTACTCATTAGTGATTATAATTAGCAGGGGCTATATTCTTTAGCCCTTAGGGCGTGTTGTTTTGCAGCCTGAATGATCCACCCTCTCTCTGTCTGTTTGCTTTGTTTGTGCAAGCTTTGCCCTCCCCCTCTCGTTAACTCACAGAATGCAAATTATTAGTCCTCCCTACAGCTCCACATCATAGCAGAATCTGCACAGAGAGGGCTGGATCATTCCGGCTGCGAAACAACACGCCCTAAAGGCGAAAGAATATAGCCCCTGCTAAATATAATCCCTAATGAGTAAGTATTAAAACGTTTTTATGCACTTTCATAGGATGCATTTAGGAGACAAAAGGAGTGTGAAATTATTGATAACTAGATGGCAGCCCAATTCTAAAGAATCGGGTAGTCTAGAATCCATGTATAGTTTATTTACTAATAGTTAGGGTAGTGCAGTGAAATTAATTGTGTGTATACAGGCGGCTCAGTGGGTAGCAGAGTATATGGTGGCTCACTGGCTAGCACTGCGCGCGCTGAGATTAGTCAGCGCAGCGGCGTGGGCAGAGTGGTCAGCGCAGCGGCGTGGGCAGAGTGGTCAGGGCAGCGGCGTGGGCAGAGTGGTCAGGGCATAAACACACATACACACACACACTCCGCTATACTTACCACCGACCCTGCGTCTTCTCCGGCGCCTGGATCCTGAGTCAACATGTGGCCAACCCGGGACGGCTGGAGGGGGCAGGGGACGGCTGGAGAGGGAGGCACACAGGCTGGAGGGGTCAGAGGGAGGCACACAGGCTGGAGGGGTCAGAGGGAGGCACACAGGCTGGAGGGGTCAGAGGGAGGCACACAGGCTGGAGGGGTCAGAGGGAGGCACACAGGTTGGAGGGGTCATAGGGAAGCACAGAGGCTGGAGGGGTGAGAGGGAGGCACAGAGGCTGGAGGGGTGAGAGGGAGGCGCACACAGGCTGGAGGGGTCAGAGGGAGGCACACAGGCTGGAGGGGTGAGAGGGAGGCACACAGGCTGGAGGGGTGAGAGGGAGGCACAGAGGCTGGAGGGGTCAGAGGGAGGCACACAGGCTGGAGGGGTCAGAGGGAGGCACACAGGCTGGAGGGGTCAGAGGGAGGCACACAGGCTGGAGGGGTCAGAGGGAGGCACACAGGCTGGAGGGGTCAGAGGGAGGCACACAGGCTGGAGGGGTCAGAGGGAGGCACACAGGCTGGAGGGGTGAGAGGGAGGCACACAGGCTGGAGGGGTGAGAGGGAGGCGCACACAGGCTGGAGGGGTCAGAGGGAGGCACACAGGCTGGAGGGGTGAGAGGGAGGCACACAGGCTGGAGGGGTGAGAGGGAGGCACAGAGGCTGGAGGGGTCATAGGGAGGCACACAGGCTGGAGGGGTCATAGGGAGGCACACAGGCTGGAGGGGTCAGAGGGAGGCACACAGGCTGGAGGGGTCAGAGGGAGGCACACAGGCTGGAGGGGTCAGAGGGAGGCACAGAGGCTGGAGGGGTGAGAGGGAGGCGCACACAGGCTGGAGGGGTCATAGGGAGGCACACAGGCTGGAGGGGTCAGAGGGAGGCACACAGGCTGGAGGGGTCATAGGGAGGCATACAGGCTGGAGGGGTCAGAGGGAGGCACAGAGGCTGGAGGGGTCATAGGGAGGCACAGAGGCTGGAGGGGTCATAGGGAGGCACACAGGCTGGAGGGGTCATAGGGAGGCACAAGGCTGGAGGGGTCATAGGGAGGCACAGAGGCTGGAGGGGTCATAGGGAGGCACAGAGGCTGGAGGGGTCATAGGGAGGCACACAGGCTGGAGGGGTCATAGGGAGGCACACAGGCTGGAGGGGTCATAGGGAGGCACAGAGGCTGGAGGGGTCATAGGGAGGCACAGAGGCTGGAGGGGTCATAGGGAGGCACACAGGCTGGAGGGGTCATAGGGAGGCACACAGGCTGGAGGGGTCATAGGGAGGCACACAGGCTGGAGGGGTCAGAGGGAGGCACACAGGCTGGAGGGGTCAGAGGGAGGCACACAGGCTGGAGGGGTCAGAGGGAGGCACACAGGCTGGAGGGGTCAGAGGGAGGCACAGAGGCTGGAGGGGTCAGAGGGAGGCACACAGGCTGGAGGGGTGAGTGGGAGGCACACAGGCTGGAGGGGTCAGAGGGAGGCACAGAGGCTGGAGGGGTCATAGGGAGGCACAGAGGCTGGAGGGGTCATAGGGAGCACAGAGGCTGGAGGGTCATAGGAGGCACAAAGGCTGGAGGGGTCATAGGGAGGCACACAGGCTGGAGGGGTCATAGGGAGGCACACAGGCTGGAGGGGTCAGAGGGAGGCACACAGGCTGGAGGGGTCAGAGGGAGGCACAGAGGCTGGAGGGGTGAGAGGGAGGCACAGAGGCTGGAGGGGTGAGAGGGAGGCGCACACAGGCTGGAGGGGTCAGAGGGAGGCACACAGGCTGGAGGGGTCAGAGGGAGGCACACAGGCTGGAGGGGTCAGAGGGAGGCACACAGGCTGGAGGGGTCAGAGGGAGGCACACAGGCTGGAGGGGTCAGAGGGAGGCACAGAGGCTGGAGGGGTCAGAGGGAGGCACAGAGGCTGGAGGGGTCAGAGGGAGGCGCACACAGGCTGGAGGGGTCAGAGGGAGGCACACAGGCTGGAGGGGTCATAGGGAGGCACACAGGCTGGAGGGGGTCAGAGGGAGGCACACAGGCTGGAGGGGTCAAGGGAGGCACACAGGCTGGAGGGGTCAGAGGGAGGCACAGAGGCTGGAGGGGTCATAGGGAGGCACAGAGGCTGGAGGGGTCATAGGGAGGCACACAGGCTGGAGGGGTCATAGGGAGGCACACAGGCTGGAGGGGTCATAGGGAGGCACAGAGGCTGGAGGGGTCATAGGGAGGCACAGAGGCTGGAGGGGTCATAGGGAGGCACACAGGCTGGAGGGGTCATAGGGAGGCACACAGGCTGGAGGGGTCATAGGGAGGCACAGAGGCTGGAGGGGTCATAGGGAGGCACAGAGGCTGGAGGGGTCATAGGGAGGCACACAGGCTGGAGGGGTCATAGGGAGGCACACAGGCTGGAGGGGTCATAGGGAGGCACACAGGCTGGAGGGGTCATAGGGAGGCACACAGGCTGGAGGGGTCAGAGGGAGGCACACAGGCTGGAGGGGTCATAGGGAGGCACACAGGCTGGAGGGGTCAGAGGGAGGCACAGAGGCTGGAGGGGTCAGAGGGAGGCACACAGGCTGGAGGACAGAGCAGCGTGTGGGGCTGCAGACTCACCACGGGCCGGGAATCAGGTGTACTGTAGCAGGAGAGGAGGGGCGGGCAGAGCTGCAGGAGAGGAAGTCCCGCCCTCCCTCCTCTGTAGGCAGACAGCAGGGAGCACGGGTATCCCCAGGGTGTGTGTGGCCCTCCGAGGTGGCGGGCAATGGGCCCCCCTGCCCCCCTGCCCCCCCCGGTATGTAGCTACTGGCTGGAGGGCAGAGGGTGGAGGGAAGTGGATGGAGGGCACACGGAACTTCCGAGATCGGAACGTTCCGTGTGCCGGTGCCTGTAGCCGGGGGGCAGCCCGGCTACAGTGCACTGGATGAGCCTGAGCGACGACCATCACGGAAGTGGGCGTGGCCTTTTCCGGAAGTGGCCTTCGGGTTTTATATATAAGATATGCTGCCATGTTTTGGTAGCTTAGGAGGCCTTTTGGAGGTGACAGGATCCCTTTAAAGATATATAAATTACAATTATGCTCATTATATAAAACTTATAAATGTCAAGGTAAAACTACATGCACACCGCCATATCCAGACTCTGTGCGAGAGTCATATAACAAGTCCTGATCTGATCATGCACTAAATAGGTAATCTATTATAGTATAATATCATTTAAGAGCTCAATACATTATCCTCTGGGACAACCACTTTTAGAATTAATTTATATGGAAAACTACCATCTGAAAAACAAAATCCTCCCTTCCAGAATTTACAAAATTCAAATATAAAGGAAGCGGCACTGAGCTAGGTGACAGAAATGCAAATCATGTCATGTAGATCGATTGCCATCACCTCCGGAACAAAACGTAATGAATGATGCAGGTGCAGCCTGGTGTACAAAACTCTGACTGCTCACATGACATAATCTCATGCATTTCTACATTTAAGCAAATGTATTAAGGATGAAATTATATATATATATATATATATATATATATATATATATATATATATATTAGATTAAAAAAAAAATTTAAAAAAAAAGGGCTTGAGCTTTAAGGCTCCCTCCACATCACGTTTTTTTCCTGTCCGTGGGCATCCTGTTTTTTCAGGTCCCCACGGACAGGAGCGGACAGGCCCGGATGTGTACCTCCGGATGCCATTTCTGTGTCCGAAACCGTGATTTTGAGGGATCCGAATACAGAAAGAGCTGGGAGGAGCCATAATCATAGCCCTAAATCCTTGTGACCTAGCACTATTTCAAAAAGAAGTATATAAAAAAATAAATGTATAAGCTTTTCTTTAAATGTTTGTTTTTACTTTCAGGGGACACATTTTTACATTTAAAGTGATCCTGACCTCACAAACTGACCCCCCCCCCGCATCTTTAGACCTGTCCCTGCACCCCTTATTATCATTTCTAGCCATCCCTTTTGCAGAAAAAAATCGATTTTGTAAAGTAGAGAAAAGTTTATATTCACCTCGACCTGTGTGAGTTCTCTGTTTCTGAAGAAGCCGCAATAGGCAGCCCTGTCTGCTGCTCCCTTGTAATTATGCACGCCCCTCTCTGCTTGCTAAGAGCCTGGCCGCGTCATGAATGGGGTGGGGTTAAAATTGTGTCATACCGGAGCCCCGCCCCCTTTCATGACGCGGCCAGGCTCTTAGCAAGCTAAGGGAGAGCTCAGTTCAACCCTTATCACTTTAGTTGCTGCCTATGCAGAGTGCAGCAGTCAAGAAATTGGAGTTTGTCATTGGGTGCTGTGTTCTACATAGGCAGCCACCATGAACAAAGAAGCTTGCTTCTAAAACTGACATCACAAAGCTCCCACTGATCTCAGGGAGACCAGTCGAGGAAAACACTGCAGGCTTAAGTGGTCAAACACAGTGAAACAGGCTAAGTCCTTCCCTGGAGGGATAGCTGGCTAGTCCCGTGTTTGATACTCTTAAACGAGGCTCTACGGACTCCATTTGCTTCTAAAACTGAAATTGTCACCTTTCAATAATAAGCCAAGCAGAGCGCAGCAGTCGATGAAAAGGAGTTTGTCATCGACTGCTGTGCTCTACATAGGCAGCTCAATAATAAGCCAAGCAGAATGCTGCAGCCAAACTCATCTTGACTGCTGTGATTTACATGGGAGCCTGTGGCTACAAAAGAGATGTCAAAGCAACCCCTGGCAATTTTACTCATGCAGCTTGCCGCTGGCTGGGACGGCAATCACTTAAAGAAGAAGCAAATATTTGGGGGAGGGGGTGGAATGGACCCCACAGAACCTGGGCACAGCGCACCCCCATCCCTGTTGCAACTAACACAATACACCATGTCATCTCACCTACTATAAATCGGAGTACATTGCAGACAATTTGGCTGTACCCTCTTCACCATGTGCAGCAATACCAAAATTGCCTTGTACAACGAGCCGCTGAAACATAATATATTATGATTAGGGGATACATGCAAGTAATAGCACTTGAGTGACTTATAAATAGTGCAGTGATGCTGACTAGATATGCTCAGTACGTCAGCAGCCCTGCATTTACATTCTGGAATACTAGAAATGTCTTTTTTCCCCACAATTTAACACTTTAGGTGTATAGTATGAGAGGGAGTATAGAGAAATGACAATGGACGCCATAACAAAAGCATTATCTAGGGAGAGGAGGATTTTATAAAATGCTTCCAGTTGACAATTTGCTATTTTGTACAAGATCTTAATTATTTCGTTCAGACTTAATAATGGAATTACCTCTTTGACATAGTACGGTATATACCCAATTCCTACAAACCACACTACATTTATTCCAATATTACCACATTTATTCTGTCCATGAGCTAACAATTAGGTACAGCATATGTCGCCATCTCTTACAAATATTCTACGCTTACGGAGCTGGAAGAAATCTCTGGTGGAGAAGTCAATGGTATTTCCTATTACAGCATGATTGTATTGTGACATTTAAAGTAAACCTGCAATGCAGTTTGGAAACATCTGAGATCAATAGAACAAACTGAGTAAGGGAGTACGGCTTATTTCACATTAGTGTATCTGGCTCTGTTTTTATAAAGGAGGAAAAACAGTAACAGAGGACATCGGAGGGCAGGGGACCATTAGGAGCTAGGTTTTTTTTTCATTGATTTTGTGAAAGATTTTCAGAGAGATCAAAAGCAGCACATGCACCTTTTATTTCGGATGCCGTTTATCAGGATACTATATCACTGAATACAGAACGAATCTCATGGTTGTAATAGGACACAAATATACACAATACAGTCATATTTAAAGGGGTTATCTGGCATAAAAAAAATGGACATGTCAATAACACAATAGGTTATAATGGGTTAGTGTGATACCAATAGTATTAGAAAGTTAACATCGACACGTGAAGGACAACTAAGGGAGTAAAATAAATAAAGCACCGCAAGATATGTTGATAGATTAATAAAAAATGTATTTATAAATGTATTATGCAATAATACGTTGTATGAAGTGTCGGCTAATATCACTCACATTTATATATATATTTTGTGGGATAGGGCTGTTTTCAGTACTATTGGATCACAATAGGTAAACTGTACACAGTATGGCCATGTTCACACCTTCAGCATTTGGTGAATTTTTCTACCTCAGTATTTGAAAGTCAATTTAATAAAAAGGAACAGGATTAAGAAAAGTGATTAAAAAAAAGGGGGAACACTGGCCCCAGATAGCCCAATATAATATAAATAAACATAGTACAACCATAAGGTCACATAAAGTGCTAATGCTTACATCAACATGCCTCAGATATGGTTAATACCGGTACCAATACACAACCTATGGTATACTTAATATGAAACAATCATGTGGCTGAATATAAATCTCCTTATCAGCTTATCTGTCTCCTTATGCCGGCAGGCAGATTCCTCTCCATGAGGAGAATAGCTAGTCCCCCAGACCTATATAAGAAACAGTCGCTGATAGGCAAGGATAATTAAGGAGAACCGGTCACCCCCCCTGGTGCTTTCCAAAGTGAACTAACAACTGAATGCAGCGTGTAGGCTGGGCTGGAAGGTCTCTTAACAGTGCAAGGTAGGACCCATTGATCCGCCTGCGGTGGGCTTCAGTGGGATGTCAGTGGTGCAAGGCAGAAGTCATTAAATTCCCAGCAGTCGACTTCAGGAAAATGGCACAAGAGGTAACGCATACGCAGTTGAGACTTTGACTTGTTATCTGCACATGTGCCGCCTCCAGCGCCATTTCATTGAAGCCCACTGCCAGGAATCAATGGCTTTTGTGTTGCACCCGGGATAACCCCTCCTCCTGGCCAGCATCGTGCAATTTCTGTCAATGCTGGCTTCCTACAGCGGCGAACCTGCCTCGTGACCATTCTCCACCGGCACCACACCCTAGTAAGCTGTATTCAGACTATAAGACAAACCCCCATTTTCCACGCAAATCTTTTGGGAAAATGTGCATGTTATAGTCTGAAAAATGTGTGTGTATGTGTTTGTGCGTGTAAATATCTATACAATGTGTCACTGAAACAAAGTATTTATCGCCATCAAGATGGGTTTCATGATACCTTGTCACAACTTTTTATTCAATTTCCTTCAAATCTGAGGGGTTTTATTACTTTTACACTAGTGGGATGTATTTTTTATTTATATATTTTAATGAATATAATGGCACTTAAAAGGAATGTAAATTTTCATCAGTATACTGTAACTTTTTTCTTTTACCAACTGGGTGTATGGGGGCTTTTCTTTTGTTGGAAGGACTCTAATTTTAGTTGGTATAATATTTTGGGCAAACTAAAATAACGAATAATAATAACATTTTACAGCAATCACCAAGGAGAACTAAATGACAAGCTATTCTAACCATGTTTTTTTTTTATAAATACCTTTATTTTACAGTGCACGTCTATAACACATAAAACCCAGTCTTCTTACAGGGATAGTAGATAGATCACACATCATCTCTCTCGATGCACCTTGCAGATTGCTAGCTCATCGTTATCCAGGCTACTTTTTGACAAACTGTATCTCAGCCTGGGATTGCAGGCACCGTAGCAATCAAGGGTTCAATTTGAGACCATTTTCACACAAAAAATTGTCTCATCTAGAAAAGGGGAAGAGCTGTTTTCTATCTTGTCAGCTGTATGCAGTCAGTTCACAAAAAAGATGCTGTATGAGTGGTTTGTATGAGATCCATTTTTTGAAGTTGCTACTTGATTCAGATTGCCAGTGGCATTGAGGTTTCTGTTGATGAAGTATGGCCCCACTATCTTTGTACCCCATATACCTCATCATACCATCAATTTTTGTGTTCCAACAGTCATGGAGGGATCTATCCACTGTGGGTTGCAGTCAGATCAATAGCTGGTGGTTTTGTTTGTTAACTTCACCATTCACAAAAACGTTTGCCTCATCATTCATTTGAAGGCAATTGTCTATGCTGTGATGATACCAGATGTGCAGCATCTGAAACAACGGATACTGGAAGCCTGTGCTAGCATTTCTTCTGCTGTGTTGCCATCAGTGTGTCAAGAGCGGGAGAAGAGGGTTGCATTGACAATCCTACACAATAGGCAGCACTTTGAACACATTTTATAAGTGGTCATAAATTGTACATAACTCCATGAAAGAATAAAGTTACATTAAAACCAAGCACTCCATTGTTTTTCTTAAGAAATTCTCAATACGTTTGATGTGTCACATGAGCCTCTTCCCACTGAAAAAAATAAAGTTGGATCCAAAATGGCCGACTTAAAAATGTCAGCCATGGTCACCACCCCTCTGGAAAAGTGTTCCCTCTCCCATATACTAATGTGCCACAAACAGGAAGTTAATATCACTAACCATTCCCATTTTATTTAGGTGCATCCATATAAATGACCCAGCCTGGGACTTGCTTTGCTATTGACTTGCCACTCTGCAAGGATGTATGAGATGAAAGAATTTCTGCATTTGCCCTTTATCCTTCTACAGCCTCTGCGTTGCACTGCGTATTGTTGGCCGTTAGAATGAGTTATCAAACAAGCTCCATCTGGCGGTGCGTTTGTAACTATTGCCTGTCTTTTCTGAACTCCCCGCAGCAGATTTAAAAACACAGATCACATCAAAGGAAAGATGAACTATAGAGGGAACCAACCACCAGGATTTTCATATAGGAAATAAAGCCAGTGCCATACAGGCGCTACCATGATGAATCCAATAACACCTTTAGTAAATTAAAAATTAATAATAATAATAATAATAAAGAAGAAGAAGAAGAAGAAGAAGAAGAATTTTATTTATACAGCACCAACATATTCTGCAGCACTTTACAGTTCAGAGGGGATAAATACCATACTGTATGATAATACCATACAATACAATGCAGATAATATGAGACAATACAAGAGAAAAAAAAAAATATTCAGATACTGTGAGGAGTGAGGTCCCTGCTCGCAAGCTCACAGTCTATGGGGGAATAGTTGAGATATTACTGTATATACTCGTGTATAAGCCGAGTTTTTCAGCCCAAAATTGGGCTGAAAAGTCCCCCCCTCGGCATATACACGAGTCACTCGGTATGCTGTGGGGGGGGGGCTGCACCGGTGGCTGGAGGAGGCAGGAGGGGGCCGCGGTGACCGCAGGCGGTCACGTGGGGCCCCTCATTAGTGCAATGAATATGCACGGCAACCCCCCGTCCATCAGCGGCGGGGGGATGCCGTGTATATTGCACTACACAGGCCCCCACCAGTAACACACAGCCCCCCCTCCTTAGTATGTCCTCCACCCCCAGGCGGCACTGTCGGCGCACCCGGCTTCTTCTTCTTGCTTCCAGTGTCATGTGACCGGGCGCAGGAGATACGTCATTTCCTGCGCGCGGTCACAGAAGCCGGCACAAGAAGGAAGAAGAAGTAGCCGGGAGCGGAGGAGCGGAGGAGCTGCGCCGGAAGGTGATGTATTAAAGTTTGTTATTTTAACAGGTGCCGCAGCCTGGGGGGGGGACATACTAAGGAGGGGGGGCTGTGTGTTATGGTGGGGGTCAGTATACCACCACTGGGGGGCCTGTAATACTACCACTGGGGCTGTATATACCTCTGGGGCTGCTGTATACTACCACTGGGGCTGCTGTATACTACCACTGGGGATGTATATACCTCTGGGGCTGCTGTATACTACCACTGGGGCTGTATATACCTCTGGGGCTACTGTATACTACCACTGGGGCTGTATATACCTCTGGGGCTGCTGTATACTATCACTGGGGCTGTATATACCTCTGGGGCTACTGTATATTACCACTGGGGCTGTATATACCTCTGGGGCTGCTGTATACTATCACTGGGGCTGTATATACCTCTGGGGCTGCTGGATACTACCACTGGGGCTGTATATACCTCTGGGGCTGCTGTATACTACCTCTGGGGCTGCTGTATACTACCACTGGGGCTGCTGTATATACCTTTGGGGCTGCTGTATACTACCTCTGGGGCTGCTGTATACTACCTCTGGGGATGCTGTATACTACCACTGGGGCTGCTGTATACTAACTACTGGGGCTGCTGTATACTACCACTGGGGCTGCTGTATATACCTCTGGGGCTGCTGTATACTAACTACTGGAGCTGCTGCTGTATATACCACTGGGCTGCTGCTGTATACTACACTGGGGCTGCTGTATATACCTCTGGGGCTGCTGTATACCACACTGCTGGGGGCTGTATACCTGTGCTGGGGTCCACCCTCGGCTTATACACGAGTCAATAGGTTTTCCCAGGTTTTGGGGGCAAAAGTAGGGGGGTCGGCTTATACACGGGTCGGCTTACACACGAGTATATACGGTAAATGCTGGATTGACATTTGACGTTTTCAAAGTTGCACAAATGTGTGCAGCAGTGGGGCAGTATTATGTGGCTCAGGTGTTCTTGTATGTCTTATTCCTTCTGCCTCCTCCTGGCTTGCCCCCCCCCCTTTTTTTCTTTAAATTTTGCGCTGTGCCGCCATTGCCACTGCTGGTGGCACATTCGCATTCGTATTGTAATTGTGTCATTAAAATGTTGCCGGAGTCAGCGCATGCATGTACTGCAATGTCTGGTGCCATTATGTTGAAGACATTGTGGGGATGAATATGAGCATCATTTGCGCATGTGCAGATTAAATTTTTTTTTTCTCCATCTGCGTACACCCCCTGCCACTCACAGTCATCTCCACAGTGTTGTCAGTACAGTGTTGCCAATGATATGACAATACCAATGCGCGCGTGCCACCAAGATATTCAAGATATACAAGAAGACCCGACCCACATAGTCCAGCCCCTGCTGCACTCGTCATATAAACTGCTGCACACACTTCTGAAACTTTGAAAACATTTTCTTTATCAATCAAGCATTTAATACATTTAATATCTCATCTAAAGGTACGATTAAATTCAGCAGCTAGCGCCTGCATGGCACTTGCTTTACTTTCTATACGAAAATCCTGGTGGTGGGTTTCCTTTAAAGTAATAAATCAGCTTAGAAAAGTTCGGGAAAGGACAGCTAAAAAGTTATAAATTCTCCCATCAGATTGAGCTGACTGAAAGACTCTCAGTTCACTACTTCAGCAGCCAGCCATAGCCAGAGTAACAAATAGGTAATAGACGCGATTTTGAATTAGATACAATTGCAAAAAAAATACTTCTCTTGCCTAAAATTAATTTAAGTAATAAAAAAAAATGCATCAAAAGGTGTGCATAGCCTTTCTGTTGCTTCTAGAACTAGAACTCCCCCTTGACATAACTAATCTGGTGCTAACCTGCTTATACATTTATAAAGATAGTAAATTACCCTGCTCCATCACATTTTGATCCAGGTCCCTCTGCTTCACCGACATTAGGCTCGAATAGAAATGTGAGAATTAACATTAAAGGGGCAAATGCTCTTTTTAAGAAAGTGACTTTGTTCTCAAATCCAGACTTTGCATGCATCAAATTGATGTGCAGACACCTCATTTACATCTCATTATTATCCAAAGAACCTTCAATGTTTCTTTAAATTACTATATTATACTTTGTATTTCCCACTAAATGTAAAACGGTGCTGATTATAAAGCTGAAACCTTTCGAGATTGCAAATGTTCTGTGGAACCCTGCACCTGCACATATATAAGTATTCATGACTCTTCCTGCCTGTTTTTTCAGTATAACGTTTCTCTTACGAGTAATCCAATTAACCCCCATGTGAATATGTAAGGCATATGTATAATGACATGCAAATTTATAACTCAATCCTTAGGTCAAAGAGGTAAATTTCAGCTAGAATTATTAAGGAAACCGTAGGACATCATCTATGGCGGAGGAACAATGCGGCTTTGGATATGGATCCAAAGAAAACACGAGAGCGAGCTGCAGTTGTGTTCTGAAGTGTCACATACCATTATTACCTTGGTGACATGAATGTTTTTATGGGCTCTGTATAAGGTCATGGAATATTAACTTAATTTACACTTGGTTTAGAATGGCCTGGTGTCAACAATAGAGATGTCCCTGTTCAGCTGATCTGAGCTACAATGTGACAGAGAGCTGCCACGGAGGAAGATGGATGATTGCACAGCCTGACCCCTATCCCCCCTATCGTGCCACAGTTCAGTCTCTTCAGGATCTCTACAATAAAAGGCCTTCTCTGAGTTCCCAGTGGTCTTCAGCTTTATTGGTGCTAACAGGTCCAGACATTTCCATCGATCGCTTTTCTATCCTTCTTAAGCACAAGAGCTTGCCCTCTTTGGCGAACTAAACCCTGGCACAGATGTCTTTTTTTTAATTGCTTCTCTGCTGTCTGTTGGGAAGTATGCAATCGGACAAGCAAAGACCGCGTCAACACAGAAAATGCCTATCCACTTATCTCCGGTTCCCCATGGCATTTAAAAGAAAGTGATATGTGTTTAGCCTCAAGACGTTAACCACTTCTTCACTTACATTGCATCCTCTTTCTACTTTGCCATACTTATACAGTGCCACGTGTTATCAGAACACAACTTGCACATATTTTCAGGCAAATGTGAATATCACTTCTAATCATTTTTCATTTTTTGTGCATAATTACATTTGATTTGCTATCATGCTTAATCACTTGATAACCTGCTGGGTAATAATCTCTTTCTCTGCAATACAAAAACATGGAAGGAAACTCTATTTTATGCATATCAATTAGAAAAGTAATACTTCATCTTTTTCAAAATCCAAAAGTACCATACATATATAATGCCGTACTCTGTAAAGCCCCAAGGCAACACTTTCTACCTGCTGGCCCATAGGCAGCATTATGTTATATGCTGAGCTGACAACTATTGTATATGGCACTGCTGCAGCTCTAATGATGAAGCCAAATACACGAGGCATCCCTACAGGCTGGAAATGGTAATTAACATTAATTGTATTAGGATATGGGAATCGGGAGCTAAATGACTGGTGGTTTATATATGGTGGTGAATAGAATACATCAATTAAATGACATTATGAATGCAGAAATAGTTCCTTTAAAGGGGGGAGTGCTGCCTGAAAAATATCTTGATTTAAATGCTAATAAAAATGTACTAACATAAATTTGTTCTATTATCAGGCCTTGTATCCTGTTTTCTTTGCTCAGGTTCATTCCAAAACAGAAAGAGAGCAGTTCTTTTGTTTATTAGAGATATTTGTAGTGGTGGTCTGGTGGAGCGCTGCGGTAAGGGATACCCAGTAACAAGGTTTTAGTAAATTCAGCATACATTTATTGCCCCCTGTACATCCACTACACATTTCAACAGTAACCCTGTCTTCATCAGGTAGTACAAAAACAGAGATATCTCTATATTTCCATTAACTCGCTGAGGGATTAGCGGAAGGAGCAGCTCCAGGCTGTTAAACATTCAAGGATTGTGGCTAGAAGGACCTGGCGTCGCCCGGAAACAGGCAGTACGCTCGATGACCTACGGTGACAAAGGTCTGGCGGCTGCCGGTCATGTGACCCTACCCGGAAACGATGCAGGAACGGTGACGGCAGGAACCATCGGCCTGAGGATTTCAGCATCAACAGCACACTTATCCACCAACGCTTCAACTGGGGCTGTGCAGGGGTGTACAATCCTAGTAGGTGACACAGCCCCCTTGATAAAAGGTCCATGAAACACATGTCAGGGTCTGCACCCCAGACAAGGATGCGGTCAGTCCTTACTACCAACTGAGATGGGTGAATGGCTTGGGGAATTGAGGTCCATATGCACTTTGACACTTTAGGTACAATTAGGGATGGTGGATGTGATTATGAATACTCTGTATTACTGTCATAATGCTGCATTGTATCCCCACCAGAGCGTGCCATAGAGCTATTGCTTGTATCATTTCTCATGCACTCTGCACTTTGATTTTGTAACCTATTCTCATGGTTTATGAGGACAACCCTTTGTCCCTGTATCGCTTGTATTCTTGTACTTGATTCAAATGATGTTACTGGTTTTAGTTTTTATTGTACAATTATTGGCATCAATAAAACAAATACCGCTCTAAGCATTAGCCAGTGTTGTAGTTCACATTACTAAAACCAAAAAGAGGTACCGTATATACTTGTGTATAAGCCGACCCGTGTATAAGCCGACCCCCCTACTTTTGCCCCCAAAACCTGGGAAAACCTATTGACTCGTGTATAAGCCGAGGGTGGACCCCAGCACAGGTATACAGCCCCCAGCAGTGTGGTATACAGCAGCCTTCCCAGTGGTATATACAGACCCCAGTGGTAATACAGCAGCCCCAGTGGTAATACAGCAGCCCCAGGGGCTATACAGCAGCCCCAGGGGCTATACAGCAGCCCCAGTGGTAATACAGCAGCCCAAGGGGTAATACAGCAGCCCCAGGGGTAATACAGCAGCCCCAGGGGTAATACAGCAGCCCCAGGGGGTATACAGCAGCCCCAGGTGCTATACAGCAGTCCCAGGGGCTATACAGCAGCCCCAGGGGCTATACAGCAGCCCCAGCGGTAATACAGCAGCCCCAGCGGTAATACAGCAGCCCCAGGGGGTATACAGCAGCCCCAAGGGGTAATACAGCAGCCCCAGGGGTAATACAGCAGCCCCAGGGGCTATACAGCAGCCCCAGGGGCTATACAGCAGCCCCAGTGGTAATACAGCAGCCCAAGGGGTAATACAGCAGCCCCAGGGGTAATACAGCAGCCCCAGGGGCTATACAGCAGCCCCAGCGGTAATACAGCAGCCCCAGGGGTTATACAGCAGCCCCAAGGGCTATACAGCAGCCCCAGGGGCTATACAGCAGCCCCAGGGGCTATACAGCAGCCCCCTGGGGGTATCCAGCAGCCCCCTGGGGGTACCCAGCAGCCCCCTGGGGGTATCCAGCAGCCCCCAGGGGGTATCCAGCAGCCCCCAGGGGGTATCCAGCAGCCCCCTGGGGGTACCCAGCAGCCCCCAGGGGGTAACCAGCAGCCCCAAATGCTGGCACTCGCCCCCCCTTGCAAGGGCCCCCCCCCCCGGGCGCTTCTCTTACCATCCCGGTCTTCTGATCCGCGCCGCTCCTCGGTGCTCCGTCCTCGCAGCTCCCGTCCTGCTACATCCGGGATCCCCGGCCGTCGCGCGATGACGTCGTTGCGCGACGGCCGGGGATCCCAGATGTAGCAGGACGGGAGCTGCGAGGACGGAGCACCGAGGAGCGGCGCGGATCAGAAGACCGGGATGGTAATATAAGCGCCCAGGGGGGGGGGGGGGGGCCCTTGAAAGGGGGGGCGAGTGCCAGCATTTGGGGGCATATGCACTGCTTCCCCCTGCCGCTGATTGACAGGGGAAGCAGTGCATATATAATGAGCGGCCCCACGTGACGGGGCCGCTCATACAGCAGCCTCCCCCCGCCTCCTCCAGCCTCCACAGCCCCGGACGCAGCCCCCACCACATCACATACCGTAGTGACTCGTGTATAAGCCGAGGGGGAGACTTTTCAGCCCAAATTTTGGGCTGAAAAACTCGGCTTATACACGAGTATATACGGTATTTTTGACTCTTTTTCTCTTGTATTGAATTGTCTCTGAGTTGTACCTCATTATTATGTCCATAATCCCTTGGATCCTTTTTTCTTGAATCCTAGTAGGAGAGTGGCCCATCGCCCTCTATGTGTTATAAACTTATCACTAGGTACTCTCACATTGTGCCCTTTCTTTTTACTTTTCGTTGCTTTTGTTTATTAGGACACGAGTAGTAATATGCGTAAAGGGATTTGGCTATGTCACTCAGTATACGAGCTAAGGCTACCTTCACATTACGATTTTGAAGGGAGCTGATGATGTCCGATAAAAATTGGACAGCATCGGCTCCCTTCTGATGCCTGGAATCGGATGCCAAATAGGCATCCGATTCTGGCATATAATCGCTGCCTCTGGGCTAAAAAAAAAAAAAAAAAAAAAAAATATGTATATGTTCACCTGTCCCCAAGGCCCCCGGCGTCTCCCGCAGGCTCCCGGTGTCTCCAGAGGTCTCCTTCTTCTGAAAAGGACGTGCCGTGACGTCACAGTCACGTGACCGCAGGATACACCATGTTAAAAGGCGGGTCACGTGATTGTGACATCACGGCAGGTCCTGTTGAGAAGAAGACAACCTCTGGAGACACCGGGAGCCTGCGCAGTTTTACTGTACTGAGCATGCTCAGTGCAGTAAAATCGGGTCCGAGGACACATCAGATATTTCCTCGGACCCTGCTACATAGGGCCCCATGTTAAATTGATCGGACCAAATCGGATGTGCACTAAATAGCATCCAATTTGGTCCGATCCGAGTTTGCCCGATTTTATTTTCGGTGCAAAAATCGGAGCATGCTCCGATTTTTGCACCGTTACAAAAATGGACAGCATCGGATCGGAGCAAATCGGATGCCATTTAGTTCACATCTGATTCGGTCCGATGCCCATAGGGGCCAAAATCGTTCCGATGCTGTCCGATTTTTATCGGACAGCATCGGAACTGAAAAATCCGTAGTGTGAAACCAGCCGAAGCCAGTCCCATTCTTGGTCACAACTGAGGCAGAAAACAAGAATGAGAATGGCTTAGTTACTGCACTCAGCCGGAAAGTTATCAATCCTTATACATCACAAGCCAAGAGAAAGAGAAGTGGCAACTTTCTTTATGGTTTGGAGCAAACATGAAAGTGCAAAGAGCAGCAAGCTGGTGGTGAAGCAAGGACATCAGGGCTAAATTCATAATGATAATATAGTAGAACTGGAAAATCTCTTTAAAGGGGTTTAACCGCGAACAAAGTTCATTTTAATCAGTAGATCTTGGAATACCGTATATACTCGTATATAAGCCGACCCCCCTACTTTTCCCCCCAAAACTGGGAAAACGTATTGACTCGCGTATAAGCCGAGGGTGGACTCCAGCACAGGTATACAGCCCCCTGTACAGGGTATACAGGCCCCCCTCACTGTATGAAGCCCCCCTCACAGTATGGAGCCCCCCCTCACAGTATGGAGCCCCCCCTCACAGAATTGAGCCCCCCCTCAGAGAATGGAGCCCCCCCTCAGAGAATGGAGCCCCCCCTCACAGTATGGAGCCCCCCTCACAGTATGGAGCCCCCCTCACAGTATGGAGCCCCCCTCAGAGAATGGAGCCCACCCCTCAGAGAATGGAGCCCCCCTCAGAGAATGGAGCCCCCCTCAGAGAATGGAGCCCCCCTCAGAGAATGGAGCACCCCCTCAGAGAATGGAGCCCCCCCTCAGAGAATGGAGCCCCCCTCACAGTATCGCGCCCCCCCTCCATGCTGCCGCTGCTCAGTGTACAATAAATACAGTGTTATTATCTCTCACCGGCCCGGGCTCAGTGCGTCCTCCCTTCTCCCTGCGTGTCATGTGACCGGGGCTCACGGCGATGACATCACCGGGCGGTCACATGACATGCAGGGAGGAGGGAGGACGCACTGAGCCCGGGCCGGTGAGAGATAATAACACTGTATTTATTGTACACTGAGCAGTGGCAGCATGGAGGGGGGGGCGCCATACTCTGAGGGGGGGGCTCCATTCTCTGAGGGGCGGCTCCATTCTGTGAGGGGGGGCCTGTAAACGATATGCACTGCTCCCCCCCGTGGATGGGCGGGGGATGCAGTGCATATCATGAATAAGTTATGAGCGGCTCCACGTCACGAGCCGCTCATATTGCAGCCTTCCCCCCACCTCCTCCAGCCTCCTCCTGCTCAGACACAGCCCCCACTTCACAGAAAAGTATATGACTCGTGTATAAGCCGAGGGGGGGAATTTTCAGCCCAATTTTTGGGCTGAAAAAGTCGGCTTATACACGAGTATATACAGTAATTATAATTTCCACAATTAGATGTGTTTAAAAAAAGTTGCTGTGCTGAGATAATCTTAGAAATGTGTCTGTCCTATGTACTGTGTAATGGTTGCAAGTGATGTTGCAAAGCTGCTCCACAGCTCATGGGTCAGAAGCACAAGAGAGTATACAGACAGGATAGAATGGGATTGCAGCTGATTTTGTGAGATAAAATATATTTTTAAACAGGCAGGGAAACGTTTTAACTCCTAGAAGGAATCATCATGTCATTGAACGGTCAGACACGGCCATTACACAGTACATAGCAGGGGCACATTTATAAGATTATCTCAGCACAGGAGATATGGTATGATCACACCATGTCCCTGTATGGTCAGACACGGCCATTACACAGTACATAGCAGGGGCACATTTATAAGATTATCTCAGCACAGGAGATGTGGTATGATCAGACCATGTCCCTGTACAGTCAGACACGGCCATTACACAGTACATAGCAGGGGCACATTTATAAGATTATCTCAGCACAGGAACATTTTTTTTTATCACATTCAATTGTGGAAATTATTATTGCTCCAATATCTATTGATTAAAATGTACTTTTTGTTGGAGAGATAACCCCTTTAAGCCAGTTTCAATGGGACCTGACAGAAAACAAATTATCAATTATTTTGGATTTATTGAGCAGACATTTGAAGGCATACAAAACAGGTTTTAGTAAGAAAATTACAGCGAAATAAAGTCTAATTCGTGAAATCTGTGATCTGTTCCACTAACAATTTTCCATGATATATCTGATAGGCGGCCGTCACACGCTGAGATATCGTGCAAGATATCGCTTGAAAGCGGCAGATTAAACATCGCGTAAGCGATGTCTGTGCGTGTGACGGCCAGATACGACGAGCGATATCTGATCAAATCTCTAAATCGTGATCTGAGGTTCGGTTCTCAGATCTGACGATATCGCCCAATTAACTACGCACAATCGACACGTGTAAATTCCCGACATCAGACGAAACGTGTGATTTCAGCGATGGCAAAATCCATCACGTAGGCGTGTCAGGAGTTTCCTATTGCCTGACCTCCTCAGTGGTGATTCGTGCAACGAAATGGTTTCGGATTGGCTGCTTCACCACTAGCTCGCATTGGTGGAAGATGATGCGTTGCCATTGGCTGCCCTCACAGGGCGCCATTTTGAAAGCGCTGTCTTCAGCACCCACACATAGGCGTCGGCTGCACAATATCTCCGAACTGTGCACCCAATTGCGTCAACTTGATAATCGATTCTGCGTGGTCCCCGACCCTGCTATATAGTGTCCACCTTGTCATATACCCACACAATGTTGGCGGGCGCGGCACACATAACGCGGCTGTACGTTTTGCCCATTGCAATTTAGTTATGTGCTACAGCACACATATACATTACGATCAATATCACAGGACATTGTGGGGATGAGGCCGCCATGTTTCAAAGGACATCTGACCCAATGAGGACGCAGTACTGAGCACCAATGGTGTAGTGAGGGGCGCAGCTTGGAGCCCATGTACCACGCCTATCGGCTCCGATAACGCCCACATTTGCTCCCACATCGTTTAGGAGATTTCTGTGTGACTTTAGCTGAACGATGTCCACTGCTGATAACTGCATCTCTCAGACGATCGCTGGATGGGTGGATCGGGGAATCGTCTGAGCGATGTCTGTGGGTGTAGCGTCGTGATGAGCGATTTTGCGCGTCGTTCGCATGATATGCAAATTTAACATCGTCTACGATATCTTGCACGATATCTCAGCGTGTGACGGCCGCCATACAGTAAATGTCCTAATTGGATTATTTTGCTTAATCTTCTGGTCTGTGTCAGTTCTGTGCAGGACATAAGTGTCTGATCAAATGCCAGTCTGAACAGTTTTCACTATACTTTATTAGGTGAGGAATACCAAACACATACATATGCAAATTGCCTCCTCAAAGAGAACTTGAACTCTAGGGCCACCTATCGGAACTAGCAATCCTACAAGTCAATAACGACCATTTAACAAGCATATAACATCATCTAGTCAAGGATATAAACCAAACCAGAAACTCAATTTGTAGACACAGTGTTTGGAATATTGCCTGTCATCAATGCAAAGTATGAGATCTGATTTGACTAGGTTAGAGGCTAAGACTGGGGGATTTAAGGGATATCCTTTCTAGAGAAAATGTGTATATTTACATTTACAAAGGAGCATGCCAGACCTGGTGTGTCACTCTCCATAAGGAGAAAGGTTATCCCTTAGACCCCCAACACATACAGGCATTTAAAAGGAAGGCATTTGTATTTGGGTATAATATACTATTGTGAAGAAAAACAGCAAAATATAGATACGATCTATTATAATAATTATTATGAATGCTTCACTTTTCTGACTTCTCTCCTCATGGTTACGTTTGTTGTGTTTCCTTTGAGAAGTATTGAACATATTAATGGTCATTTATATTATATAATATATTATATTATACTATAAGGCTATGTTCACATGTAGAATCTTTGCATCTTCTTTTTAATGGAAATTATAAGCTGCTTTTTACACTACCCGCAAATGTACGAGTTCAGAAATGTCATGCAAAAACAACGTACAGTACTTGTTTTTTTCCTTACCAAAGAGAACTGTGTTTTTTAAATCTGCAACATGTCAAGCGGTTTTGCATCATTATTTTCAATCTATAGAAAGCAATGAATAAGTAAAAAAATGCTGTAATATTGAAGAAAATATGTTTGCAGCATTCTTGATGACTAAAACTAACTTTATTAAACATGTACTGTAGACAAAGCACGTATGTAATCCGAACAGCAAAAATGCTGCAAGATGGGAGTTTTGAACGCAGCGTTTTTTACTGCAGTAAATACATTGCGTGTGAACATTACATAAGGGCTCATTCAGACTTCAATTTTTGTCACGTACGCAAAAAATGATCTTCATTTCACATGCAATTTTGTTCATTTTCATCAGAGCTTCAAGAGAGCTTGGGCTGAGTTTTAGTACCTTTTTTCGGATGAAAAACAACAAAAATAAAGTTTCTTTATCTTCTTCTATCTAGCAGTTCATAAAAAATAGACAGCAGTATGATGGCATCATAGTGCTCTCCGATTTTTTCATGGACCAATAAACCTGCATTGACAATTTGGACTTGATAGTAGGAGCAACACCGGACATGTTTCTGCAACATTGCATTGATCACTCAGTCTGCAAAAAAGAAATACAATTCGGACATGTGAACAGCCCCATAAACTATACAAGGTACAAGAAGGAGGATGGCTTTTACATATTTTTCACTGCAAAAAGTCAACTAAGTACCTTATATTTTTGACACGTTACTATTTATGTGCTTGTTGTAGTTTTCTGCACATTGCTTTCATTCTGTTATATTTTTATGCTACAGTATATATTTGCACCTACATGTTAAGGCCCTGTCACACATAACAAGATTGCTAATGAGATCGTTGTAACGTCACAGATTTTGTGACGCAACAACGATCCCGCTAACGATGTTGTTATGTGTGACACGCACCAATGATCTGGCCCCTGCTGTGAGATCGTTGATCGTTACACACTTCTACGTCATTGCGCTTCCGCTGAGTGTGCTACATTGTTGTGTTTGACAGGGACAATGACCAACGATCTCAATGCTAAGCTATGGAGTGACAATTCCCAATGACCTCAGTATAATTCTGGATAGTTGCTGAAGTCGTTGGTGACATACCTGTTTGACATCTTACCAGCGATGTGAAAAAACGACGCACCAGCGATCTCTGCATATCATTATCGTTATAGGTGTCGCTGGTGCGTCGTTATGTGTGATGGGGCCTTTACACTTAGCTCAAATGATAACTATCAGGAGATGCTGCATTCTGGACACAATATGTTTTCTCTTGCAAAGACGTGCTATTTCTATGGCGGCCGTCACACGTACAGATATCTTTAGCGATATTGTAAGCGATCACGTGCACGCGCAATCGCTTACAATATTGCTCACATCGCTGGTGAGATGTCACACAGACAGACTCACCAGCGATGTGGATCCGCGATCTCGCTCGTTACTATGGTACACATCGGGTAACTAGGTGCCGCGCGTCGCTTAGTTACCCGACGTGTACCATAGTTACCATCTCCCAGCATAGACTCTGCCGCTGGGAGATCGTTCATCGTGGTGTTATACACCACGATGAAGGAGATCGTTAAATCGTTCATCGCTAGATCTGAGAACCGGAGCTCAGATCAGCGATGTCACGATCAAGCGATTTCACATCGTAAATCGCTTGATTACATGCAACGATTTCTTGCCCGATATCGCTTAAGCGATCAAAAAGGAGATCGCTTAAACGATATCGGGCAAGAAATCGTTGCGTGTGACGGCCGCCTATGCGGGAGAGCACACTGTCAGTAGCCATGATCAGGATTCTGGGTGCAGGGGATTTTCACTGTGTTCTCCCACTGAGAACTCTAGCTATTCCACAACCATAAATTGACATGCTGCAGCTCAGGACGCCACGCTGCTTGTCAATTTACTAGGTATCTAAAAGAAGTACAGTGAGCAAGAGATTTCTATACATCCCATCCACTATGCGTAATGTATAACACAGCTTTTTGGACACAAAGAAAATACTCTGCATTGTAAACGCTGCTTATCCTGATCATGGGCACTCACCCTTATACTAACAGAGATCCCAGCCTTTATTTTTTTTTGCTTTGCTTCAGTTTTTTTTTACTTTTGTGGCTGTGGCCATCACACTAGGTTGTGTACTTTATCTCAACTCTCTAGGGGCAGGTGTTATACACAGACACTGGTCCTGCTCTTATACTGTATTCTGAGACCTGTAGGCACATAACAAAGGGAGTTACTTGCGTTGGTGAACCAAATCAGGATAGTCTTTTTTCTATATTAAAAAAAGAAAAAGTACTCTTTATTTTTTTACATTTGTTACTATTTATTTACTTGCTGTAATGAATACTGCACATTATTTTTATTCCAGGTTATAGTTCTATGGCCACTGTCTATATGTGCACCTACTTATTACACTTATACTAAGGCTGGAGTCACACTGCTGTATGACTCATGCAAGGATAATATCACATGCCCAGACTGGCTGGCGGCCCTCCTGATCTGAGCATGACCGCTGCATATAAATAGATGAAGCTGACATGCTATCGGTCAGGAGAGCCACTGGCCGGTCCAGTAGCTGCAATATGGTCCTTGTGCGAGTCATACGGCAGTGTGCCTCTAGCCTATGAGCTGTGCTGGCCCTTAACTTTGGTTTTGCTTAAGTACAACTTCTCTCTTGAAAAACACAGAACCTATGTGAAAACCAGATGTGTGAATAAGCCTTATGGTACCTTTACACGCCGCTACTGGATGGTGGCAACAACCGGGTGCTTCATGTGCACGAGCACGCACAAGCGGTTGCCACGTAAACGCACCACTTTACACGCCGCAACAAGGTGCGCTACGGTAGGTTACATCTATCTCTGGATACACCGCCGGGTGTCTCAAGTTACCTTCTGCAGAGCACCTTACCTCATTTACACACCGCTACAACAAGCTAATATGGGCGGTCCTGGTGTAGCATGGACAACACATAGGCATGCCACAATTGTGGATTACGAGACGTTCGTAGCTAATAGGACAAAGCAATAGCATCATGATTGGCCAGGCAGCGCAGGAGGCTGACTAATACACGACGCTCGAGCAATTGTGTAGTGTGACTGGTCAGCTCCTTAAATATGCCTCCCTATGCAGCGACTACCAATTGTAACGCAGGAGCTTCCTCCAATAATCGCTGAAGGGGGTGGTTTCACGGAGCCTGTGTCACGCCCCAGGTACATACCAGGTACATAGCATGGTGTCGAAACAACCCTTCTGTTCTCTCTTTACATGCCGATACGGGTCGCTACCATCGCTGGGTAACCACCTGTTTTAGGGCAGTGGTCTGAAACAGGTGCCGCCACTGGCGGGTGGCTACAACCGTCTTCACACGCCGCTACCTCGGGTTGAATTGGCGGTGCAAGATATATTTCTCATGTACCCGGTTGTTGCCACATCCAGTAGCGGCGTGTAAAGGTATCATTAGTCTGTAAAGATGTTACTTTGCAGGGGACCATTCAGCAGAGCATTACACAGGCAGTGATATGCATAGGAAGCATGAATACAACACAGCTTTAAAGGGGATCTCCGGGGAGAAAAAAAACGTTTTAGTACAGTCTCTGCCCTCCTACATGATGAAGCAGAGCTGTACACTGTACTGCACTGCTAGGATGTATAGATCTCTTATACATCAATAATACCTGCTCCTTTGATCTCCCTTCCTACCTCATGGAACAGAAAATTGAGAGCTTCTTGCAGTAGCAGAGAAAGGAGGTGTGTCAGGGGCATGGATGCTGGGAGCTGCAGGACCATCCTACATTCCAGTGAGGAGTGATGATGATAATCCATTGACAGTTGGAGGGATACTAAAATACCATGTTCCTACGGGGAGGCGAGACCGAGCTAAATCGATCAATGTAATGATTTGCCTCTGCTCCTAGCCTCACAATAACAGTTCACATTATGCATCATCAAACAACAGAGGAAAACAGCATGTATTTCTATCTGATTGGTGATATGATTGCCATTTCAAGCCTACACCCCCATCACATATGATGGTATATCAGGGACAGGATTGTATGTGTGAGCATGGGGCCATGCCCCTGCCACGCCCCCTCCCTATACAGAAATGTGAGGGGGCTGGAATTAGGCTGATCCTGCAGCTCCCAGCATCCATGCCCCCGACACACCTCCTCTTCTCACCAGCAGTATGAGACTGTCAGGCTGAAAATTCTCTGTCCCATGAGGTGGGGGTCAGACCTGATGAGCAGATATGATTTTATTGATTTATAAAGAGATCTATAAACCCTAAAACTGCAGTGTACAGCTCTGCTTTATCATGTAGCAGGGCAGGAACTCTACTCTCTCCCTGGAGTTCCCCTTTAATATTAGGCTTCCTTGGGGGTCTCTGCACCTGGATGTGACAGCTGCCATTCTGAAAAAGAGCTTCAAGCTAAAAAGAAAATGTTCCACACAGAAACACCAGTTTAGCATGGTTGTGCATATACTGCACAAAGTCTTGATGGAAAGCATATCCAACATGGTAAGCTAATATTACAAGTCAGCTATTTGCAGCAATCAGAGTAATGCTTTCCACATTGCCGCGAACAGCTCAGTTAGTGGCTAATATGTAATATTGTCTGAGACAATAAATCATGAGTTTAATACATTTAGGCCCCTAAAAACCACATGATATGTGTAGCGAAATGAAACGCATCTCCCACCAATGGTGAGAAGACTGGAGGCGAGTTACATTAGTTTTATTGTTATTGTATGTTCTGAACAATAATTAAGACATGAGATAATAACATTTCTCTACAAAGCCAAGCTGTACTCCGTAATATAAAATCTTACACGGCTGCTTGGGAAATCAGGAGAACAATGAGAAAATTGCTATTCAAGGTTTAGCACTTTTTGTAATATCAATTGTGACAATTCACAATGCAATATCTTCTGCATACCCACAACCTAAATTAAATTGACGAAGCCTTCCTTTTGTGTGACCTTGAAATTCACCATTTCCATACTGTAATCAAAGCCAAGGGCAAAATAGTGCTGAAGCTCTTCATTGACAGGATTACTTCACCTGAATGCTACATATTTTCCACAATTTACTCCAATCACCTGAAAATGAAAGGTTGTACTGTTCTTACTATAAAACACCCATTAAAATTTGGTTTATGGTATAAATGAGAATGAGATGGAAGGGGTGAAGGGGGTGGGGAGCGCCTTCTCAGTGTAGTGATCATCTTCAGGGAGTAGGAGCTATTACCGCAATTATTACCTTCTTCTCTGCTCCCCCCATATACAACTCTCAAGCTGTTTCTCCCCTGGATCCATTGTTTTATCAGTCTTTAATCTGTTGTGTGAGCCCACTACAGAACAATTAATGTGACAGTGATCGGTAATGTATGCTCGACTGACACTGAATACAAGTGCGACATTGATGGATAGTGCTTGGTAGGAATGACAGTGGCACCGTGCTGCCCAGTGTGACAGGTAGTGAGACAATGAGTGTAACTAGCGAGCAACAATAGCACACGGGTAGCAATTGGCAATTTATTTTCCTTCCATCTAAACTTTGGAGCATCACATACGTCTCAAAGACTAAAGAATAAATATTAAAAGACACCAAGTACACAACTTCTATGACAAACCTATGAGCTAAATATAGTGCCTATAAAAAGCCTGCAATCTCTGTTAAAATGCCAGGTTTTCTCATATACAAAAAACAAAATAACCATTTCCACCTTTAATATCACCCACGATCTGTACAATTCTATTGAAAAATTAAATCTGGTGGAAAAATAAAACATAGACCTATACCTGCACATTAATACATTGTTGAAGTACCCTTTGAATATATGACAGCATCAGTCTCTTTGGGTGGAGTCTATCAGCATGGCACATCTAGAATTGACAATCTTAGCCCAATCTTTCTTGCATTAGCTCCAAATCTATCTGATTGCAAGAGCTCCAGCATGCAGCCCCCTTCAGGACACCCATAGACTTTCAGTTGGAGTCAGGTCTGGTCAATTCCAAAACTTTGAACTTCTTATGGAACAGACATTCTTTTGTTGATTTGGAGGTATAGTCGCTGTGGAGCTGACAACTGAAATTCCTCTTCATCTTCAGCTTTTTAGCAGAGACCTATTGCTAATTGGCTGCAGTGGTCAAGTTTTCCACAAACCAGGAGAATGATGGTGGACAACGATGACAGTCGACCAGAAGAATAGCTGCAATATTTTTTGCCAGTATCTGAGAAGTAATAAAGCAAGAAAACACTTTAGGCTACTAGCTGTGACCAGTAATTAGAGGAGAGCTAGAGAGAGCCGAGTATGCTTCCCTAATGAAAGAACTCTCGAAAAGCATAGGAATTGTGAGCCTCTGAGGCCACTATACCCTACAAGGGCTGTGGAGTCGGTAAAACCAAAACTCCAAATCAGACTCCTCAAATTCCTTGACTGCGACTCACACTCTGACTCCCTCACACATGGCTCATGTTTAAGTGATAAAATTTATCTGTAGTACAATGTAAATATCAGGCATTATTCATTATTTGATACAATAATCAAGATGTTTATGTTAAACATACCGTAATTCTAATAATATTCACCATATATTGCATTAAACTACTGTACCCAAGTTATTAAATATTTTCAGAGCCAGTCCATTTTATACCGACTCCATGACTCCTACTCCACAGCCTTGTTCATGATGTCACTCCCAGTACTTACTCCGTACTTTGCCGGCATAGCTGGAAACGCCGACAGCCAATGCGTCCCAGCAGGGGCATTATGGGAGAGGCGAACGCAGCGATAGACCCCCCACGGCACCAACTTGTACTGCATGTCTTAATATCACGCTGTGAAATCCACATTGTGAAATCAGCGTTGGTAAGACAAGTTTATTTTAGATACGGTAAATATTTTGCTCTCCAGATGGATCGTACAATACATGGTGCACACACCTGTGGGTAACAATATTATCCTATGCTGCATATTAAACCAGCCTATATTGTAAGGCATTTTAAGGTGGCAATACATACTCCTTCTTTGGCATAACAGTCTGGATACCTTTTAGCGTCATAATTTTCCTTTTAGCTCAATATATGGACTCTTAAGGCCGCTTCACGTGCTAGGATATCGTTAACGATATCATTGAAACATCACGGCTTTGTGATCGTTCAAACGATATCATTAGTGCGTCCTTGCGTGTAAGCAAACGATGTATGAAGGAAAAATCATTAGAACGGTCATCAAAAATTTGAGATCCTGACCTCAAATCTATAGTTCGTCATCCAATTAATATCATGGGAAGAAGCAACATCATTCAGTGCAACACCTTTTTGAACGATGTCGTTCATAATTCTCCTGTTCCTGCCACTTTGTAAAATTGTTCAAAACGTTCTTCTCCAAATAGCTGGAGCCTTGCCAAATTTAAGATCGTTAACGATATCCTTGCGTGTGACAATGCACTAACGATGTCGGAAGGATGGATGTTTAGAAAACCTTTGTCCAAGTAGGTTAGCATAGCTGAAAACGGTTTGGCTGATTAGAGAAGCTATAAAATTGACCTTCCTTTGAGCTAGTTGAGAATCTGGAGCATTACATTTGTTTGTTTTAGGAAACTGTCAAAATGGCCAGAAAAAGAGAACTTTCATGTTCTTATAGAATGTAAGCCCGCAAGGGCAGGGTCCTCTTCCCTCTGTACCAGTCTGTCACTGTTAATTTGTTCACTGTATTTGTCACTTGTTTTGTATGTAACCCTTTCTCATGTAAAGCATGGGGTGTTCTATAAATAAATAATAATAATGTCACTTGAAGCCAGGATCATCAAGCTACGACTTGACCATTTTGGACACATCATACGAAGAGAAAAATCACAGTACGATGACTAGAAGGAACAAGGGCGAAGAGGAAGTCCAACAATCTGATAGCTTGATATTGTCATGATAACGGCAGAGAAGACCCTGGTGGACCAATCTAGTTTTGCGCAAGATCAATCTTCCTACAGAGCGTTTATCCATCAAGTAGCCACGGCTCGAAATCAAGCTGAAGGCCAATAAATAATAAAATAACATGAGAAATATATAACCATTTTAAAGGGATCCTCTCACCTCCAAAACGCCACCTAAGCTACAAAAACACATCCCTGCAGCATCCGATCACTATTCTCACACTCCTTTTGTGTCTTAAAAGCATCCTGTAGATAAAAACAATTTAATACACCCTCATTAAGTATTATAATTAGCAGGGGCTATATTCTTTATTCATGCTCATAAGATCATGCCCTAATGGGCGCCCTCCCTGCTCTCCACGGCACTGGCCAGGCATGCATGACGCGAATCACGTCATTGCCGGGTTCGGTGACGTCAGTACACCCACACCGCTCTTTCAGCTTCAAGCACCGCATTGCGCATGTGGTGCTTGAAGCAGAACACAGCGGCGTGGGAGTACTAACGTCACCCGACAGGAAATGACGCGATTCGCGTCATTCATGCCCGGCCAGCGCTGTGGAAAGCAGGGAGGGTGCCTGAATACAACATGAATAAAATGATCTTATGATGACAGGCAAAAAACAAACCCGCCCTAAGGGCTAAAGAATATAGTCCCTGCTAATTATAATACTTAATGAGGGTGTATTAAATTGTTTTTATCTACAGGATGCTTTTAAGACACAAAAGGAGTGTGAGAATAGTGATAGGATGCTGCAGGGACGTGTTTTTGTAGCTTAGGTGGTGTTTTGGAGGTGACAGGATCCCTTTAAACAGTTGTGGCATACACAATCCACAAGACGTTTACCCTTTTTCACATCTAATGTATACTCTATATTAAAAGGAACATGTCAAATAAAGAAACACTACTAACCTGCAGATTTGAAGCTAATCTACAGGTTAATAGCTTTTGGAACCTGCTTGGTACTTGCACACTGAACCCCACTGCCGAAGGAAAATTAACTTTAAGGCTATGTGCACACGGGGGGCGGGTTAGGGGCGGCGGCGGCTGGGCGGACCCGACAGGAAGCTCCGGAGCCGCCCACCGGCTTCCTGTCGGGTCCGTGCTGCGGAAGACGGTCGGGTGTGCGGCGGTGCACAGCGGGTTAGTGGCGTCGGTTCTGCAGCGGCTGGAAGCAGCACATGATTCTGCTTGCAGCCGCTGCAGAACCGGCCGGATTATAGGACATGCACATTCTTTGCTAACCCGCTGGGAACCCAGCGGGTTAGCAACGGATGAGCATGTGTAAACCGCCGCTGTGTGCACGGCGGGTGTCGGTTTACATAGGTTTCAATGTTAATCCAAACGCCGGTTTGGATTAACATAAATTTACATGAAATTTATGTAAACCGACCGGCGGTTTACACACCTAATCCGGCCCTAACCCGACCAGTGTGCACATACCCTAATCGTCTTGCCTTAGTCTCCCCACCACCCGCTTTAGTCTACCTCATTTACCCTGCAACAACACTCCATTAGGAAATTGATGATTGCCCTACTAGTGGCCCTTGTTGAATCTTCACAAGGTATGTCCATATAGGTAGGTCATGGAGAAAGAGCTACCGTATGCTACATTTATAAGCCATAATTATATGATTGATAAGACCTTGCTGTAAGTGCTCGCAAACCAGAAAACCAATTAATTCTATGCAATGTGTACATTGGAAGTATTAGCTCGCTGACAAACATATCAATCTTAATCTATAAAAACATGGCCCACTAGAGATCTTTTACATATATTTAGAGCCTTATCTTAGCACATGGAATGTGAAACGTCAGACTTGTATTATTATATATGCTGATTTCCAGAGAAAAGTAACAAAAAGCCTGCAACCCCTCCCCATAATCACAAAAGTATTCATTGCTGTTTAGGGAAAGTGAATGTCGGCATGATGCTTTTTAGGGGCTGCTGGGCGACTGTGGTGTTATGTGTCTAAATGGTTTGTGCATAGTCTCACAGCATGTCTATCAATCAATGTCACGGCTCTCTGGGATTGCTGTCATCAGTTAGCATCTGACTGCCTTTGAATAATAAGAATGCCATGTCTCTCTACATATTCACATAGGCTTACAATGGTGGTATGATCAGCGGGGGATTAAAATGAGGATTAATCATTTGATTTGAACACTTCAGTAGAAAACAAACAAAAGGGAAAAAAAAAACAGCACGGCAACAATTTCACTTACTGACTGTTCCAGAAATCAAAGGTAACATTTGAGTATTCAGAGTAAGGGTAAATGCAGATGTTGAGCATTTGGTGAAGAAATTTCTGCATTGTTTAGTTAGAGAAATAGATTTATTTGCTGCATTTTCTTTGTATTTTTGCTGCAGATTTTTCCCCATTCATTAGAATGGGTGAAATCCGCACACAAACGCTGAAAGAATTGACATGTTGCAGATTTCAATCTTCACCAAACCTGCAAGAATAAAATACTCATGGGCACGTTGAGACTTCAGGATTCTCATTCACTTTGCTAGCATCTGGATTGACTCCCTTCAGGTTTTGTGTCAAACTTGCATTGAAAATCACATACAAATGCAACGTTGGCACACATCCTAAGACTATGTGCCTATGTTGCAGATTTATTTGGAGAAATCTCTGCACCAAATCTGCATCTCCTTGGAGGAAAAATGCTAAGGCAAAAACACACATATGAAAGCTGCCTCATTACTTAATATTAGGCCGGAGACACACTATGCAGGATGCTTGCGAGATACTCGCATGAGTCTTGCATGACTCACCTGGAATGGCCACCAACTCTCCACACTGGAGAGTGTCAGCTGAATGTGTTTCTATGGAGCTGACGTGCTTCTCTCCAGAGAGGCAAGTGCCGGGGCGGGTGAGACATGCAAGACTCATGCGAGTATCTCAATGCATCTCACACAGTGTATCTCCAGCCTCAGACCAAGTGCAAGGTGAGATTTTCATGCAAATCATGTATCACTCTACCTAAAACTAACATCTGAATATGCTTTTGCAATAGAAAGAAAATAAAACAAAACACACGTCTAAGCAAATCTACAGATGATATCCTTTAGGTGGACTTCAAATTAGAATCTGGTCAGTCCAGTCAGTGATGGTCCAGGGACTCCATTTGGGTGACAGTGGAGTGATCCTAGGCTGGTTTCATACTGCAGTTTTTTGCCTGATCAGGTTCTATCTAGTTTGTGTGCCAAAACCAGGAGAGATGGCCCTTTTCACATCTTAGGCTGGCTTCACACCGCGGCAAGATCCGATCCGGGGCTGTCAGGGATGACATGACAGCCCGGACCGGATCAGCACACAGAACCAGAGGGCTAATATGCCCTCCGGTCCAGTGTGCAGCCGGACGCAGCTGCAGCTGCTGATGAATCAGGACCGAGGCTCGCAGGGAGCGAGCCACGGTCATGAAACATCAGCGGCATGCAGCCGCAGGTGTCCGGTTCCCGGAACCTCCCGGACAGGGACAATCCAGCCCCATAGGCTCCCATGATAGGGAGCACCGGGTTGCACCGGATTCGGGAGGATCCAGGGGAATCCGGGACACAGCAATTTGTGAAGGTTTTTCTCCCCGGACACAAAAACGTTGCAAGCAACGTTTTTGTCTCCGGTGACAAAAATCCGAATTCTCCCAGATTCTTCCGGAGATATGAAACCGGATGGCAGAAGCTGCCATCTGGCTCCATCCGGCCCTATAGGATACTATGGGCCAAAATCCGGTCCGGGGCTGTCTGGTTTACACCGGACAGCCCCGGATCGGACCTTACCGTGGTGTGAAGCCACTCTAAGCCTGATCTGCGTTTTGCTTCATTTGCATTTCTATGCATTTTTACAGCTAAAAACACATCCAAACCGCATGCATTTTTGCTCCATTGAATTCAATGGAAACGCATGCAAAAACGCATGTGCATTATCCAAACGCAAAAACGCATGCTTTTAAAAACGCAGCCTGACGCATTGGCTGACGTTCTTGGCTGCATTTGCAAAAACGCATGCGTTTTTGCATTTGGATAATGCACATGCGTTTTTGCATGCATTCTGAATGCGTTTCCACTTAAATCAAGGGGCGGCAAAAACGCATGCGTTTTTGATGCGTTTTTAGTGGTAAAAACACATAGATACGCAAATGGAGGAAGTGAACACAAGCCTGGATGGGTGTGGATATTTAAATAACATTTATACAGGAGCCGGACTATTCGGTTGGAAATATAATGGAGAGGACTAATGCACCAGCTCCTTGCAGGGTATCAAGATGCTGAAAACATGGAAACTAAAAAGTGCACAATAATGGTTTTACATGTTTTTAAAAGGTCTGCCCAGGCACTATTCAAGGGTATAATTAGTATCATACTGAAAAATGACCGGACAGTGTCCCTTTAAAAACTGCATCAAATCGGTGTGTGAATGCACCCTTCGCTATTAGAGTCTGTAGGAATGACGTAGATCTAGCTTTGCAGTCAATGGTGAATTTCTTTCCCTAGACAACAAAGTTCTTGGCTTCATCCCGCAGAGTCATTATTTTCTTCAAGAAGTTGTGTGCTCAGGGACAGCTAAAGCACATTTCCAATGTGAAGTCCCTGCAAACAGAACCACAGCCGCAGCTTCACTGACCCTGTGAGGATAACTTAGGGATGTGCTTAACCTCAATGCGAATTTTCTGTTCAGAGATTTAGTGGAGTTGAGATTCCAACTGTTTAGGAGAATAACAAATACTGCACAGAAATAGTCCAGGTCACTGCTTAATAGCCATATGCTTAATCTAAAGTTGTATTCATTGCTTGAATAACAGTATATTAATTTTTCTACTGCTTGATGATATAACTGTTGATTTAAAAAAAGGATTTTCCAGGCATGGGCACATTTTGATTAACCAGTGTGCCAATGAGCTTCTTGCCTTTCTTTACTCTATTAACATTAAGAGAAACAAAAAGTGGCATGTGAGTAAGTAAGAAAGACACATACATGAGGTTAGAGTCAGACGATGGGTGCATGAACTGGCAAACAGAGCTGAATCCTAAGGGTACGGACACACTGGCGTGAAAGTCAGACGACTGCAATGCGTGATTTTATCGCGTTGCAGTCGGACCAGTGTTAATCTATGTCCGAGAGCATATTGGCGAGTGTCGGACGCTTTTTTCTCATCCGGATAACGGATGAGAAACAAATCGCAACATGTTGCGACAGTATGCGATTCACGCGTGAGACTCACCAATGCAAGTCTATGGGTTCAACAAAATCACAGACCGCACACGGACCATCCGAGAGGCATCCATATTTTTCACTGATACATTATCATTTTGTAGCTCAGACAATTGTAAAATATTCCTGTATACAGTAAATAGCTGCTGAGAATATAAACGGATTGCACACGGACAGCACACGGAAGCCACACTAATCAAAAAATGCATGACACTCGTCCAATTCTCCTGGATGAGAATCGGACTGGTTTTTTTTTCACGCCAGTGTGTTTCCACCCTAACAGTGTGTGTACTACACACCATTAGAATTTTGATGCTACAGTGCTTGACAAAAATTTTCCTTTGAAAACCCCAGTAGGGTATATGAACACGGCATCAATATATCCATAAAATGAACATATTCCACAGCATTGTCTAGAAGAATTGCTGTGCACATGTTCCATCATAACTCATACTTTAAACCGCTTGAAGATTCATAAAACCTGATATGCTTAACCCCTTCACCACCCAGCCTATTTTGACCCTAAAGATCATGCCATTTTTTGCAATTCTGACCAGTGTCCCTTTATGAGGTAATAACTCTGGAAGCTTCAACGGATGCTAGCGATTCTGAGACTCTTTTTTCATGACATATTGGGATTCATGTTAGTTTAAATTTAGGTTGATAATTTTTGCGTTTATGTGTGAAAAAAAAAAAAAATCGGAAATTTGGCAAAAATGTTTGAAAATTGCGAAATTTACAAATTTTACATTTTTTTCTGTTAAACCACAGAGTTATGTGACACAAAATAGTTAATAAATAACATTTCCCACATGTCTACTTCACATCAGCACAATTTTGGAAAAAAAAAATTTTGGTATGAAGTTATAAGGGTTCAAAGTTCATCAGCAATTTCTCATTTTTCCAGCAAAATTTACAAAACATTTTTTTAGTGACCACATCACATGTGAAGTCCCTTTGAGGGGCGTACATGGCAGAAAACACCCAAAATGACACCATTCCAACATCTGCACCCCTCAAGCTACTCAAAACTACATTCAAGAAGATTATTAACCCTTCAGGTGCTTCACAGAAACTAAAAGAACTTGGAGGGAAAAAATGGACATTTTAATTTTTCCAACAAAAATGTTCTTTTAGCCTCAATTGTTTTCATTTTCACATGGGCTACAGGATAAAATGTATTCTAAAATTTGTTGGGCAATTTCTCCGAGTACACCGATACCTCATATGTGGTCATAAACCACTGTTTTGGCGCACAGCAGGGCTCAGAAGGGAAGGAGTGCCATTTGACTTTTTGAATGGAAAATTAGCTCCAATTGTTAGTGGACACCATGTTGCATATGGAGAGCCCCTGTGTGCCTAAACATTGGAGCTCCCCACAAATGTACCCCATTTTGGAAACTAGACTCTCCAAGGAACTTATCTAGATGTATAGTGAGCACTTTGAACCCCTGGGTGATTCACAAATTGATCTGTAAAAGTAAAAAATATTTTTTTTTTTTTTTCACAAAATTTTCTTTTTTCATTTTTACAGATCATTGTGAAGCACCTATGGGATCAAAGTGCTCACTATGCATCTAGATAAATCTAGTTCCAAAAATGGGGTCACTTGTGGGGGCGCTCCATTGTTTAGGCACACAGGGGCTGTCCATATGCGACATGGTGTCTGCTAACAATTGGAGCTAATTTTCCATTCAAATTGTTAGCAGACGCAATGTCACATATGGAGAGCCCCTGTGTGCCACCAGCATTGCCACAATCACAAGGGCAACTGGAAGAGTCTGGGTAGAGCACCAGAAAATGGCACCTCTAATGAATGCGCTATTTTCTAGGGTGGCTGTGGGTTGCAATTCGCCATGTGGGGGTCTCTCCACGCTGAGAATTTCAGCCCCCAGCAGCCAAGTTGTACCTGGCTGGCAACCAAAAATGTGGCAAAGCTCCATTTGTTTTATTTGTAGAAATAATTTTAAAAAAAATTTGTGGGGCTTCGCCATATTTTTGGTCCAGCCAGGTACAACTTTAGCTCGTCCGTTGTGTACCTGGCTGGCAACCAAAAATACAACAAAGCCCAACATTTTTTTAAAATTATTTATAGAACCAATTTAAGAAAAAAAAACGTCGTGGGGCTCCGTCATATTTTTGGTCCAGCAAGGTATAACTAGGTAGCTGGGGGCTGGAATCCTCAGCATGGAGAGGCCCAAGCGTTCTGGGCCCCCCATGCTGGAATTGCAGCCGTAGCCACCCCAGAAAAAGGGCATTCATTGAAGCGCCATTTTCTGGCGCCGTACCCAGACTCTTCCAGTTGCCCTGGTGTCGGTGGCAAACTGGGTAATAAAGGGGTTATCTCTAGTTTATTGAGTTAAAAATTACAATGTCACCTGAGAGAAATAGGCTTATTATAAAGAAAAAAGCTAACAATCAAAATTTGGACTCCATCTTTATTATTATTATTCCGACATAGTCCAAAATGATGATCCACGATGCTCAATCGCCTCGGCTTCATCCAGAGACTGCAGCAAGGGATCAAGTGCCCTCTTGTTGCAGTCTCTGGTGTCATAGTGATGGTGTACTGTATGGCAGATCATTGCCATACAGTGCTCCATCATGAACACTTCCATAGGTTTACAGTGACAATAGCTGTGATTAGCTGTTTGAAGTTTCAACAGCTAATCAGAGTGATTGCAGGCGGGAAGGTGGCAAAGCCACCCCCCTGACATCACCTGAGGTCTCTCCTGTGTGTAGGTTTGGTGACATTTCACTGGTCCCACACACAGTAGCTGCAGGACCCTAATCTGTTGATGACCCACATAGGCGTCATGGGTCGGGAATATACAGACTTTCATGACGCCTACGTGGCATCAAGGGTCGGGAAGGGGTTAAAAGTGAAATGTTCAATCTTTGGGGGCTTCCTCAAGATCTCACAGTATAGTGCAAGATATGTCTCGATAAAAATAACAGCATAACCAACTGTATATAACATCGTGCAGTGGCTTCACCGGGGAAAAACACAGCAGATATGCTGGCATCCTAAAGTGAAATCTGCCAGTAGGATTAAAACACCTCTAAACCATCTGTAGAGCATGTAGGTATAGAAAGTTGAATAATATTATGCATTGATACCTATAATCCAAGTCTAATCACGAAAAAAAAATCCATATTTTTAGAGGAGCTGTTAAGATCTATTGGCCGGACAGAAATCTTACTGAGAATCTGCCTCCACAGCTTTATTTAAATGAAAGGGGGCATTTCCACGTGGATCAAGAGAGCAGACTTTCAATTAATATATAAGTCTCACACTCGTGGAACCCTTTTTTATTTACATTAAGTTCTAGAGGCAGATTCTTGGGAAGATATACATTCAGCCCATACATCTTAACAGCTAAATTACATATTAAGAAAAATGTTTCTTACTATGGAATAAGACATCAGACTAAACATATCAATATATAATTTTATTCCACTTTCTATGACCTGCATGCCACATAGACAGGTGGAATTGGGCATTTTGATGAGCTGGCTGTAAAGGGCTCATGTATTGTTCTTCCACAGGGGCCCTCTTCTGTCTGTGTTGGCCAGTGAAACAGGCATATGTACAGCCAAAAGCAGCAATCATTATTGATTTTAAATGACTGCTTATTGATAACTACAGCACTATCTTACAGATTTACACTGGTGACAAGGAAAACCTTACCTGCACTTTGGTTTTGTCACAATGAAAACTGATCTGAGTGTTGGGAGGCTCGTTCACATTAGCACAATGCTGCTTTCAGACAGGGTTTTCAGTGTACATTCTAAAACTACGGTTTGATAAAAAACCTGGCGATCCCAATTATAGGTCAACAGAATAAAAGGGATTGACTTAAAAATCAATATGCCATATATTAGGGCTCGCTAACAACTGATGGAATTATAGATTTAAATTGCACCATCCTTTACCCCAAAAAGTTACTATTTAGGTCTCACTTTTTTGTACTAAACTTCCTTGGACATAGAAACGACTATTTACAGTGTTCTTTCCAGTGTCCTTTCAGTTTTTCCTTATCTTTGTTCTCGGTGTACTGTGGGTTTCTATATTTTGCTACATAGATTAAAAAAAAAATGCAAGAATTTATATACCGTAGTAGTTCCAGAAAATCCATCCGAGCAAACAAAGCTCTGACGAGCATTCGAGGTTTTTCATTAACAGGCACAGTAAAGCAACATTAATGGCAACGAAAAGTGAAGATAAAAGCTGTACAAAGAGAATACCAGTGAATAATGGATAAAAAGCATCAGACTACATAGGACAAAAACCACACAGAACTCTAAATGCTATTAGATAAAAAGTGTTAACCTGTGCACTGCCAACAGAGCTGCAGCTAGAGCCTACCTTTTATGTTACAGTCTAGAATATTACTCGTGGAGCTGCAGAAGCTGGGGAGTTCAGGGTTGTGTGTGTCATCTATATGAACATCACATGAGTTTACAATAAATGTCAGAATGTACAGTATATGTTCAATGCATAAAAATATATGCTGAAAAGATACAGAAGTTTTTCTCTATATGATCATCCCCATTAACCATCCACGGAGGATATGTGCCTTGTTGTCATATTTATGGGATCTTTTACCTCTAGTTTACAGTATACGTATATTCATCTCATTTATGAATGGGAATTAGGATATAAATAGTTGCTTATACACTCATTCCCTAAAGGCTCCGTCACACACTTCAACGTCCGAGCGATCCGATCAACGATCCGACTTGACCTAGATCGATTGAACGTCGTTCAATGATCGCTAGTGAAATGTCACACGTACAGATATCTAACGACTCAGCAACGATTCTGCGACAAGCGAACAATACTTGCGGTCGTTTAATCGCTTACGTCCTTCAGTTCTGAATAGGCGAAGTCATTAACAACATCGTTATCAAGGTGTCACACACAGCGATGCTGCAGGTTGGACGGACCGTCATCGTTTGGTTTAAGGTCCAGTTCACAAACCTCCCATCAACGATCAGTCGACTTATCGTTATCGTTTCTACTGTCACACGCAACGACGTTATTAAGAGGTCGTTGCTCCACCCAAAAAGCCGTGACGTACTAATGATATCATTAACGATATCGTAGTGTGTGACGGGGCCTTTAGACAAGTCTGTATTTGAAAATTATTGGTCTGGTAAGTTCGGCTGAAAAAGTAAGGCTGGCTTCGTATCACGATTTTGCTGCATCTGAGTGTATCTGTGTCAAAACGGATACACACGGATCAAATTTAGTCTCCCATGTATCCCTATGGGACACGGATCGTATGTGTCCCTATTGGCACCCGATTTTAGCACCAATCTTAGCTCTGCGATTTTGTCTCGGATACAAAAACGTAGGCCGTTACGATTTTGGTCTCCGTGACTCAAATCGGACACCATGGATCCATAACGGATCTGTTGCGTTCCACATTACATAACATAGGGGTCTATGTATCTCGGATCTGTCAAAAAATTGGATCTGTAAAACAGATCCGATTTGCTGTACTGAGCATGTCAGAAGCAAGGTACAGCTCTATCTCTGCTAAATGATGACGGATCCGTGAACAGATCCGTGGGCTTCAGTGGCATCTGTTGACACAAATCCGTGCCTGTCCGTGTGATCCTTGAAATTCAAGGATCACCACGGATGCAGCAAAATCGTAATGTGAAGCCAGCCTAAGATTTGTGTATATACATGCAAGTAGCGCGGTGTGACAACCTAAACTTCTCATTTACACCAGTGATTTACTTCTCAGGCTCTGTCCGGTTCAAACTTTAGTAAGAGACACAAAATTCATTTTTAAGCTCTTTTGTTTTAACAAACATAAGGAATCGTGCACGTTGCGCAGTATTATCACAAAACCTTGAACATTTCCTAGTGCCAGCAAAGTCCATCACACGTTGCTTATTTCCTCCTTCCAGTTTTGCTGCAGAAAGCAAAGTCTTGCAGCATTTTTGCTGTAGAATTTACCCATAATGATGAGTGGTTAAAAATCAATAACAAAATCGCATGTAAAAACAAACTCAAAAAAAAGAGGGTATTTTACGCTGAGTTTTCTCCTATCAATAGATGCAGAAATTATAATTATTTGAAATAACCGGCAGGAAAGCCGGCAGTGAAAACACTTCACAGCCGGCTTTCCCATCCCCGCTCCCTGGTGCATGCTCCACGCTCCCCCGCTGGATCCTAAGTTAGGACCAGGCGGGGAGCGTGCATTAGGGAGCGGAGCACTGGACAAGAAAGCTGCCGGTCAAGTCTTTACACCACCGCCGGCTTTCCCGCCTGGGTCCTGTGCTTCTTGCTCCCTTGTGCTGCCCACTCGATCCTAACTTAGGATCAGGCGGGGAGGCTGCGGGGGAGCGGGGAGGGGGCATCACAGAGCGGAGGGTCAAGTAGAGAGGCGGCGGGGGAGCGAGTATCGGGCTGAGTGATTTTTTAAAAGCCGGCAGCTTTTTACCGCCAGCTTTTAAATAATCACGTGGGGCATTTCAGCCTTTTCCTTAGGCCCCAGGCCGCTGTGTAGGGTCCAGCAGAGAAACTGCTCGCAATACTCGCTTTTATAATTGACTTACATTGGACTTGCTATTCGTAACGAATAGCAGAGTATTAGGACCTGCTCGTTACGAGTATAGCGAGTTTGAATATTTCACTACTTGCTCATCCCTAGTCACTGCCTGTCTCATGTTCCTGCCTGTCTCATGTCACTGCCTGTCTCTTCTCTGTCCCTGTCTGTCTCTATCCCTGCCAGACTCATCTCTGCCTCAGCTGTCTCTCTCCCTGCCTGTCTCATCTCTGCCTCAGCTGTCTCTCTCCCTGCCTGTCTCATCTCTACCTCAGCTGTCTCTCTCCCTGCTTGTCTCATCTCTACCTCAGCTGTCTCTCTCCCTGCTTGTACATCGCCTCTTCTGTGTTCAGCAGTCTTCTTTCTTTCGTATGCTGCTCTGGGTCCGCCCCCTCCAGTTGGCTCCACCCCTCAATTGAACTTTAGTGTTGGCTCTGGGGCTTTGGTTCTGCCCTCTGGTAGGCCCCGCCCCTTCATGACACTTTTATACTGGCAGTGATGCTACTGGAGTGGCCAGAGCTCCGTGGTACTAGATGGGAGGGCATCGCTGTCTGCATGACAGGTGAGGGTCTCCCTGTGTCAGGACGCTCCCTGTCAGATAGACTCCTTGATAAGCTGCGGAGCACAGAGCTCCAGTTTATAGCTCTCCTCCACAGCTTATCAGGCAGTCTGTCACAAACGGTCAATGCGCATGAGCAGCAATGCGCGTTCATGTGAGGAGCGACCATGATTGTAGGCTGATCTCAGCACATTGCATGCGCGACCCTTACTAGGAGGCACAGACAGGTCGAACAGAGCTGTCACGTGACTCAGAGGCAGCTCTGCAGCACCACATACATGGGGAGATTGATGAAAAACTACACTTTTTTTTTAAAATAAACCAAATTACAAAAAGTAAAGTTATGACAACTGTAATTATATAAAAGGATATTGTATTTGTGGGAAAACCCCTTTAAAGGTGGTTAGGAGATAGCAGGAATTTTAGCTTTATTTAAGAAGCGTTTTCTCAAAGTGTGGCAGCCAAGGAGTTAAGTTACATGTATCTAACTGTGTACAGCAAGAACATACACAATGCAGCAAATATATGGCAGGATCAACTTTATACCCAACACAGTCTGACCTTGTGTTATGTTACAGGAGAATGCAAACATACCAATTTATAATTAAAATAACTATGGCATTAAACTGAAAGGGGTTCTCTCTGACAAATATGGACACCGGATCCTCTCCTGGCACAGCTGACTTTGTGTCCAGGTATTTTTTTTTTTGTGCCAAGGAAATCTAAGATTACATGGTAGATCATTCATATGAATGGCTGTTAATTTAATATAAGGATGACTCATGTCCACCAGACAGGAGCCAAGATGCTAACATCCCCCCCTCACCACCTCATACCATGCTAAATAACCCAAGAAAACTGCCCCTTCTTATAGATTATAGAAATGAAAATTACAATACCAATACTAAGGTGTGAAATCTAAATACTTGTACCATTTAGGAAGCAGAATAAACATATTCTGATGAAGTCTACTCTTTCCCTTCTATGGTTGTGTATATTATGCTATAGTACAAAAAAAACATTTAAAATAAATCAAATTAAGGCTTTGTTCATATTAGTAGCAGCCTCCTTCATTGGTTTCAGGACAAAAAACAGATATAGCAAATTCATCGTGATCCATCTGCCAAGTTATTTCTGATTATTCAAGGTCTTTAAGTTTACTGGACAGACAGGCTGTTTTTTTTCCTTTTATGATACAGATAGATAGATAGATAGATAGATAGATAGATAGATAGATAGATAGATAGATAGATAGATAGATAGATAGATCCATATGCTGTAACTGTTTTTAACTTTGGTCGAAAAAAAATAAAATAAATAAAGGTTTTCAGTGGAATTAGCAGTTTTCATTGGCATTAAACCATGCAACTCTTCGCAGCCTTCTAACATGGCAAATGTAGAAGTCTTTTTTGCCACAAAAAAACAACTTCATTCAGAAAAATGGAAATTATTTTTAGCCACAGAAATTTCTTAACAAATCTGTGGCCAAGCGCCAATATACTACAACATGAAGCCCTGAGGGGCCCTAATGTGAATTTAGGACAGTAGGTCCCCCACTCACCACACATTATTATATATATATATATAGCTGGTGCCGGTTATAATACTAGTATATTCATACTGTACTTATGGAAAAAGAGCCTTTGGGGCCCCCAAGGCGACAGCACCCATTAAAACTGCTACTTCAGCACAAATTAAGGCCATTCACTGGTTTTAAGGTTGATTGCCTTTGATGTTTATAAAAGGTTGTTATTTATGGGAAACTGAGGACTCAATCACATGAGCGTATAACACAGCCAAATGCTTACTGATGTTTTGTTCAGGAACCGGCTTAAAATGTGGACAAAATCTGTGCTGCTGTGATGAATGGGTCCAAAACATATATAGTAGATTATTGCTTCTTTTCATCCACAGCTCTTGTATTTGATATTTTATAGGATAGTACTCGGCCCAATGTTATACTATAATAATAATAATTTTCTTTATATAGCGCAAACTATTCCTCAGCACTTTATAGTTCAGAGGGTATACAATACCATACTATAATACAATACAGACAAAATAAGGGCCCTTTCACATCAGCGTTTTTTTTAAATCGCGGCAGATGCGGTGAAAAAACCGCATCTGCCGCGATTACCGCATACCGGCTGCACTTGCGGCACGGTTGCGGCGCGGTTGCGGTAAACGCCATACAAGGTATAGGCGGACTTGCGGCAGGTGCGGCAAGTGCGGTTTTGGCACTTGCGGCAGGTGCGGCCGCGAAAAAAAACGCGGCTGACAGCATTTTTTTTCGCGGCCGCACCTGCCGCAAGTGCCGAAACCGCACTTGCCGCACCCTTACCGCAAGCCCCATAGACATTGCATGGGGCTTGCCGCAAGTGTGCCGCAAGTGTAGCGGTTATGCGTTAAACGCGGCAGATGCGGTTTTTTCACCGCATCTGCCGCGAATTTCAAAAAACGCTGATGTGAAAGGGCCCTAAGACAATACAAGAGAAAAAAATTCCAAAAAAAAACAATATATTCAGATACAGTGAGGAGTGAGGTCCATGCTCGCAAGCTTACAGTCTATGGGGGAATAGGGGAGGCACAAATGGTAAATGGCAAAAAGTGCCGTCATATATGTTCCAGCCATCAAATATAATAAATGGGGGAAATCACATAACACTGCATGAACCGGTCACTCGCCAGGATCTGTACAAGTACAGATAAAGTGCTATATTGTGCATGTGGGGTGTAGACATATGGAAAAAGAGGCCAGAATTGGAAAAAGGACAGAATGGGAACAGTTACGATACATAGATGAGGTGAGGTGATAGGCTAGTCTAAAGAGATGTGTTTTTAACGGTCGCTTAAAACCATGGATATTTGGAATTAAATTAATTGTTTTCGGTAATCTGTTCCAGAGAATTGCTGCAGCTCGCGAGAAGTCTTGGAGACGGGAGTGGGAGGTTCGGATTGTAGATGATGTCAGTCTTAGGTCACTTGCGGAACAGAGGGCACGTGTAGGCGATAGACAAAGACGAGGGAGGAGATGTAGCACTGTGCAGAACTGTGGAGGGCTTTGTGGGTGAGAGTGATAATTTTATATTGTACTCTGTAGCAATGGGGCACTGCCGACTTGCGCTATTTTTCTCATGCCAGTTCAGCAAGAGAAAAAACAACCGTAGCATGCTGCGAGTGCATACTCAGATAACACACAACCATACAATTCTATGGGTCGTGGAAATCGTCAGTCTACGTTCAACTGTCATAAGAGTTCAGACCGATGTACAGAAAAGGTGGAGAAACAAAGTTTCTCCAAGTCCTCCTCAGCTGCGCTCATGCGAGAGAATCGGATCACCGTAAATGACAATCGGCTCAAATTTTAGAATGTCATTAACATAATCGGCTCAATTCTTTTGCATGAGAGACTATATGCCTTTGTGAGCAAGCCCTAAAAGAAGTCTGACTACTTTCAGGATTGATCTGCCTTTCTCTTTTTTGTCCACCTATGTAATCTTAAATGGATATTCCTATCTCAATATACAATATGTGTAATAATATTAGGAAATACCTCCAATTAGATATGCAGTCTAGTTCTTCTGATTAGCTATGTCACTTACCTCATGTGCAGGGCATTACAGTAGTTAAGATATCCATGGTTATGATCACTCACATAGTGACAGTTAGTTGTTAGTGGGCGTAACCACGGATACACAAAATACTGTGATTGGTTTTTCGGTATGGGAATACCCCTTTAAGTGTAATGCATTTAGAGACGTTTTAGATGCTTTTACAGACTTTAAGGAATTTACGAACTCCTTAATGCTCCATGGCAGATATACAAGTCATTAAGCAGTATGAGATGGAGCACACAGGGCAGAAGCCGGCTTTGTTACATAGCTTCATTCTGCCTCTTACAGCTGCATTCATTGTTCTTTTCTAAAACGCTGATGTCAAACACTGTAGTCGGCAATTAAAGGCTACAATCAGGCCTGGACATTTGTTGAATCACCCATCTTCCCCATCCTACGATGTGATCATGGGGTGCCAAAGGGTTGTCATTGACCTGCTGAAGCCCCCCTTCCTTGTCATGTTTCTTCTCTTGGGAAACTAAGTTTTTGTTTTGTTATGTTAGAGCTCGCCCACACGAGCCAATAATCGGACAAGTGCAATCGAATAATAAAAAAAAAGGTGATTTCACTAGGACCAATGACAATTGACTAAATCAGTGCAGTGCTAGGAAAGAAACAAAACAAAAATCTGATGACATACAGACCATCCGATTTTACTGACAGATTACAATTCTGTAAGATGGGACACAGTAAATGATTACTAGATAAAGGTAATACGGAAGTATCGTAGTGTATACAAACACTCATGATGACAAGTGTAAAATCCCATATGGGCACTAAAATTAATTAATTGAGAGAAGTCTTCTAAAATGATAATAAAATATAACTTTTAATCACTTATTCCGCCAAAATAATGTAAAACATAATAAACTGTAAACATATTTGGCATTTCCACATCTGTAACAGTCCAAAATATATCAGCATATAAAATTGTTTAAACAGTATGGTAAATGTAATAAAGAGAAAAAAAAAAGAAATGCCAAACTTACTGGTTTTTTTATGATTTCGCTCCTCCAAAAAGAAGGAAAAAAAAAAAAAGATAATAATAAAAAGCGATTGTACCAAAAATAGTAGTAATACATATAGAAAATAACAATGCAACTGAGTCTCCACACTTGGAATTTTTGGCAGATTTTTTTCATAAATTGAATGGTGACTAGCTCCTCAAAAAAACTAATTCCTCATTCTTCTATGGTATGTAGGTGGGAAAAATAAAAAACTTTATGGCTCTTTGAAAAAGGGGAGGGAAAAATGAAAACGCAAACAATGAAAATAGTTTAATGTGATGAGAATTTTCTTCATTATGAAATCTGTGTTGTACTACACAACTCAGATAGGTGGTAAAGGAGGACATACACAGTCCATCAACATTAAATGTAGCAGTACTGACAGATGAGGCACTACTCCGCCAACCTTAGAAACCGACTGATAGCGCTTGATTCTTCAATTCTGCCATTCAAGGGGTATAAAATAGATACATTTACCTTAGGAACTGTCACCAAGCTCTAATTACAGTGGACACCTTTTTTTTTGGGTGAAGCAGGTATGTACATAGTGTACAGACAGGGTACTCTAAATTTTCACCTTTAACATACCGCCTCACACTAATTCAAAGGTGCGAAAGCTATATTAAAATGATCGATGTGCTAAACCGATCCGTACACATTTACTGCACGAATGCATAAAACTAGTATGATGTATGACTCTAGAAACCCTGACCAATGTGGATTATCTCCAGTAATTTAAGGGGGTGTTGTATGTACTACCCATTTAAAGAAAAGTTCAGTTTCTGACTCTTGAAAGCTGTTTACAATAAAATCATTTGCGGAAAAAGGCTATAGCCAGGTTTCAGACAGAATAAATCCAGTTCATTTTCTGACTTCCCCGAGTCACTTGGTGGATTTAGAAATAATGACACAAGCCTTCAGCTCCAGAACAATTTGCCCTATTGTGCGCACCTATCAGGTTATGCCTTCACAGCGGCTCTCTGTTTTCAGGATAAAAGAATGAAACTGAAGCCCCGTTTCCCTTTCTCTTCCATTCTGAATGATTAAATCACAGTACAATTTGGGTAAAGCTCATCATTACATAGCTGATGCTTTGACGATTTGATTGAAAGAAGCATTTCCAAGAGCCGTAATGCTCATCTGTGTGTTTAATAACCAGCAATGAAAAAGGAGCCAACACTCGTTTATCTACTCCCTGTTAGAAAGACGCACATTATGCTCATATTTAATGTATGTGCAGATTACTAAGTGCTAATAGAAAGCTTGGTATACCAGCCCATAAACTATCTCACATACTGGACTTATAGTGTAATGTGAAGAATGGTCTAATGAAAAACAAATTAGGTATTTTGGATGTTAAATATCGAAAAAAAAAGCATTATTATATAAGGTAATAACTGCATTTCCACAGACTCAATGCCTATTAGATACCGTGACGTACAGTAGAGCATTTCCATTTCCACATGGCTACATTTCCACATTTGTTATTGCAAACCCGGCTAACAAGGAAACACTAGAAAGAGGGAATTGACTGAAGCTGCCCGATCATGCATTATTAACGCTCAAGGCAAATTAATTCCTGCACTTGAGTTCTTTGTGGTGATATATAGAAAATGTATGTATGGCTGCTGGCCTTGATAAAGATGTAGGAAGGATGTCTGCTCTCCCAGGTGAGAAGTTACTGAAACAGGCAACATGACCACAGTAATTAAGCTAATCTCTGGAAATATAGTGATGCACAAAACGCGTGAGGTCTGATAATATACTGAGTCTACTGTCCCCGTCTTTAAAGACTGCAGGGATTTAGGACAAGCTCTTGCTCTGCTATACTGGTCTGCTGAGCTATCAATCAGGTCTCCTACACACACTATTTTTTTGTCAGCGGCTTTGAGCACTATTTTAAGCAATTTTTTTTAAATGCCATTTTTATCACACAATCATGTTTTTTCTGCAACTTTTGAAGATTATGGGAAAAAAAATGCATGCCCAAAAGCTTATTAACTTTGGAATTTTACACACAATGATATGAAAACACAGTATCAAACATCCCATTAATAAATGCATTGAGGAAGGCAAAAGTAAATAAATGAAAAATAATTCAGATTATATAAAGAGTTAAGGTTTGAGAAGAGTGAACTTCGGCTCTCCAGTTGTGCCTTGTAGCATCGCTTTCCTGATGGTTAAACGCAGCACAAAGTCAGGGTCATCAGCCAGCTAATGATTTAATAATGAATCCTAGACGCAGTTCATACAGTCATTTTGAAGCAGTAATCTCCGGGATTCTAATGAGTTAAATAAATGATAGCTACTATTTGGCCTTTTTTTGCCTGTTCTCTATAGAAATCTGCTTTGATAAGAATTTTAGAGAACTACATTTGGCACCGAGTAACGCTTTGACCTGAAGAGAGATGGCACTGAGTGTATACTGGTCGGGTGGAGGGGATCAATGATCAAGAGCATTGGCGAGTCAAGTACTCTATCATAGCTGTGGGGAATTCATGGCCAGGCTGCCAGGCTCAGTGCAGGCAGAAGCTGATGTATGTTTCTAGTGCAAAGCATTTTCTCTGCAGTTGCTTGGGATGAAAGCCAAGGAAGGGAATTATTGTAGCAAACAAGCACAGTGCAACTCTCCAGAATAAATGACAGCACAAGCATATAGTCAACATTTTACTGCTCAAAATTAAGTACCTTGTTCAAGTAAGCTTGTTCAGGGCATTTGTTTTACATGGCTCCAAACAACTCTGCCTGTCCCCTATAGCAGGCATGGAGTAGAAGTGATACACATGGAAGGATGTGTTCATTAGTTGACCTCACGCTCCATAGACTTCGGTTACAATGAAGAGGGATCTAATATGTGCCGCCTTGCCTTTAATGCGGTTATAAGCTTAGACACAGTACTGTGCGAAATGCCTGAGATGCCCGGGCAACCTCTAACCTCTATTTCTAACTAGATTAGACTTCCAACTTTCCAACTTGCTTTCAATTTCTCTGCTCCAAGTGTTTAAAGTGGATTGTGCTCAGCTGCTGGAGTGTCTGATCAGCGGCACCGAAATCCACCAGTGCTTAGCAATTACACATGAAACCTTATTAAAAGAAAGTCATTTGAGTTTCCCAAGGATTATAAAACTGCAGTTAGAGTCTACAGACGTGGCACACGTAATGAAAAAGTGCCCTGTCAGAGCCCAGTGATAGCGCTCATTGAATTTCAGGCTTAACTTGTTATAATGTAACTCCTGGCAGAAGATAAATGTGAGAATGTTGGCATCACTTGTACCATTTAATAGCATTTAACTGGTTGTTGGGTGACTGCAGGTATATAGCATATGGAATGGCTTGAATTGGGGGAGATTTCTGGGTAAGTGGAAGTCTAACCTCAGTGCTAGTAAATGTTGTCTTATGTATTCCATTATTGATAGATATTCTATGCCTTCCTGGGAAGATGCCTTGATGTTCTTGTTTGTTACTATCAGCACATAAATATCATCTTTTTCATGTTGCAGAAGTGAAATGTTAGGGGCAACAATATTTCCTGGGGAAAAAGCATTGCATGTGCCTCCCTGATACATATTTACAGTCACTTGGAAAGCAAATAAGTATATGTTGCTGGCTCTGCTAGATAAACCTGTATTGGCATGCATTTTGGGAAGCTGTGCTCTGCAGGAGAAAAAGATCTTCCATTATATGTAGCTGAATTCTACATTACTGTGATTAAAAAGCCTAAACACTATGGATTATTCTTATACCGTTCACACAGGAGAGCCAGGCGGAAACGCTCTCTGGCTGTATCCCTTATTAGCTCACATGATAATCCCTAATCCACTTACAATTATAATGCACAGTCATTGATTGACCACCACTACACTACAAGTAGAATAATCGGGAAAATTCATCAGACTTACGTTCACAAGTATCGCCTTTTTGCTGATAACCCGCTTTGCAGATGCATTTTCCAATGGGTACCAGCCATTCGCCTTCAGCACTGCAGTGCATCTTGGGAGAATTATCCGCTTCTTCCTCTGCGTTGCTTACACATGTCCCTCTTACTTCGACCAAGGATGAGAATTCTGAGCCAGTGACAGTGTCGGGGAATACGGCTAAATTCTCAATAATGGTCCAGCATTTTTTGTAGTACACCTTCACCGACACCAGGGCAATGCAGGCACCTACGTCTTGAAATGCCAGGTAGAATCCTTTCCTTGACAGAGGTCCAATTTCCCTAACTTCTGTATTCAGTTTCATTTTCCGCTCACCGAGATCTCCTTGGGTAAAACTTTCATCTGCAGCGATAGTGTCTATTTTCACATATTGATTTTCTCTCATGTTTCTGCCAGTGTCGTAATCTGTTTCATAGTAATACAAGTTAAAGGTTTCCTTGCAGGTTCCCAGTACACCAGGAAGACTGTTACAATCCCTTAAAGTGAACTTTAGCTCAACAAAAATCCTTTGTGCGTTGGCTTTTGAAATCCAGTTAGTTCGTAGCCAGTTGTTCTGGTTGGGTTCCAGGACCTGACATACCTGATAAGTTCTAATTGGTGTGTAATTTTCATCCAATCCACTGATTTCTTCCCACTGAAAACAGATAGAACTCATATCAGTCCATGTAACAAAGCAAGCGTTGTTTATGGGAAGACATTCCTAACTGCTTCACCCTCATGCCCTAGTTAGATTATTGTGTTTCAGCCTAAACCCTGTGCTGTATGTGGGATCCGAGCGTACTGTAGAATCTTGGAGGAGCTATGAGTGCCCAGGGTCAATAAATTTACTTACATTCCCTTGTATAGAAGAAATTATCATGATAATTAAAATTCTCTGAATCTAAAGGAAAAATGACACTTACTGTATATCAGTTTATTAAACTTTACTGCTTAGTTCAATATTAACAAGGTGTCAGCAAAAAAAATCCAGGCTGTCTGTTAAAAAAACAGTAAAAAAATACCCCTGTATATAATATCTGGTTAAATCACTACAAAATCTAAATCTATCCTATGTGCCGTGAAGCAGACTTGATTATGTACTTTTAGTAATTATAGAAATAAGAAAAGCCAGATCTAAGAGAAAATGACAGGTAGGCCAGGTGCCAACTTGGATATTGTCCTATGTAGTGTAACACTTGTCAATAATGGTTGATATGTGAAGAAGCGTATGTGTGAGATCTATAAGGAACAGAACAGGTGTAAGTGGGAGAAGAATACCTACACATTGTGTACATGATAAACAAAAGTATACTGTTTGAGTGTGATTGACATATCCAGATTTTTTTTTATTTAACTTCTTTTTTACACTTTTCCCCAAATCATAAAATTCATTGAAGCTTCAACTGTCCTAAAGAATATAGATAACAAAAGCAATACGTAAAACTACCATATATTTTAGGTGCTAAGCTATTCACGTAAACCTCTCAGCATCCTGTACTAAGGTTGCTAAATACTTTGGTTCTCTAATAATTTAAGGACACTCCATAGGTTATATTTTGGCCTAGCAAAGTGATTTTTGCTATTTTTTTCATATATTTTTATAGTAATGCTTTTCTTATAAACATTAGGGATATATTGAGTAAAAAAAAACACAAATTAATATTAGTATGATGCTTTATATTTCAAATTGATGGTAAAATAACGTGTCAAATGTTCTCCCTATTTTCTGTCGGTTGTTCTGATACATAATATGTTCAATTTATGGTGTTCTGAGCACTATTATATAAGAAGTATTAATGCTTTGCCACATTCTGAGGCAGACGTTGAGACTGTAAGGCTATGTGCACACCTAGCATTTTTTTTATATGTTTTTACCTGCAGATTTTAATCAACTCTTCAAGTGAAAATGCATTCCAGTAAAGTCTATGGGTTTTCTGTAGTGCTGTGCCCACCTTCAGGTTTTTTCACCTGCAGATTTTGGTGCAGAAAAAAGAAGCAACATGCTCATCCTTGGTGCGTTTTTCTCATAGACAGTATGATAGAAACACGGAAAAAAACGCTGAATTTTTGATGCAGTCTTCTGCCTGCAAGAAGATGCAGAAAAAACCTGCTACGTGGGCACATAGTCTAAAGCTATAATGTACTTTTGTGGTGGTGCAGGTGTAGAGGCCAGGACCACATGTCATACATTACGGCACGTAGTGGGTAAGTGGTTAGAGGAGCCAGTTCCCAGGTCTTTTTCACTGGTGTCTCCCAATGTTGGCTGTGAACTCTATTTGAGAGGACAATATCTGATAGGTAATCTTCTGTCCATTGGTAATTATTTCCCAAGTGCTGAAGCGCTACATCAATAGCATGTTAATGTGTGATAGAGCATCCAGCAATAGCCTCCTATAACGTGGGAATGACACTTCAATTTGTGGACTAGATAAAGACGCATAGATAATACAAAACTAAGACGGTTGTAGAATAAAAAATAAATAATCTGCGTTTAACACCAAAATGACTTTTTCCCCCCAGATTCTGAAACTTAGTCTCCCCCCTCCCTTATAAGTAATCTAAATCCAACTTTTTTTTTTTTTAAACACACGTATTCTAAAGTTCCTAAGCCAGGCCGCTCGCTCTGAGCATGTCAAGCATGAAATGAACTTTTCTTTTGGGATTACTTGGAAGAAATCTTACCCCACTGGACGGAGAGGAGATCCATTCCAGTTCTGTCTGTTGTGCTTTGGAATCCAGCAATATAACTGCAAAAAAATAAAAATATGTATATATTTATCGTCATATCCCAGGTCAATATCTCGTGATCATAGGAGTAGACGGTTACAAAGCTCTACAAGACTGAAACATTGCATTTTTAGCTAAACTAAAGTAAAATATATATATATACCAGAAAATTCCTGAATAAAAGAAGAGATACTGTGTGACATGTATTCTGGAGTTTTTGGGACTTCTCCTATCTCCTACCTCTATGTGTTCTCTCACCAATCTATTTGCGCCTATGTCTTTGGATAGCCCAGTGTATATTACGTGTTTTATTTATTTTCTATGTAAGCTGTCCATGATTGCCATACTATATTACTTTTTATTCATTTATTCTTGTAACTCTTGAATCTTAAAAATGTTGTTTCTAAAACTTTCAATTTAAATAAATAAATCAAACAAACAGATTGTTATTCAGTCATCATTGCCTGCACTTTTTCTTTCACCATCACTAATCTGTCACATCTACCTGGCATGGCTGAATATCTTCACCTTAGGCTAGGGTCACACAAGTCTATATAGACATGGTCAGATTTTCACCCAGAAAAGTGGGACCATTTTTTTCTCTCGTCATTAATGTGCAATCCATTTTTTAACGGTTGCAGTTATTAATAATTTATGGTTTCCTATATTACAGACTTATAATGTGTCTGTACAAATCACATGCTATACTGTGGCATCCGATTTTTTTCTCGCACCTATAGACTTGAGTTGTGGAGTCTCATCTGATTCTTGGAGGCAAATTGTGCGTGCTGAGATCTTGTTATTTCAGAAGAATAAAATAAATAAATCATACATGTGCCTGGCCTCATTAAATAACATTGGTCCAAGTGTGATCCGACATTGTAACGGATTGCACTCGGACTGAAAATACAGTCACCTCCACGAGCCCTTGTAGCCATAACGGGAAGAAAAAAGTCAAGACATCTACTAAGTTGGTGGCAGAGGCCTTCCAGAGGCCTTATTTAGAAATGATGGCAAAAATTTACTTGATGTGTGTAATAATAATATTATTAAGACTCGTGCTTTATCCCGCAAGATTTTAGTCACTGTCATATTATTTAAGCCATCTTTAATAATATTTGCAAAGCAATGCAATGTATAAGAACACTTGGGTATATATAATCCCATTTCCTACCCTCTCTACAGTGTACAGACAGATCACAGCCTCTGAGCTGCCAGTGACAGACAGCGATATCTGACTTCATCTCGTCTCATTCCTAGAACTATATTGTTCCACATGGAGAGATAAAGACTGCAAGAACATGTGAAAATAGAAATCCTGTAGATCACACCGGCATGCCTTACACCAAGGCTGATATCATGTAGACACTATATGACAACAGTAAAAGCCGTAACCCCGGCATGGTTAATGGTTTGCATACCTCTTTAAGAAATTACCTGTCTGCCGAACTTTTTTTTGTCTAAAAATGTGACTATGGTAAATGGTATTATCATCATATAGGAAGAATCAGCGCAGTACAACAGCTCTCTGCCAATGATCTGACCTTTCTAATCCATAAAATATGTATTATGGAGCCTGAACTAACTAAGGATGTGTGTCAGCTTTACCCCACAGCGCACAGTTCTACATCACTTACTGGGTGTAATGCTTCTACAATGAGACGTGTGGACTCAAGCAGAAGGACAAGAAATGGATATGTTTTGCCTTCGAGCATTGGAGACTGATCTTTCTGCACAGACCCCGATTCCCAGGACTATTGCTAGAAAGCTGCTCCAGGAAAGGCAGCAGCCTCCTTATCTCCTGGAGAAGCTTTCTTGTGTCCTGTTTGGCTGGATCATACACTGCTGACACTGAGCTGTGATCTGCATAATACATTCACACTGCTGTGGGGCCATGCTCATTGTGCAGAGCTCCGCTATACCTTAATATAACATATCCGTTACTCACAAACTGCCCTGAAAGTTACTATTCTGAAAGCTGACACTAACTCTGAAGATGCCCAATATCTGACCACCCTCCAGGTGTTCACTAAGGCACATGTGTGAGATCTGTGTGACATGGATATATATGGTATGGCACAATATATTAGAAACAATCAATCAGTGCACTTGCTCTACACTGTATCGGTGGGTGTATTATTATTTTGTAACATTGCATGCATTATTGCATTATTACATGTCTCTACAAATAAGAAGCACATAAGGCAGGACAGTGTGATGATGATGAGGGTAGATGACACATGAAGTTGGACTTTAGGCAGGGTGCTGTGTGGTCACTATGCTCCTTCTACAGGCGCCAGCTGGAACTTTCCCTCCAAACAGGCACAAAGGCTATAGTATGGGAAATCTGCTGCTGTAGACACTGCCTCTGTACCGCTCTATTCATCAGTACAGTATTATTACCAGGACACCATCATTACTGAATACTCTAATGCACTCACAGCTACATTATCACCAGCAGACAGCACATACACTACGTCACACAGTCTGTCATTATGCAAGGGCACATGCCCCCTGACTATAGCGGGCATGGGATGTATTGCCCCAGGGGCAGACTGAAAAGCAGAAAGTTGTGTTACAGTGCAACACCACAATACCAGGGCTATCTGCACTTAATGTGACATCACATACTACACTAGTAACACTCCTGTTGTGTGAACTATATAGAGACATAAACATATACATAGTAGTGCTACTGTAATACATCCCTCCACAATGTGACCCAAATAATGATGTATTACTGCTCACATTACTACACCAGTCAGGGACAGACAACACACGATATGGTACAATGCAGGTGTGTGACAGGTACCAGGCAAGTAATATTAATAGTGCTGGTGACTGACAGATGCTGCATAGTATTAGTACTCAGGAGTAATAGACACCGCCAGTGCTGTATTAGGAATAATAATCCATCAGGAATAGCTGATTATTATTAGTGCTAATATCAGTCCGGGCTGTCACATACTGGGAAAGATACTGACAACTGTGTGATTTGTCATGGCACAACCAAAATGTATTAAATATTTAATAAGCAATTATAATATATACAGTATTTATACACACACTAATAGCTGCATGAATGGCACACAGTACAGATCACACAGTAATGGTGGCACACAGCAGTAGTACCCAGGCACACAGTATCAGTAGCCAGGTGTGTGGCACACAGCATTGGCACTCAGGTACATAGAATTAATACCCAGACACACAGTGGTACCCAGGCACAAAGAATCAATACCCAGGTGTGTGAAAAAGTATTAATACCCAGGCATACAGCAGTAACACCTAGGTGTGTGTCACATAGTATTAATCTCCAGGTCAGTGGCACATAGCATTGATACCCACACACATAGTATGAATACCCAAGCACACAGCAGTAGCACCCAGGTGTGTGGCACATAGTATTAATCCCCAGGTGAGTGGCACATAGCATTGGTACCCACACACCTTAGTATTAATACCCACATACATAGTATTACTCCCCAGGTGTGTGGCACATAGCATTGGTACCCACACACCTTATTAATACCCACAACACAGTATTACCCCCCAGGTATGTGGCACACAGCATTGGTTCCCACACCTAGTATAGTACCCTCCCACACACACACACAGTATTACCCCCAGTATGCGCCACAGCATTGGTTCCCACATACCTAGTTTGTACCCCTCCACACACACACACAGTATTACCCCCCAGGTATGTGGCACACAGCATTGGTTCCAACACACCTTAGTATTAATACCCCTCCCCACACACACAGTATCACTCCCCAGGTGTGTGGCAGACAGCAGGCAGAGCTATGCCCGGTGCAGTCCCCCCTGAGGGCAGTGGTGCTGATGCCGGTCCTCCTCCTCCTCCTCCTCCTCGGGGACTCTGCCCTATACTTAGCTCGGCTCTTCTTGCCATGACGCGCACAGAGTTTCTCCATTGTAGTAAACTTCTAGTCTGCTGTCTCTGGCAATGTCGCCCATCCTCAGGGCACAGTGAGGAAACTTTGTGTCTTACCTTCCTTGGCAGTCTGCGTGTGCCCGCTGTGTGCAAACACCACCAAGCTGAGGAGTAATGTAATCCCGCGGACACGAGGGGACATGGTGCGGAGGGGCCGGTCACCGGCTGTGTGCTGGAGGGGTCGCCGTGTGGAGGAGCCGCTGTCACTCTCAGGTGCTGTGGGCAGAGGCAGGAGACATTCCTGAGCACTGAGGGATGCTCCCTGCTCCGGCGAGCTGCACTGCCAGCCTCTGACTGCCGGCGACAGCGGGAGCCGAGCGGGTTAAAGGAGCTGAGTGCACGTCAGTGTCATGTGACTGCTGTGGGCGGAGCCTGAGCGGCCTGTGGTCCCGAGCTCAGGAGGAGCAGCGTGTACACAGGTAACGGGAGAGATACGATACACAGGACATATATACATACACCGTGCATATATGCATACACAGGACATATATACATACACCGTGCATATATACATACACAAGACATATATACATACACCGTGCATATGTACATACACCGTTCATATATACATACACAGGACATATATACATACACGGTGACCGTACATATATACATACACTGTACATATATACATACACAGGACATATATACATACACAGGACATATATACATACACGGTGACCATACATATATATATACACTGTACATATATATACATACACAGGACATATACTCATACACCGTACATATATACATACACTGTACATATATACATACACAGGACATATACTCATACACCGTACATATATACATACACCGGACATATATACATACACGGTGACCGTACATATATACATACACTGTACATATATACATACACAGGACATATATACATACACAAGACATATATACATACACCGTGCATATGTACATACACCGTTCATATATACATACACAGGACATATATACATACACGGTGACCGTACATATATACATACACTGTACATATATACATACACAGGACATATATACATACACAGGACATATATACATACACGGTGACCATACATATATATATACACTGTACATATATATACATACACAGGACATATACTCATACACCGTACATATATACATACACTGTACATATATACATACACAGGACATATACTCATACACCGTACATATATACATACACAGGACATATATACATACACTGTACATATACTCATACACCGTACATATATACATACACAGGACATATACTCATACACCGTACATATATACATACACCATACATATATATACATACACAGGACATATACTCATACACCGTACTATATATACATACACTGTACATATATACATACACAGGACATATACTCATACACCGTACATATATACATACACAGGACATATATACATACACGGTGACCGTACATATATACATACACTGTACATATATACATACACAGGACATATATACATACACAAGACATATATACATACACCGTGCATATGTACATACACCGTTCATATATACATACACAGGACATATATACATACACGGTGACCGTACATATATACATACACTGTACATATATACATACACAGGACATATATACATACACAGGACATATATACATACACGGTGACCATACATATATATATACACTGTACATATATATACATACACAGGACATATACTCATACACCGTACATATATACATACACTGTACATATATACATACACAGGACATATACTCATACACCGTACATATATACATACACAGGACATATATACATACACTGTACATATACTCATACACCGTACATATATACATACACAGGACATATACTCATACACCGTGCATATATATACATACACCGTTCATATATACATACACCATACATATATACATACACAGGACATATATACATACACGGTGACCGTACATATATACATACACTGTACATATATACATACACAGGACATATATACATACACTGTACATATACTCATACACCGTACATATATACATACACAGGACATATACTCATACACCGTGCATATATATACATACACCGTTCATATATACATACACCATACATATATACATACACAGGACATATATACATACACAGGACATATACACATACACAGGACATATACTCATACACCGTACATATATACATACACTGTACATATATACATACACAGGACATATACTCATACACTGTACATATATACATACACAGGACATATATACATACACTGTACATATACTCATACACCGTACATATATACATACACAGGACATATACTCATACACCGTGCATATATATACATACACCGTTCATATATACATACACCATACATATATACATACACAGGACATATATACATACACAGGACATATACACATACACAGGACATATACTCATACACCATACATATATACATACACAGGACATATATACATACACAGGACATATATACACACATACACGGTGACCGTACATATATACATACATATAATGTACATATATACATACACAGGACATATATACATACACCATAGTATATACATACACGGTGACCGAGCATATATACATACACTTGTACATATATACATACACAGGACATATATACATACACAGGACATATATACATACACCGTACATATATACATACACAGGACATATATATATACAGGACATATATACAGGACATATATACATACACTGTACATATATACATACATATACATACACCGTACATATATACATACACTGTGCATATATGCATACACTGTACATAAATACATACATACACAGGACATATATACATACACATGACATATATATATAATATATCAGTACATATATAATAACAGGACATATATATATATACACAGGACATATATACATACATACAACTATATACATATATACATACACTGTGCATATATGCATACACTGTACATAAATACATACACAGGACATATATACATACACAGGACATATATATATATATATATATGCAGGACATATATACATACACAGGAATATATACATACACAGGACATATATACATACACTGTACATATATACATACACATGACATATATACATACACAGGACATATATACATACACCGTGCATATATACATACAGACATATATCATACAGGACATATATACATACACAGGACATATATACATACACAGGACATATATACATACACTGTACTTATATACATACACCGTACATATATACATACACTGTGCATATATACATACACTGTACATATATGCATACACATGTACATATATACATACATGTGTATATATATATACACACAGGACATATACACATACACTGTACATATATATATATATATATATCACTGTATATATAATACACTGTGCATATATACATACACTGCATATATACATGCACTGTGCATATATACATACACCGTACATATATACATACCTGTACATATATACATACACTGTACATATATACATACACCGTATATATAATGCACTGTACATATATATACACCGGGCATATATAATACATTACATACATCCCGTCATTTCATACATACATTACACTGACTTGATAACATATATATACATACACCGTACATATATACATACACTGTGCGTATATACATACACCGTACATATATACATGCACCGTGCATATATACATACAGAGGACGTATATACATACACCATTATCAATATATATAACATTACTACATGTACATATATACATACACCGTACATATATACATACACTGTACATATATACATACACGTATAACATAAGTATAATACATACAAGGACATATATACATACACCATACATATATACATACACTGTGCGAGCTGTCCATCACCTCCTCATCTCTTTCAGGACCTCTGTCTCTGTCTCTCGCCGGTGAGAAGATCTGGGCACTACAATTCTCTGGTTAGTCTGAAACATCTTTTTAGTATGTGCAGTCCCAAGTAAAATGTGTTCTGTGTGACTCTAGAAGCTTTTTGGTACATACAGTCCAATGTAAATAAGGTTTGTGTAATGGTAGAAGCTTTTTGGTGTGTGCAATCCCATGTAATAATGTATGTGTAATTGTAGAAGCTTTCTGGTGTGTGCAGTCCTATGTGAATAAGGTAGTGTAATTGTAGAAGCTTTATGGTGTGTGCAGTCCTATGCTAAATAATGTATGTGTAATTGTAGAAGCTTTCTGGTGTGTGCAGTCCCATGTAATATTATCTGTGCAATGAGAAGCTTTTGGTGTGTGCAGTCCCATGTAAATAAGGTATGTGTAATTGTAGAAGCTTTCTGGTGTGTGCAGTCCATGTAAATCTTTTTCTGGATCATGGATGCTTGTTGGTGTGTGCAGTCCCATGCAAATACGTTGTGTGGAATTGTAGAACCTTTCTGGTGTGTGCAGTTTTCTGTAAATCTGTTCTCTGTACTTTTTCAAAGCTTCGCAATGTGCACAGCCCCATGTAAAACATGTTCTGTCATTTTAGACGCTTCTTTGTGCAGCCTCATGTCAATGATGTCCTGTGTGATTCTAGGAGCTTTCTGAGTGTTCTGTGGACGATGCCTGGCGTGTGCAGCCCCATGTAAAAACACATTAAAGGATTAGGACTTTAGGACACATTGATATTAGGACCTTCGTGTAGTAAGTGATCCTGTGTTCTGCGGGAATTCTCCACCTCGGTGTGGGAAAAACGTGTTTTGAACAATCCGGGAACATTTTTTTTATGTGCAGTCCCATGGAACAGCTTACAGTTTGGCTTTACGATGTGTGACATTATATTTAAAAGAATGTTCTGCAGAATCCTGAATATTTCTGCAGTCTATGTAAATGTTCTGTGTATCCTGATTAACGTCATGTGTGCAGTCCTGTGCATACTATGTTCTGTAGATCCTGAGCGCCGAGTGATATGAAGAAATGTGATCTGTACAATCCTAGAATCTTTCTGGTATGTGCAGTCCAAGGTAAAACGTGTTCTGTGAGAGTCTGAAAACTATGATGAGAGCAGTCCTATGTAAAATCCTGTTTAGTAGGGTTCCAGAAGATTTCTTTTCTTTCTTTCCTTCACCTCTGTGTACGGTCTTCCTGGTGCTGTGTGCAGTCCCATGTAAACATGAGTTCTGGTGGCCTCTACAAGATTTCTAGTTTGTGCAGTCCTATGGAAAGGTGTGGGGGGGATAAGACCCCCCTCTCCGCTCCTGATCACTGTAATGATGTGGTGAGAAATCATCAATGTCTGCCAGAATCTCACATTTTGTCTTCTTTGACCAATGTGTTTTTAGCCTAATATACAACTTGCCTGCATAACCCAAATTTAACCCCTTCCTACACTCCGCCATATATTTAGGGCATACTTCTAGGGCACCCTGAATGGGGAGTGTGCCCGTTTTTGTGCCACCAGGAGGGCACTTTTTTCTCTTCGATCCAGACTATTTGACCCTTTGATTGCTGCAGCATAATCAAAGCTTTCCCTATAATTAATCCCTCCATGAGGTTAAAAGAGATCTCTCTGTAATCTTAAATGAAAGTTAATGGAGCTGCCTAACATCAAACGTAAAAAAGCTAAATAAAAATTCTCTTTTTCACCTGAACAGGGAAAGCGTCTCCCCATTAAAGAAGAGATGAGACCCCGGAAGCTGTGCCGTCCTACAGAGGCAGCGATCCATCCTTACAGTCATCAAGGACAAGGACCGTCCAACTCCTTAATGAGCTTGCTGAAATGATCGAGCTTATAGAAGATATTTCTTGCCTTGCGGACATAGAGACCAGACTCAGTGAGCTTTTAGATACGGTCTCCCCCATGGTCCCTGGAAGGGGCTGTTTACGTGGGGGCGGCCCCTCTCCAAAAGCAAAGTCAATCCTGCCAAAAGGAAACGTCGCGAACCAAAGTGTGAATGAGCTGAGGTGCCGCACTACTCAAGAAGGATAAGACTGATATGAAGACTTTAATGTAACTGGATGGGCCGTATCCCCACTCTGGAAGGTTTATTGGATCCCCAGGACATTGACTGACAGCCTGCTCTCAGCATGTGTGTGCGGAGGACACTGCCAATCATTGTGTTGGAGGAGAGGTTTTCTTACTCTTGGGCTCACTGTATAGTGAGTTGCAACTGTCTCTAACCATCACCCTCCACCGCCCCGATGACTTGAATTGAGCGGCCGCAGGGGGAACATAACTTAATTTTCTCCCTAAAGCTTCTTCTCAAATGAGGCGGATGCAGAAGGCCTAGATGCTATTTACTTGCAGTTATGTCCAATATCTGCAGGTAAATAGTGTTTCTAGATGTGACCGTTTACCTATTAAAAATCAATAAAAAAAATCTCAAAACAGTTTAAAATGTTATAAAATAATAAAAGAAGTTGTTTCTCTTTACGTATCCTCACCACTCTAACTTTGACACTCCCTGCTCTCTTCATGTCCCTTCAGCCGATCACATCATTGTATGACTGCAGAATTTACATAGCTGATCATGTACCGTGGGGGTAGGGAACTCCAGACCTCGAGAGCCACACACAGTGCAGGTTTTCAGGATTTCCTTAGCATTTCACAGGGGTTAGAATCGTCACCAGTGCAGGTGATTATATTGTCACCTGTACAATACTAAGGAAATCCTGAAAACCTGCACTGTCTGCGGCTCTCGAGGCCTGGAGTTCCCTACACCTGGACTAGGGGGAGTAAAGAATGAAGGAGGGCCGGCAGAAGTGGAGGTGCATGGAATCTGCAAATTAAGTACAATCTTATTTACTACATAAAATCAAAAACTCCTTCAGGTCTTTTTTTCTTTTTTTTTTTTTTTTTACGGCTGGACAAACTCTTTAATGTTTGAATACTGGGAGTGGAGATAGATGTAAAACTAGTAGCTGGGTAGGTTCACTGAATGGCTTTAGGCCAGTTTACACGTGTCGACAATATTAATGATGTCACTGCAACTTGTGACGTTGCAGCGACCTCGTAGCGATGTCGCTACGTGTGACATCCCGCAGCGATCAGATCACTGATTGTTGCAGAATGGCCTGGGCCGTTATTTGATCGTTGGTCTCCTGCTGGGCGGCCAGCATCAGCGTGTGTGACAGCGGGAGACCAACAATCATCGACCTCCCTGTCGATGCCCAGCGCCGCACAGTAGACGCTGGGACATCGTAACCAGGGTAAACATCGGGTAACTAAGCGCTGTGCTAAACTTAGTTACCCGATGTTTGCCCTGGTTACCAGCGTTCTCGCTGATCGCTGGTGAGTCTGCCTGTGTGACAGCTCACCAGCGATCAAATAGCGATGTCCCAGCGATCACGATCGTTGGTCGGGGTCACTGGGACATCACAACGTGTAAACCGGCCTTTAGCCAATCCACAGCTCCACAGAGCACCTGTGCTTAGTTTAGACATCATTTTGTGCTGATAGAGAATCTGCCATCAGGTTATTGCTGCAAAATCTGAGAGCAGAATAACATAGAGACCCTGATTCCAGTGATGTGTCAAATACTGTAGCTTACTAAAATCACTATGTTATCAGTAGGACATTTCACCTAGAGGATTAGTAAATCTGCTTCCATGAGTTCTCCATATACAAGAGCTCAGTATAACCCTCACCACTGATTAGCAGCTTTCTGTCTATGCACAGTGTATACTGAAGTTGCCAATCAGAGATGTGGATGGGGTTATACAGAGCTCGGCATTTAGAGAACTGGTAGATGTGCAGCAGATAATACAGAGATTTTATCAAAACTACAGCAATTAGCCCAGTAGGTTATACACTGCTGGAATCAGGGTGTCTGTCCCTGCAATATGTTGCTCTCAGAACTGGTGGTAGATTCCCTTCAAGGAAAAAAAGTAAGAATTAATATATTTTTTAGAAACGACACCACGCATCTTTGTGTTCTGCGTTCGGAATGACAGCTCCTCTTCGTTGAAGTAAATGAGGTTGACTGTAATACCAAACACTCTTTGACCAAAGTGGTGCAGCTTCTGGAATAAATCAGGCTTTTTTTTCTGAATAACCTCTAGTATAAGGCAACAGATATGATTGACTTATTCGCCGATCCTATTTGTGTTGCGTTAGCAATTTTTACTGGATGTGAAATGAGAGAGCACTTTATACATTGCCTGCATCCGAAATGATTGGACATGTTTCCATACACCACTGCGAGAAGAGAAAGCAGCTACGTGATCGCTATATTACATAGTTGTGGCTCCACGCTTTTGTTGTGTTCCCTGTGAGCCGACCCCCCACCGATAAACACTTCTGACATGTCTGTGAGCCGAAGGAACACTGTATGCTGCAGACAGTGCGTGACTCCAATACCTCACTCAATGTGTAGACCTGGGTATGTATTATGAGTGTATTATTTAGTAATCTCTCGTTATACTGTTTTATAAAAAGTCCATGTTTTTTTAATTCTCTTCCTATAAACTCTATTTCTGGTTATATATTATTTACTCATGGCTCGTAATCATTTGTCATTTTCTCTAGCTTCTATTGTAATAATCTTTTATTTAGTTTTTGTAACCTCATCATCACAAGAACAACGGCATTCATTCCATAGGCTATGTTGGCACGTTGCATTTTTGCAGTGTTTTTTGTTATACAAATTAAAATGTGCTTTTTCGAGCACCAGCAAAATCTTTGAGACCTTTCAAATCTTAAGCAATTTTTTTTTCAGACTCAATTTGAGAACTGCAGCATTTTTGTCAATTCTTTCATAATTTTTGCAGTTTTTTTTCACCCATAAAAACAACATGAAAGGGAATAATGCTACAAATGTTTTTTTCAGTATTTTGGGGTTAAACATTAACTATATTAAGCATGTAATGTAATAAAGCACCCATGTAATCCGTACTCAGAAGCTTAACACCCTGGAGAAAATGCAGCAGAAAAGAGACTTTTTACTGCGAAAAAAATTCTGTGTTTGAGCATAGCCTTCGTCTTTGTGCCTATAATGAGCATTTGCTGAGTTTTGATGTCGCAGATTTTTCTTTCTTACAGCCTTTCTGCACCTATTGGGGTACTTGCGTTTTTTTATTGTGTTTTTTTACATGTTTTCATGACGATTTTTGCGTTGTGTTTTTTGTCTTTTTTTCTGTCATATTTTAAATTAGGACTTCCTGGTATTTGGCTTTGACAAAACTTTGACACAGTCATGTGCGGATTACATTTTTAGAATTCTTTGCCTATATAGCACCATCATAATGCACAGCACTTTAGAGACATCATTGGGGCTCACAATCTAAATCCTTGTCAGTATGTGATTTGGAACGTGAGAGGAATCGTACACAAACATGGAGATTTTATGGATTCTGAGTGCATATTCACAGCAGAAATGCACTAAGTACACATATGTTTTTATACCTTTGACTTTTCGGCATCTTATCTAAACTGTATGGAAAATTCACACATAAAACTCTGTGTACTCGCAAGAGAAACTGACATGTTGCAGATTCAACCATATACCACATGTCAGTTTATGCTGTGTAAGGCCACGTGCATTTATTGAGTATTCAGTGAGTTTCTTACATCAGTATTTATAAAGCCACATGCATTTATTGAGTATTTGGTGAGTTTTTTACCTCAGTATTTGTAAGGCCACGTGCATTTATTGAGTATTCAGTGAGTTTCTTACATCAGTATTTATAAAGCCACATGCATTTATTGAGTATTTGGTGAGTTTTTTACCTCAGTATTTGTAAGGCCACGTGCATTTAATGAGTATTTGGTGAGTTTTTTTTACCTCGGTATTTGTAGCCAAAACCAGCAGGGCTTAAAAAATATAGAAGTGGTGACGTGTTTCTATTATATTTTTCCTTTTCCATGTGGCCTAATAAAAACATGTCACCATTTTTGTATTATTTAAGCACTTCTGGTTTTGGCAAAAAATACTGTGGTAAAAAACTCACCAAATACTCAATAAATGCGCTTGGCCTTATAAATACTGAGGTAAAAAACTCACCAAATACTCAATAAATGCACATGGCCTTATAAATACTGAGGTAAAAACTCACCAAATGCTCAATAAATGCACGTGGCCTTCTGACTACTGAGGTAAAATACTCACCAAATACTCAATAAATGCACATGGCCTTATAAATACTGAGGTAAAAACTCACCAAATACTCAATGTGAGCACATGGCCTTATAAATACTGAGGTAAAAAACTCAACGAATACTCAACATGTGCACGTGGCCTTACAAATACTGAGATAAAAAAACTCACCAAATACTCAATGTGAGCACATGGTCTTATAAATACTGAGGTAAAAAACTCACCAAGTACTCAATAAATGCACGTGGCCTTATAAATACTGAGGTAAAAAACTCACCAAATACTCAATGTGAGCACATGGTCTTATAAATACTGAGGTAAAAAACTCACCAAGTACTCAATAAATGCACGTGGCCTTATAAATACTGAGGTAAAAAAACTTACCAAATACTCAATGTGAGCACATGGCCTTATAAATACTGAGGTAAAAAACTCACAAAGTACTCAATAAATGGACGTGGCCTTATAAATACTGAGGTAAATAACTCACCAAATACTCAATGTGAGCACATGGCCTTATAAATACTGAGGTAAAAAACTCACAAAGTACTCAATAAATGCATGTGGCCTTACATATACTGAGGTAAAAAACTCACCAAATACTGAAAGCATACCTCCCAACTCTTGAAGAAGAGAAAGAGGGACAACGTATGCGGCGCGTTCTGCGCACCGCGGCAAATTTTAGGCCACGCCCTGACCACACCCATTTCACAACTAGCCACACCCATATCCACACCCAAACCACACCCATTCAGCACTGCTGGTCACACTGTTTCATAAACAATAATTATAAACAAAAAAAATTTTATTTGCAAATGAATTAAAGTATTAATGCAAACTTGGTAAAAATATTTCTTTTAAATTAGAATGTAAAAGCTGCAGATTACATAACAGGTCCACTCTATTAGATAAATTATCTTTGACAATCTTGTGCTTTTGGTTAATGGGAGGAATTAGAGAATAGTTGACTTATTTTTCTGCATATCTGCTGAAATCATGAGGAGCATTACCCTCACCTCTCTCAACAGTGAGGTCAAATTAAGCAGAATGACCGGCTGGAGTGTCTGTGACTACAAATCGGCAGCAGGCAGAACAGACAGACTTGCCTGTCAATTCTAAAGTTACCGTCACATGCGTCAATATTGCATGCAATTTCACTTGCAACTTACTGGTTGCAGTGAACCGGCCGGGGAAGTTGGCGGTGAGAAGACTTCACCGCCGGTTTTCCCAGTCTGTGCTGCGCTCCCCACTCACTGATTCCCTCTCCCCGCTGCCTGGTGCTTCGCTTCCCACCCGGTCCTAACTTAGGATCAGGCGGGGAGGGGGCATCAGTGAGCGGGGTCCGCATTTGACATGGCTTTGCCATAATTTTGTGTCCAGCCGGCTAGCTGCTAAAGTCACAGGACTACTTCACCGCATCAATGGGACAATGGATGGAGCCATGTACCGTAAAATCCTGAGTGACAACCTCATTCCCTCCGCCAGGACATTAAAAATCTGTCGTGGCTGGGTCTTCCAGCACGACAATGACCCAAAACAGCCAAGGCAACAAAGGATCGGTTCAAAGACAAGCACATTAAGGTGATGGAGTGGCCTAGCCAGTCTCCAGACCTTAATCCCATAGAAAATCTGTGTAGGAGCTGAAGCTCCGAGTTACCAAGCGACAGCCTCAAAATCTTAATGATTTAGAGATGATCTACAAAGAGGAGTGGAGCAAAATTCCTCCTGACATGTGCGCAAACCTCATCATCAACTACAAGAAACGTCTGACTGCTGTGCTGCCAACAAGGGTTTTGACACCAATTATTGTATTGTTTGTCAGAGGGATCAAATACTTACTTCTCGCTTCAAAATACAAATACATTTATATAATTTAGACAATGCAATTTTCTGGATTTTATTTTTGATCTTCTATCTCTCACTCTTAAAATTAACCGACCCTTAAACTTATAGACTGTTCATGTCTTTGTCAGGGGGCAAACTTACAAAATTCGCAAGGGGTTCGTCAAATAATTATTTCTTTCACTGTATGTTGATGTGATAGCACCCTTAAAGGGGTTGTCCACTACTCACATAATCCCTTCTCAATTAATACGGTATATTGCACCTTGCCGGCATTTTTTCAGCATTATTGGTGCCAGGTCTCACGTGATCCAATCAGTGGGCGCTTCACTCTCATTTCCTTTAAACATAACTTACATCCAGAAAGAGTTGGAGAGCAGCAGCAGTTATTGTTACTTCTGGCTGTCAGTTTCACCCAAAATAAGTAAAAGTGAAGTGATCCGTGAAGCAATCCCTGATGTGCTACCCCTGTGCACTCTGTTTCTAACCCCCATCCTTTGTCTTCTCTGCCTTGTGCGCTGTCCTCTGCCCTTTACACTGGCTTCTCCTGCTGTGTGCTGTCCTCTTCTCCTGTGCGCTGTCCCCTCTCCCCGCACTGTCTCCTCTCCCCACATTGTCTTCTCCTGTGCGCTGCCCCCTTCCCTGCGCTGTCTTCTCCTGTGCGCTGTCTTCTCATCCTGTGCGCTGTCTTCTAATCTGACGCTACAGACAGCAACCGGCCTGAGAGACTGACCTGACAATACAGACAGTGACCGGTCTGAGAGACTGACCTGACACTACAGACAGGGACCGGCCTGAGTGACTGACCTGACACTACAGACAGCGACCGGCCTGAGAGACTGACCTGACGATACAGAGAGCGCCCGGCCTGAGAGACTGACCTGATGCTGCAGTGACCGGCCTGAGAGAGTGACTTGACACTACAGACAGCGACCAGCATGAGAGACTGACCTGACACTACAGTGACCGGCCTGAGAGACTGACTTGACACTACAGTGACTGGCCTGAGAGACTGACCTGGCACTACAGAGAGCGACCGGCCTGAGAGACTGACCTGACACTACAGACATTGACCAGCCTGAGAGAGTGACCTGACGCTACAGACAGCAACCGGCCTGAAAGACTGACCTGACGCTACAGACAGCGACTGGCCTGAGAGAATAACCTGACACTACAGTGACCGGCCTGAGAGACTGACCTGACACTACAGACAGCGACCGGCATGAGAGACTGATCTCACTCAACAGACAGCGACTGTCATGAGAGACTGACCTCACTCTACAGACAGCTACTGGCCTGAGAGATTGACCTGACACTACAGACAGCGACCGGTCTAAGAGACTGACCTGACACTACAGACAGCGACTGGCCTGAGAGACTGACCTGACACTACAGACAGCGACCGGTCTAAGAGACTGACCTGACACTACAGACAGCGACTGGCCTGAGAGACTGACCTGACACTACAGACAGTGACCAGCCTGATAGGCTGACCTGATGCTACAGACAGCGACCGGCCTGAGAGACTGACCTGGCACTACAGACAGCGACTGGCCTGAGAGACTGACCTGACACTACAGACAGCGACCGGCCTGAGAGACTGACCTGACACTACAGAAAGTGACCAGCCTGATAGGCTGACCTGATGCTACAGACAGCGACCGGCCTGAGAGACTGACCTGACACTACAGACAGCGACCGGACTGAGACACTGACCTGACACTGCAGTGAACGGCCTGAGACAGTGACCTGACACTGCAGTGACCGGCCTGAGACAGTGACCTGACATTGCAGTGACCGGCCTGAGAGACTGACATGACGCTGCAGTGACCGGCCTGAGACACTGACCTGACACTGCAGTGACCGGCCTGAGACACTGACCTAACACTGCAGTGACCGGACTGTGACACTGACCTGACGCTGAAGAGACCGGCCTGAGAGACTGACCTGACACTGCAGTGACCGGCCTGAGACACTGACCTGACACTGCAGTGACCGGCCTGAGACACTGACCTAACACTGCAGTGACCGGCCTGAGACACTGACCTGACGCTGAAGAGACCGGCCTGAGAGACTGACCTGACACTGCAGTGACCGGCCTGAGACACTGACCTGACACTGCAGTGACCGGCCTGAGACAGTGACCTGACGCTGCAGTGACCAGCCTGAGACACTGACCTGACGCTGCAGTGAACGGCCTGAGACACTGACCTGACACTGCAGTGACCGGCCTGAGACACTGACCTGACACTGCAGTGACCGGCTGGGGACACTGACCTGACCCTGCAGTGACCGGCCTGAGACACTGACCTGACAGGACCTAGCTGCTGCTGCTGCTCAGTAAAATTATTACCTCAGGTTGCTGGAGACTTTTCACTGAGGCGATGTGGAGTGAGCTGGGGTCACTTGTGTGTGTGAGGATTCTTCCTGGGTAGCAGTGGAGGCAGGCAAAGGGACGTGGCCATAACACAGATGGGGTTTGGCCTGCAGCAGAGAGGCCGGCCCATTGAATTAATCTTGAGCATGTCTGGCCAGCCCAATATAGGCGTGGCCGGTATAGAGGGAGCGTGGCCTCCCATGAGCGAGGCAAGTACTATGGTATCTCCAGAGAGGGAGTGTGGGCAGCTGAAAGAGGGGGCGTGGCTGGAAGAGGGGCGAGGTCGGCAGACACCGAGACCTACATGGTTGCATCAGAGGGGGGCGTGGCGCTGAGTTTCAGTGCACAGCGCAGGAAATGTAAGATCCCGATTGGGGCAGTGTCGGCAAATCGGGACTGTCCCGGTGAATCCGGGACACTTGGGAGGTATGCTGAAAGTGTGCACGTGGCCTTACAAATACTGAGGTAAAAAACTCACCGAATACTCAACATGTGCACGTGGCCTTATAAATACTGAGGTAAAAAAATCTCACCAAATACTCAATGTGAGCACATGGACTTACAAATACTGAGATAAAAACTCACCAAATACTCAATAAATGCACGTGGCCTTACAAATACTGAGGTAAAAAACTCACCAAATACTAAAAGTGTGCACTTGGTCTTACAAATACTGAGGTACAAAACTCACCAAATACTCAATAAATGCACGTGGCCTTACAAATACTGAGGTAAAAAACTCACCAAATACTAAAAGTGTGCACGTGGCCTTACAAATACTGAGGTAAAAAACTCACCAAATACTAAAATGCACGTGGCCTTACAAATACTGAGGTACAAAACTCACCAAAATACTGGTAAAATAGGGACTCGCTACTGGTGTCACGTGCTACACAGCATAAACTGTGCCGTAACATTTGCCATCCGGTTTGGTGCGTGTCCGGCTGGATCCGGGTGATTTTATTTTTTGAAGATTGCAGGATTTTATGTGTCCAGGGCCAAAAATCAATCAAAACTGGATCCTCCCGAATCCGGCAGAAAAACGATCCGGTTCCCAGATGCCAGATACTGAACAAGTGGTGACTCTGTAATTCAAGCCGCACTTGTTCAGCACCTGGACAGCGCAGCTAAAAGAGCTTCCGGCTGAAATTTCAGCACTTGGAGAGCTTAACTCCAGACGCTATGCTGAAATTTCAGCACTTGGACAGCAGCAGCCACTGATTCCGGCAGAAAACAGGACCTCCGGTTCTGTTTTGTCCAGGGTTGTCAGGTTCTGTCCGGTGCATCCTGCAAAACGCCAGACAGAACCTGACAGTGAAGAACCGTGAATTGAAGCTAGCCTAAGGGTACCGTTACACGTCACAACATTGTATGCAATTTCACTTGCAATTTGCTGGTTGCAGTGAAATCATGGACACATTGTTCTATTTTGTTGCTGTGTACAAATGGAACAATGTATCCAATGATTTCACTGCAACCAGCAAATTGCAAGTGAAATTGCATCAATTTGCGACGTGTAACGGTACCCTCAGAGAGATAAAATACTTTATTGCAAAGTGTTCTTTAAGTGGATAAAATAGATTTTGTTGCAGATTTGTTTAAAGATTTCACCTTTATTGCAAATGGTAAAATAAGCACAGATAAATTGCTGGTAAGGCCCCCTTCACATCATGTTTTGTTCTGTCCGTGGGGATCCTGTTTTTTGCAGGCCCACACGGACATTAACAGACGGATTTGTTACTCCGGATGCCATTTTTTGTGTCCGTATCCGTAATTTTGATGGATCCGGACACAAGCCCGAGCCTGCAAAGTACAGCAAGTGGTGTCAAGGCTGCTGACTTTCACTTTCACAATGTATCTACAGTTGTGGCCAAAAGTATTGACACCCCTGCAATTCTGTCAGATAATACTCAGTTTCTTCCTGAAAATGATTGCAATCACAAATTCTTTGGTATTATTATCTTCATTTAATTTGTCTTCAATGAAAAAACACAAACACATTGTTTTTTCCCAGATCCGAGCTCCATAGACTCCCATGTTATTTGAAGCAGACAATGTCAGATCCAATGATGTCCAATTCTGTCCGAATGTGTTCGCTGCGCCCAAAATCAAAGCACTCTCCGATTTTGGGGACGAGAAAACAGCGGACTCGATCGGATCCTTGCGCACACGGATGGCCATTAATGACCAATCCGTTCCCCATAGGGAACATGTGGAGCCAAATCGGATCCATTGTTAAACAGATAGCCACGGATCCCCAAAAATCGTGATGTGAACGGGGCCTAAGGGTGCATCCTCACGATCAGGAGAGTGTTTTGGACGCAGCGTCTTAGTGCTGCATCCAAAATGCTGCGTTGTTGTACAGTATCAGCATAGTGGATGGGATTTCAAGAAATCCCATCCTCACTATGCGTAACCCGCCCACAGAGTCTTTGGAGCTGCGGTGCGGGTTCCCAGCAGTCCGCTCCCCCGCAGAACGTTCATTTCATGATGCGGAGTCGGAAGCGGCTCCTATCGGGTCACTGCAGGGAGAAGCCGCCCCGCACCCGCCGCACATGGTGAGTACAGGGCGGCTGCGGTCTCCCTGCGGCCAACCGCAGCTTCACTCGGGTCCGGAGGAGCTGCGTCCAACATGGAGCTCCTCTGGACCATGTGCACGCACCTTAAGGCAGTTTTTTTTTTTTTTTTTTCAAAAGAACCAAGTGTCTGTGTGAAAATAATCTCAGCATGCACTATTCTCTCCTATACTATATATCAGATACCACTCGCCTATTCAAGTCTATGGGTGCTCACAAAAAATATTCCTAATATGGAATAATAATAATATTTATTCATTTATATAGCACTATTAATTCCATAGCACTTTACATACATTTGAAACAATGTCTCCCATTGGAGCTCACAATCTAAGCATCCTCTCAGTATGTCTTTGGAGTGTGGGAGGAAACCAGAGGAAACCCCGACAAAATGGAGAAAACATACAAACTCCTTACAGATATTGTCCTTGGTGGGATTTGAACCTAGTCGTATTGAATCTGATTTCTACGGACACAGTGGCATTATTAATTTCAAAACTATATTTGGTCTTGTACATTTTAAACCGTTGATGTATATATCCGAATGTTACACCGATGTAAAAAAATGGACACTTTGAAACTTTTTCATTCAATTCGTCTGTACCTGGCTCCAGTACCTATATTTATTTGATTGAGTTCATCTATTTGAAAATTATTTTGAAAGTTACCGTAACATAATTTATTTTCCTTTTTTCAAAATGTATTTTTTGTTGCCATTTTCTGATGTCACATGTCAGGAAGGCATTAATTAACATCTATCTGCTGCATTTGAAAACCAATTAAAGAACACAGTAAAAAAACGTTGCCCTCAAAATATATAAAAACCACAGGGGCAACATGGGAATTATATAGGTCACATTTAGAGGCTAGCCAATTACTGTGCCATCAGGGACGGAGTATGGCTGCAACACACATACAGTCTGTAATTCCTACACAGCAGTGCGTCTCAAACTATGTGGCGCACCCTAGTCCTTGGTTTTCATGGAAGAACGTAGAATATATATTGACACGATTTGTATTTTTCCAATGATGGGGTATGTGCCCATGCTGTAGAATTGGTGCAGAAATCTGCATCTTCTGGCAGGAAAATGCACCAAATACACGATAAATGTTTGGTGCAGATTTGGTGCGTTTTTGATGCAGATCCGTGCCATTCATTTTTTATACTAAAGTCAATAGCTGGAAGCACTGAAAAACGCAGGGAAAGCCCCACCAACAATTGACATGCTGCAGATTTTTACTGTACAAAATATGCAAGGAAAAAATAAGCAACATGTGCACAACACTTCAACACTTCCTTTGCCTTTTATTACCATCTTTTCAGTTAACCATTAAAAGGCATCAACCACTGAGGACTCTCAGATTACAATATTTTTCTATCTACTGGCTACTGTACAAACATTTTTTATCTTATCACAACACTTCAGAATTCTTATAGACTTTGTTGGCTTCAGGATAGGCATGCAGATTTGTCAAAAAGTGCAGCGTGTGCACATAGCCTTATACTTGATTTAAGATCCAAAAAAATGGAATTGGAGAGATTTTTTTGTTTATTTCGGCACAAAATTTCTCTACAGGTCATGAGGCCAAATATATTCTTGGTCAGTCTGGTGGGGCCTAAGTAGGAAACATTTGAGAAACCCTTCTATACCGTGTGCAGCCAGTTGCCTATATAGTGGCTCTGTTGTGTGTGGGAAGCACCCCGTCAATTATCTCTCACCCCCTTGTTTCACCATTTAGCCGGTTTATGTACATGTGGAATATACGCAGCATATTTCTATTCAAAGACATGAAGTAAGATCAGTAGAGTTCATGGGAACATGGCCGAACCCAGAGAGCATAATTATTTCTCCCAGGACACTTGTACAAGTGACTTAAGGCACCGCTTACATTCATGAGAGCACCAATTAATGAATGCATTGATTAATATATGCGTGGGTAATGTGCGTGATTGACAGGAGCACAATATCAAGCGGGAAGGACATTGAGACTTCTCTGCAATACATAATGAAGTTTGGTGCTGCCGCTCATTATTATCTGTCTACATTCCTGCTAAGTACAGCAATGTGAATGTGGTTACCATGTCACTCCAAGTGCTGGAGACGTGGACACTGCTCTGACATCTCAGGTTAATATTTTCCTGGCTGGTAAACATTCTGAAGAGGCATTTGCCTATAGCAGAGGGACCTCCAGGGATCTGCGTTTTTACACTTATCTGATTCATAGCATTCTATCATTATTTTTCCTACATGATTGTTCATCTGAAGTCACAATGTGGACTTATTTGTCTTCTGTATACCTGTATAGAGTAGAGCGGTGATCTGCAACTTGTGTCTCTCCAGAGATTTTGTGTAAGGGATCACACAGGCGCATGGTCTCTCATGTGAGAGAATTGGCCGAATTATTTTAATGACATTTTTCTCCTACTTTGAGTTTGAGCAGAGTATCAGTTTTCTGTGATACAATTCTCTCACTTGCGAGAAACGGAGCACAGATGAGGAGAAGATGGAGAACTAAATTCCTCCATTGTCTGTGTCGGCATATATCAAACTGCAATGGAATGTTAAGTTCGGTCCAATGACTTCCACTCAACCATAGACTTGAATGGGTGCATGTCACCTGATTATCGGATGCAGTGACTGTGCACTGAACAGTTATTGCCACTTTACACGTCCCGATATCGGCGTCCAACTCCGATAAAAAGTCACGTGGTTCGTGCGTTGGCCCCGATATCGTTGGTGCGTTGTATGGTGTAAATGCCCAATACGATGCACGAACGATGCCAAAACGATATCGGGGATCAAATGAGCGTGCTCTCCATCGGTCCGATATTGGATGGACGTTGTGCCTGGATCGTGCTGTGTTAAAGCCCAACTACGATGTGGAGTACAACTTCCCCTATCCTCTCCCATGTTAAATGGTCGTTCCTGGGTCGGCCGTACAAGGGGGTGTACACATCGTAGTGGCGTTGGCTGCCGATATCGCGCTGTGTAACATCTCCTATGCGATCTTGGAATTCTGTCCAGAAAAAGCGCGCTCCCGTGGCGTTGGATCCAATATCGGACCGACGTTGGGACGTGTAAAGTAGCCATAAGTCCATGTGCAAATGCACATGAGCAGTTGCCCACATGGACCTCAATAGTCGGCACTATTCTGATTCATAACCACAGGTATTTTTTGTGCCTCTCCTCGATGTGCAATAGAAGAATATAGGAACCAGGTAAACTAGGAGATTGAAGAGGTCCTGAATTATCAAAGTAAAGCAACAATGGTTAATTCTACGCATTTTGAAGCATCAGTAAATCCACCACTCTGGATGAACAATGAAGAAGTGAGGACACGCTTTAAAACGCGAAGAATAAACCACTATTTCTTTATTTTATTTGTTCTGGACCTTTTCAATCAATAGCAGCACGGATTTTATCCACTACTTTAACCAGTTCCTACATTCTGGTTCGTACAGGTGGTTTCTGTGGTAGCTGTCATATGCTTTTATATTGATTGTGTGTCTCAAACAGTTTTCTACTCAAGAGCACACAGACCCAGTCACATCCACTTTTTGCAGAGGTGACTGGCCCAATAATTTCAATGCTTGTATAATTAATAGGCTTTTGTTGACATCTACTTTGGGGTTTCCATTAAAACACTGTGTGGTATCAATTACTTAAATTATATTGCCAGGCATGGGTCTGTTGTGTCCCTCCTGTCAAATTTGAAAGAATATGCAACAGAAAATTAGGTGTACACATTCCACTAATGAGGTTTTCAGTATTATAAAATCCTGGTCTATTGACAGAATTTTGTTTGTTAAAAAAAAAAAAAGGTCATTTACTCAATCTCCGCTGGTACTGCACTGAATCTCCACTGCTACCCTAGTGTGTATTATTGTCTGCAGCGCTGATGTCATATTGACAGAGCTGCAGCCAAAAACTGGACTTGGTGGCTGTACCCAAGTTGATGACTGTAGTCACTCATAGCCACTGAGCTCATATAACTGTAGCTCTGTCTATGTGAAGTCAGTGCTGCAGACAATAGGTGTTGGAAACAGTGTCTACTTTTGACCGATGGATGGTGAATAAGACTATGATTTAAACAAAACATATGTAGGCAAGAGACAGGGGTTTTCGTAAATTGGAAAATCCCTTTAAGGGTACAGACATACTGGCAAGTGCAAAAACGCTCCGATTCATGGATCCGAGAGTTGGATGACTTTTGTCAGAGTTTTGGTCCATTTTGCATCCAACAGTGATGCTACTGTCCGACATTTCCTGAGATCACATCCGAAAGCTGTCCAACAGTAATCCGAGTGTGCAGTGCCGGGACAAGGCATTTTGGTGCCCTAGGCAGGTAAGGCAAACGGCGCCCCCCCCCCGAAATATGTCTAGGAATAAAAATGTCAACATACTTTGAAAGTAAATTTAATTTAATGGGGACCTATAAAAGGTTCGTCCAACCACACTACAGAGACATACTGATAGGATGTTTACATTGTGAGCCCCAATGGCGACAGTGTTGATGATTTATGTAAAGTGCTGTGGAGTTCATAGTGTAATATAAATGCAAAAAGTATTACTCTTAATATTATGTCACAATACCAGGATCTGAGGATCTTCTATTTCCAGGTCAGGGACTCTCTGATGCCATGTTGCTGCTTGTTTCGCTGTCGTCCTCTTTTGACACTGCAGTGCGGTGGACAAGAGAGCATTAACTGGTTAATAACAAGAAGTATGGAGTGTACTAACTGAGCCATAAAGCCTCCCCATAGTGGACTACATGACAAAAGTTCCACGAACCCATGTGCTCCTTTGTTTCAGCCATATTTATGTAGCACAACATAAGGATATTGACATCGATACTACAGACTATAGGTTGGGAAAACCTTCCATCATACAGTTTTAGTCTTGTGAATTTCATTTATAGCAGAAAATATCCTATTAGTGCAGAATGAGGATCCTATATTCCCTCAGGACTAATCATTGCCTTATTACAAGGGCAGGGGGAGGCTTGTGTCTGGCAGGTAAATCTCAGCACAGGGATTAACTTTCTGCAGATTTAGGCTGGTTTCACACTACGATTTTGGCAGTTCCGATGCTGTCTGATAAAAATCGGACAACATCGGAACGATTTTTGCCCCCATGTATCCCTATGGGCATCGGACCGAATGGGATGTGCACTAAATGCCATCTGATTTGGTCCGATCCGATTCTGTCCGATTTTTTTATCGGTGCAAAAATCGGAGCATGCGCCGAAAATAAAATCGGACAAAATCAGATCAGACAAAATCGGATGGCATTTAGTGCACATCCGATCCAATCCGATCCCTTTAACATGGGGCCCTATGGAGCAGGGTCCGAGGAAACATCTGATGTCTCCTCGGACCCGATTTTACTGCATTGAGCATGCTCAGTACAGTAAAACTTCTCCAATATGGGAGAGAAGGGGTTAAAAAAAAAAAAAGTTTATGCTCACCTATCCCCGTGCCCCCGCAGGCTCCCGGTGTCTCCTGCCATCTCCCGGTGGCTCCCGGTGTCCTCACGCTGTCTGCAGTGGTGTTCTACTGCAGTACAGGACCTGCCGTGAAGTTACAGTCATGTGACCGCAGGTTACCATGGAGTAATCTGCGGTCACGTGACTATGACATCACCGCAGGTCCTATACTGCAGTAGAACACCACTGCAGACAGCGTGAGGACACCGGGAGCCACCTGGAGACGGCAGGAGACACCGGGAGCCTGCGGGGGCACGGGGATAGGTGAGCATATTTTTTTTTTTTTTAATATAGCACGGAGGCTACGATTTTATGCCGGAATCGGATGCCTATTTGGCATCCGATTCCAGGCATCAGAAGGGAGCCGATGCTGTCCGATTTGTATCAGACAGCATCGGCTCCCTAAAAATCGTAGTGTGAAAGTAGCCTTTGTTACCACTTGTCCATAGAGGAGACAACTGGTAACACATGTAGGAGGAGGCACATACAGTATCCAATGATTAGAGGACATGTCCATGGGGTGCAGGGAGGGTCCCCCAGTATATAGGGAGGCAGTGCTGTATGGGATCCAGTGGGTGGGGTGTACTTATATCCCAGCCAAACAAAGCACCAGAGCTCTGAGCCTCTGCAGTGTGACCAGAGCTGTATGATCCAGCATTATACCACCTCCCTCCTGTAACTGGAGGACACATGGACACAGACAGAATGACACTGTATGGATGAAGCCTTACCCCGCAGGTGGCTGTCCTGGCTGCAGGGCTGCCACTAGGAATTTCGGGGCCCCTTACTGCCAAAATTTTGGGGCCCCCGAGACTCCGCCCAGCCTCCACCCCCTGAGACTCCGCCCCGCCTCCACCCAGGCTCCGCCTCCACCCAGGCTCCGCCTCCACCCAAACATACATTATATATATAGTGAAAAATTGGAACAGCACCAAAAATGACCTCAATTAATGTGCAAAGCTTTCCCAACCAGCAATCCAGAGGGTTCCTTACAATAGAGTAAAGAAAGGAAAAACAGAACAAAAAAATAGAAAAAAGTGGAATTTATTACCCAATGCGTGGCCACTTCATTGGGATATAAGGTCCACTGTTTTCTATTTTTTTGTGCTGCTTTTCCTTTTTTTACTATCTCTCTCATATATATGTATACATATATATAATTATACAATTATACACACACACTTGAGACTGCTGTGGGCTGATTGACTGACCTCTCATCTTCAGCTTATTAGAAGAAAAGACGGCACTCTCAGCACTGTCCCCCTCCCTGCACCAAGTAATGTGCGATCTGCAATAAACGCACGAAAACTACACCGGTGAGTGCCGTCTTTTCTTCTAATAAGCTGGATTTACACATTGTGCTATAAGGCTGGCACCGCCGGGTTTCTGGACTGTTACCTCCTTTTATTGCTGCGGCTCCCGGGAGATAGTACGCTCCAGTGCCCTATTCCTACTGTTCATTTGACCTCTCATCTTCATTGTGCACTCTGTCCTTGGATCCCAGGCTCAGTCTCGGCGTTGACACCTTCAGGCGGTTCCTCCTGCGCTGGAGCCTCGGTGATCTTGGCTTTCTGATCTTCGGGATGAGTGGCAGCGTCTTGTGGAGCAGGGTCAGATCCTGTCACCTCATCAGATTCTCCACGCACTACAAGGGAGGGTAACAGACTGTGATGTCATCATCAAGGAAGGGACCTGGACCACCCCCACACAAACATCTGCCATGCCCCTGAGCTGGCAACACAAAGTCCTAGATCAGAGGTGAACAGAGTAATATGGAGGACAGGAGGGAGACGAAGGAGAAAGAACAGAGGGAGATGGAGGATAAAGAGGACAGAGGAAGACTGAGGGGAGAAGGACAGGAGGGGGATAAAGGAGAAGAGGGCAGAGGGAGACAGGGGAAAGAGGGCAGAGGGAGACTGAGGGGAAAGAGGGCAGAGGGAGACTGAGGGGAAAGAGGACAGGACAAAGACTGAGGGGAAAGAGGACAGCACGAAGACTGAGGGGAAAGAGGACAGCACGAAGACTGAGGGGAAAGAGGACAGCATGAAGACTGAGGGGAAAGAGGACAGCACGAAGACTGAGGGGAAAGAGGACAGGAGGGAGACTGAGGGGAAAGAGAACAGGAGTGAGACTGAGGGCAAAGACGACAGGAGGGGGACGAAGAGGAAAGTGTGCTGGAGGGCCCGGCTCCCTGTGTACTGGGGGGCCCAGCTCCCTTTGTGCTGGGGGGCCCCCCTTCTCTCCCCTCTCCTAACCTGTGTGCAGGTGTGTGGCATAAGCAATCATGCCCTGAGCGCTACCCTCCACCTCACCCTCTGGGGCCCCTGAGCGCTGCCCCCACACACCTTAGCCTCGGGGGTCAGGGGCCCCTGAGAGTGGTCCCTACACCTCGGCCTCGGGGCCCTTGAATGCAGCACCCACACCTCAGCCTCGGGGCTCAGGGGCCCCTGAGAGCTGCCCCACACTTCAGCCTCAGTGTCCCCGAGGCTGAGGTGTGAGGGCAGCTCTCAGGGGCCCCACACTTCAGCCTCAGGGGCCCCTGAGAGCTGCCCCCACACTTTAGCCTCAGGGGCCCCTGAGAGCTGCCTACCCCACATGTCATCCTAGCGGGCCCCTGGGCCCCGAGGCTGCAGTGTGGGGGCAGCTCTCAGGGGCCCCTGAGGCTAAAGTGTGGGGGCAGCTCTCAGGGGCCCCTGAGGTTAAAGTGTGGGGGCAGCTCTTAGGGGCCCCTGAGGCTAAAGTGTGGGGGCAGGCAGCTCTCAGGGGCCCCTGAGGCTGAAGTGTGGGGCCCCTGAGAGCTGCCCCCACACCTCAGCCTCGTGGCTCAGAGGCCCCTGAGAGTGGCCCCCACACCTCTGCCTGCCCCCACATGTCATCCTAGGGGGCCCCTGACCGCTGCCCCCACACCATCCTCGGGGCCCCCTTAGCGCGCCGCTGCCTCCCCCCCAGCGCCGAACACGTAGGGGCCCCCCCAGGATGGGTGGGGACACATAGGGGGCCCCCCCAGAATGGATGAGGACACATAGGGGGCCTCTCAGGATGAGGACACCCCATCCATTCTAGGGGGCCCCCCCATGTGTCCTCATCCATCCTGGGGGCCCCCCATGTGTCCCCATCCATCCTGGGAGCCCCACTTTTGTCCCCATCCATCCTGGGGGCCCCCCATGGGTCCCCATCCATCCTGGGGGCCCCTCATCCATCCTGGGGGCCCCCCATGGGTCCCCATCCATGCTGGGGCCCCCCCCATGCGTCCCTATCTATCCTGGGGGGGCCCCTATGTGCCCTCATCCATGCTGGGGCCCCCCATGGGTCCCCATCCATGCTTGGGCCCCCCATGGGTCCCTATCTATCCAGGGGGCCCCCTATGTGCCCCCATCCTGATCCCCTGCAGTTAAAAAAAAACAAAAACAATACTTACCTCACGATCCTCTGCTATCCATCGCACACTGCTGCAGACGCACACAGGAAGCAGAGTGCCGGAGCGATGACGTCATCGCCCGAGACTCCGACCTTCCTGTACGCGCTGGCAGCATCAGCTGTCAGCAGAGGGTGAGGAGGGAGCGGTACAGCGGGAGATCGCTCCCCGCTGTACCGCACAGTGCCACAGACAGGCTAATCATATCGGTGTGATAGCACACCGATATGATTAGCACTAACTCAGGGAGGAGGGCAGCAGCAGCACAGGGGGGTATAGGGGGGCCGGGCAAAGGGGGTGGAGCCATGGGTACATGGGGCCCCGGGGGATCTTCCGCTGGGCTAGTCCGCCCCTGCTCCCCCCACCTCCATTGTTACTTTACCGGCGGGCGGGCGGCGGCACCGCTTGTCATAGTGTGTGTGATGCTGCAGGCCTGCAGCCGGCGCCGCTGTCTATTTCCTGTGTGGGCGGCGCCGGATGCAGCGTCACACACTAGCACTACACTGAGCACTGCTGGCCAAAAGGGGCGGGCCTCCTTGCTCCAACGGCCCCGCCCACAGCCAGCACGCCCGGGCCCCCCCCAGCTGTTTGTCTGGTCACGCCCCCTCCATGGAACACCGGGCCCCGTACAGCTGTATGGCCCGTAATGCCGTATCGGCGGCCCTGCCTGGCTGTATGGAGGGGCTGTAGGGGTGACATTGCCAGAATGTGGAGAGATCAGGGGAGAGCGTTCATCAATCCCATCAGCAGCCATGACTGCAGCAGCTCCAGCAGAGGGAGGGAAAGAGGCAGCTCCTCATGAGGAGCAGGTCACAGGGACGGGAGGAGACCAAAAGACGTCCTCCAGCCTCACCAACCTCCACAGTCTCGGCACTGACTGATACACCCTCACCCACCACACAGCCTGGGCACTGATACACCCTCACCACACTACACCAAGCAGTCTGGGCACTATGCACCCTAACCCCACCAGACTGAGCACGTATACACTCTCACCCCACCACACAGTCTGGGCACTGGTACACCCTAACCCACAACACAGCCAGGGCACTGACACACCCTCAATCCACCACACAGCCTGGGCACTGATACACCCTCAGCAGAGGGTTCTGTGGACCGGGGGGACGGGGGCCTTTGCACACTCACCGCGGCCGCCGTCTGCTGTAAGGAGGAGGAGAGGAGGGGCGGGCAGAGCTGCAGGACAGGAAGTCCCGTCCTCCCTCCTCTCTCTGGCCGGCGCGGCCGCCGGCGGCCAGCACGGGGCCCCCCAGGGGGTGCGGGGCCCCCCAGGGGGCGGGCAATGGACCCCTCATGCGGGAATGTGCCCTGCACAAGATGGCGCCCTAGGCGATTGCCTAGGGTCGCCTAGCTGTCGTCCCGGCCCTGCGAGTGTGGTCCCAGTGCAATCCGAGACTTGCATGCGATTTTTGAATGAAATCAGCTTGGCAATTGTTTCAGCTGTGAAAACTCTGATCAGATTTGGATGGTTCGACTGTGGTCCAACTGTGGTCCGTGATTTTTGTAGGACCTATAGACTTGCATTGGCGAGTCTCGGACGTGAATCACATACTGTTGCAGCATGTTGCGACTGCTTTGACATCTGTGAATCAGATAAGAAAAAAACATCCGACACTCGGAAATGTGTTCTCAGACACTGAATAACATTGGTCCGACTGCAATGCGATTTTGACTCGCACTGCAGTCATCCAAGTTTCACGCCAGCGTGTCCGAGCCCTAATGGTACCGTTACACACTACGATATCGCTGAACAATATCGTTAGCAATGTCACATGACATGACTATAGTTTCGACATCGTTAGTGCATTGTCACACGCATGGATATCGTTAACGATGTTAAATTTGGCAATGCGCCAGCTACTTCGAAAAGAATTTAGTGAACGATGTTATAAAGCGGCAGGAATAGGAGAATTGTGAATGACATCGTTCAAAAAGGTGTTGCACTGAACAATGTTTCTTGTTCACAGAACGTTAATTGGACAACGAACGATAGATTTGAGGTCAGGATCTCAAATTTCTGATGAGTGATCAAACGATTTGTAGTTTCAACATCGTACGTTTACACGCAGCAATGCACAAACGATATCGTTTGAACGATCTCAAAAGCATGACGTATCACCTATACTGTTCAGCGATATCGTACCGTGTAACAGTACCTTAAGGCTCATATACATTAGGTTGATGTAGGTTTAATATTAGCAATAATAATAATTTGTATTTCTATAGGGCCAACCTATTCTGCCACACTTTACAAATCAGAGGGGAAATATACTGACACTATTGGGCAGTACAGAATAATACATAATTCAACAGATACCAAGAGGAGTGAGGACCCTCCAATCTATGAGGAAACAGAGGACACATTATTTTAATGGAAAGAGGCCTTTCCAGTATGCAACATGAATTTACTGACAGACTGCTCTCCTGAGATACATGTCTCACACTGGTAACACCCCATTTCACATATAATAAGCTCTGGAGGCAGATTCTCTTGTAGATCAATGTCCAGCCCATAGATCTCACAGTTCACTATATATTATGAAAATGTGTATTTCTCTGAAATAAGACATTATATCACAAATATCAAGTTATCATTTTAGTCAGCCTCTTATGACCAACATGTCCATATAGACAGCTTAGGAGGGTTGATCCTACCGACAGAATCCCTTTAAACAAAATGGTCTGTCTATACAATTCTTCAATATATTTTTCCATCTCAAATTCAACCAACTCCAAATACTTTCTTCACACTACACTTTTTATACGCTAGAGAGAAATCAAATCTTTCATCAGACTCCTCTGAAAACGTTGCATGGTCTATGTGATAAAGTACACATTACATGTCATACACAATTTAAATACATTATATCCAGTATTTCAAGTATGGAAACAAATAATGAAAATTTTGTCAGTGCCCTTCACCATATATATTAATGAGGACTTACATTTCTTTGCATGAAGATTTCTTAAGTCTCTCTGTAGGTAAAATCGAGATATGTGTTGGCCTATAGCTCAGGCATTGCCTTATGTTGTATGTTTCCTTTGTTTACAGCCAGGAGACATTGATGAATGAATCCACTCGTTTTTTCACGATATGTAGATTCTTATTTATTACATCCCTAGTTAAAATAATCATACATGTTTTTCTGTGTTTTGTTTCCTGTCTTAAAGTCAGCAGTTCATTTACAACTGATTGGTCTTTCTAACAGCAGTGTCAATCTGGAATAACTAGTCAACTGCTAGACTTGGTAACTAAATCCTAGCTGGCACTTTGGGCCATTTATTCCAGGACTCATTTCTGAGCACTTATATAGTTAAAAGAGTTTTCAACACCATCACTTGCATATGCCATTACTTATGGAAAGGTGGCTTCCAGATGCTGGGCGCCCAACAATGCTCAGAATAACCATAACTAGGATATGCTATCACTTATGGATAGGTGGTTTATAGATGCTGGGAGCCCAACCAACCATAGAATTACCATAACTAATATATGCCATCACTTATGGATAGGTAGCTTATAGATGCTGGGCTCCCAACCAATCTTCAAAATAAGCATACTGTAACTAGGATATGCCATCACTTATGGATAGGTGGCTTATAGATGCTGAGAGCCAAACCAATCCTTAGAATTACCATAACTAAGATATGCCACCACTTATAGATAGGTGGCTTATAGATGCTTGGCGCCCAACCAATCCTCAGAATGACTATAACTAGGATATGCCATCACTTATGAATAGGTTGCTTATAGATGATTGACACCCAAAAATCCTCAGAATAACCATAACTAAGCTATACCATCACTTACGGATAGATAGCTTATAGAGGTTGGGTGCCCAACCAATCCTCAGAATAACCATAACTAAGATATGCCATCACTTATGGATAGGTGGTTATAGATGCTGGACCCAACCAATCCTCCAAATAACCATAAATAGGATGTGCCATTACTTAAGGATAGGTGGCTTGCAGATGCTGGCCTTCCAACTCATCGTCAGAATAACCATAACTATAATATGCCATATTTATGGATAGTTGGGTTCCAGATTCTCGACTCCCAACCATTTTTGAGAATGAAGGAGCACAATTGCTGGTTATGGGACTGCTGTAGCTAGCAAAGTACATTACTAGTGTATCTCCTGCAGTCACAAAGACTCAGAACCAAGCAGTGGTTTATGATTGTCCATCATTTATTCAGACATGGTATTTCTGAGGTGTTTTCTTCAGAACGGTGAGGTCTCAACAGAAGAAGCCCCAGTAAGTATTTGGTGAGTTTTTATTGTTGTAGAATTTCTGTGTCTATTATGATAAGGTAAAAAATGTTTGAACTGTGTTAGCCAGTAGATAGAAAAATATTGGAATCTGAGTCCTCAGCGGTTGATACCTTTTAATGGCTAACTGAAAAGATGGTAAGCATAGCAAGCTTTGGGGACACTATAGCCCCTTCATCAGGCTGATAATGACACAAATTCTGAAGACACATATGTCGAGCCCCAGGGTGCGGGGTACTCGGGTATCAGGCAGCAAGGGTTAACTTTGTTACAGGGAATGGTGGCCGCGCCTGTTCCCGTGTCCTGGGGGACAATTCTTTTGAAAAGGGGTATTTACAAGGGATTATACATAGTTTGTTGCCGTGACGCCACCTGTAGTTTCCGGTGAGCTGCACCAGCGCCGCCACAGTCCGCCGGAGGTAGATGGTATCACGGCTAGGATGGTGTAGTCCTCCACAGGTAGGACTGGTCCTCCGGGGCAGCGTTCCTGCAAATGAATAAGTTCATGCAAAGAAAGCAAGAGGAGTCCAAAGTCACTGTTCCTCCGGGTACTTTACTGGCAATTGTATTAGTTAAATACAAAAGTTACAGTGGCTGCAGGCAGATCTTAGGTGGTATGGTGGACCCTCGGTGTGTGCCTTCTTTCCAGTCTGTTCCTTTCCTGCTTCCCAGTGGTGGTGAAGTCGGGTTCCATAAAGCTAACCTGACCTCCTGTTTTCTCTCTTCTTTGCTCCCATTGGGTTACCATCTGCTGGCTGACCGCCAAACCATCCAGCGGTGCCTGGTACCCTCTTCTGGTCGTTTAAGAGCCTGGGAGCAGTATATACTCCACAGGTCTCCAGATTCTCTGTGGTCCTTAGAGGATCCCACAGGTGCGGGCTCCAGTACCCAGTAACGTTCTGCGCCTGGAGAAGCTTTCTTTCTTTCTTTAAGCCTAGGGCCAGAGAGGAGTCTCTCTCAGATGCACATTATCTGATCCAGACTCACTGCCTGCTTGTCTCGTGTCTCTTCCCCCTCTTGTCCCTCAGCCGAGAGACTACAGGCCGAAAGGCCTAGTGGCAAAGACCTCCTTGTTCCCCTTGGGGGTGTTTTTATTCCCTCCCAGGTAACCTCCCACCGAGTGATCTAGTGTGGGAGTGCTGTTAATGGGTGCCACCCACTATCCTACGATCCTCCTGCAGCTGGAGTATCTGCACCTCTTTGACGGGTGCAGTACCCCTCTGTGACGCCTGCATAGCGGGACGCCACACATACATATATGCATAAGCAGGGTTAGATGATGTAGTAAATACACAGCTCATCTCCTCCTCCCAAGCCTGACTCTGCCGTACATCACCTGTCGTATTTACTACATAATTTAGCCCTGCTTCTTCAGAATTTGTGTCATTATCAGCCTGATGAAGGGGCCATAGTGTTCCGAAAGCTTGCTTTGCTTACCATCTTTTCAGTTAACCATTAAAAGGTATCAACCACTGAGGACTCTCAGATTCCAATATTGTGTCTGTTATGTAAATTATTAGGTTACTTGTTTTTTTTTCGTTTTGCCTTGTCTTGTTTTTGACACTGGAGTTTTGTCTCTCATTGGTGTGTTATGCTTTAAATAAAGCTGTTTTATTTTTGATACTTCCTGGTATTGAGCTTTGACAAAACTTTATTGATACAGTAATATGCAGATTACTTGCGCATTTTGTGTGTTTCAGTATCACAAATGCACAAAAACCGCATGTGCATTTTCTTAACTGCGGCTTGTCTGCACATTGTGCAATTTTATGAGGAAAATCCACACATAAATCTCAGCGTACCCACAAGAGTAATGGACATGTTAATTTGAAACACGCACAGTAGGCATGATATTTCTATAAATCCCATCAACTCTGCTGTAACTGTAAGATGCTGCGCTTATGATGCAGCAAACATAAGCAGCGTCAAAAACTCATTGTGTATACAGAGCCTTAAAGTATTTTTTCATCACTGATTTTCAAAATTGTACCACTCACTTGCCTCATGCTTTCAGGGGATGGTGTGTGCCCGCTTTCTCGTCTACTTGCACCACCAACATTGAACACCACTGGCCTGGACTGTGCACTATCTTATTCTGCAAGCAGTTGCAGCTTTGATGCAGCTAGTTTCAAAGTGATTGCAAACTCTTTATCAAAGAGCCTGTAACAGCTGCGCTCCTTGCCTAGAAGACCGACCACCTCTGATAGACTGCAGCGATGGTAATTAACCTAGGCAACTAGCAGAAAAATGTACAACTAAACATCCATCAGTTCTTAAAAGCAGAGAGGATTTTTAATTACAAGTAAATTGCAAAGTTGCTTGTTTTTGCATCTACTTTGCAATTATAGCCATTTATGATTATGATAATCTCCTTTAAATAATTGTCCAGCACATTGATGCTTCCCAGCATGTACTCGTGCAGGGGACTACCAAAGTCTTATGCACTTTTAAGACCCCCCACTGCAAGATTACCTAAATGCATACTAAATACATGCTAAAATACAGGGGATAAGCTGATGCAATTTTGGTCCCTTAATTCTTATATGCAATCAGAACCTCAAATTTAATATTTTCGGAATATCAATTTAATATCATCTACTAGTATACGGTATATGACCTTGCTCATATAGACTGTAAGATTCTGAAGGTTACATTCATCTATATGTCATATTCCAATGCCACAGAAATGATAGTAGATAAGACCTCTACAAATGAAGGCTTTAATAGCATCTACAGTAAATGCAGAGAGATCACATTATTAATGGATATTGCTTAGATTTCAATCAATAATTACATATTTCAGTGCTTTTAATTGCAACGTGATATTATGCATTTACTCTCAGGGCAGTTCTAAGGGTTAATGAGAGAAAATGGATTCTCAGAATCTTCTCATGGTTCCTGCAGAAGCATCTTTGATCTCCAGATAATCACTTGGCAGACGTCTGTAATGTATAACTAGTTTATTATGTACCTTAATGCTTGGTTTGGCATCTATTACCGCAGGTGTAAGAGTAGGCACATAATGCAGATCACTATAAGTACTTTAAATACTGTTGAAGTAAGAAAATGCTACATGTAGAAAAGAGATAACACTGGTAGTACCATAACTCGCAAATAAATATCATTCAGGAGGTTAGTATTTTTTTGCAGATGTCCTTTCTTTAAAATACTGAATAGATCTGCATTAGTAAATCTACTAAAGATGAGCATGTCTCTTCTAAACTAATCAAATTCACTGTAGATTTCCCAAAAAAATCAGATTCTAATGGAGACTCAACTTGTGCAAATGCAGAAAAATTGGATAAAGAAATCACACACAAACAACAATAAACAATTTAGTCACCTCTCATTGGCCCTCCCTATACCTGTCCTTCTTCTGCTGTTTCCCAATGTAGGGATGCAATGGATATCAATAAAGTGCATCACATCCCAAATGAGTCGCCGCACATGTCATTGATGTTCATTGCGCCCAATTGACCACATAGAACCTAGTCAATATTGGCATCTTCTGGAAGGACAGAGGGGGTTGTAAAAAAAAGACCTGCTGATCGGAGAGTGCTGGTGGTGGGACAGATATAGGCAAGGCCAATGAGAGATAAGCATGAGTTTAGTGTGGCACTAGTGATTACGCATGGGCATGCCATGAGAATGGATAGTCAAGAGGTCCAGGGGTCAGAAATCAGTAGAACTAGCAATAAACTAAGGGGTGAGACAAAGGCGTAATCAGGTAACAGTCCGTGGTCAAAATCCCAAGAAGATAGCAAGCAGATCAAGACAAAGGGGCTAGGCAAATGGGTCATCAGAAGCAAGGTCCAACGTAAGGTAAACAATAGATTAGACTGAACACAGGAACAACAGGCAGACAGACACCACCAAGCTAAAGAGATGCCTTGATGTTGAAATTACAATTGAAAGTACAGAGGCAGCTAAATACCAATGTAATTACTCCAAACAGGTGACACATATAAGAAACCTTGTATGCCCCCAGCCCTGATTCGATGTCTGAGCTGTGTATCACCATACTGACAGAACAGCATTCTCTTGCCTTCAATGGATGACTGAACTGTCTATCACGAAACTGACAGCTGAGAACGCCCCTTTCTCCAATTGGATGGCTGAACTTTCCGTCAACATACCAACAGCTCAGCACACCCCTTCCCACTATTGGATGGCTGAACTGTCACTCACTGCATCCAGACACAACAGTAAGAAGAATCGTGACATTTAAAGGGAACCTGTCAGCTCGTTCTACACCCAACAGAGATGGATGATTAGGGATCAGCTAGCAAGGTGCAGGGACAAGTAGTGATAGGTTAGGGTAGTAGAACGAGCTGACAAGTTCCCTTTAAAGGTATATCTGGAATTTTACAAATCAAAACAAATGTGCCTACCCACTGCCAGGCAGGTTGTTGTGTACAGTGTCATTCTTTGCTGACACAGAGCGGTTAAAGACTGCTTCTGCTGGCAATTCTGCAGTTTCCACTAATGTCACATCAACATTGTGGCAGCTAATCTGCTCTGTTGACGGGCATCACAGCCGACATCATGCTCACTGACCCCCATTTAGGTAGCAGGGAGCCTGGTGTCAATCAGCATGACATCAGCTGTCCCACCCACAGAAAAAAAGCCTCTGCTCTGTTGATGAAGCCATTGTATTTCCAGGAGGACGGTTTTTGATAACTCTATGCCAGCAGTAAATAGCGCCAAGCACAACAGACTGGTAGGTAGCAACTCCCTGCCTGTTAGTGCTTTGGCACTTTTTTTTTTTTTTAAATCTTGGATATACCCTGTAATATATTTGAACTAATTCTGAGCAAATTCAGTACGTATCAAATTTATTGTTTGGTGACAGAATTTCTGCCCCTGAATCGAGTAGCTATATTAGTCCAGATAATTTTTGCCAGGTCCATTGCTGCTCACAAGTCCCCATTCTATTTTATCTATGATTTATGTTTATATGAAGCTACTTTTTTTCCACACATTTTTTTTCATCAAATTTAATGTCCCTTTCAGTGGCGTAACTTCAGGCCCAGGGGCCCCGGTGCGAAAGCTCCAATGGGGCCCTCAATTATTGCAAATCTTTAGTAGTATTAGTTGTTTTCTATAGGCCATAGTGACTTTTGGGGCCCCCTAGGCTGCAGGGCCCGGGTGCGATTGCAACCCCTGCACCTGTTGTAGTTACGCCCCTTCTCCCTTTATACAGTCTGGAGTCCCCATAGACCAAATAGCATAATAAATGTAAGATGTAAAAAATAAAATCTTTATACTCACCTTACTGCTCACTTGAGGAGTCGGAGAGGTGAGCGATAAGGTGAGTATAAAGTTATTTTTCATTTTTTAAATTTTTGTTTACCTGCTACAATTCATAAAAATGGTGGCTGCCATATTGCTGAATCAGCAATTTGTCAAATTTAATTTGAGATAATTGAATATATTTGCTCATCACTCGTCCAGTATATAAAGCGTCCTGCCTCACAGTGAGGTTTGCTGTATTGACATTCTCAGATCGGCTGTGTGCCTGGAAGCACTGCTTGTTGTGTATGTCACTCTGCTTTCATTGCTGGGTGTTTGGTATGTTAATCAGGTATTCTGGTGTTTAACTGGAGAGCATCTTGGGTTCAGGTATTCCAAATGTACAACATCATTATCCACTTGTCACCCATGCACACTGAGAATTACATTCCTGAGAAGCAAGAATGGGATCCCTGGAGCTCGAGCCCAATAAACAGCATAATGTGCCAGTCTCCGTTCACATTAGAGGACACATAAAATTATTACAACTGCAGATTAAATATGTAATCTCTGCTGCCCTGTCTAAATATACAATATGTTTCTTGTTTTTTGGTTGCAGCACAGAAACCATGGATTGTTTTCTAGATGCCTAAATTGGACACAAAGAAATGCAGTGACTAGAAATAATAAAGCTCTTTCCGGAGTCGGTGTACTGAAGCTGAAGTTAACAGAATTAGTTTGAGGCCTGTTCTTTAAAATTACAGTTTAAGAGAAGAATATATCAAGATGCAATCTCTTCCCGTAACAACTTCAAACATGGCTTTTTCTCTAACAGGAAAGAATGGCCAGACTACTGCAAGGGAAGATAGCGACAGATATTCCACTGCTTTTAGTCCAAAAATGCTACAAGTCAGGCAATTGTCTCATTTAACTTGTTTAAAAATATTGAAAAATACTTAAAATTCTTTTTTACATTTTATCAAATATTACCTTGAAGTAGATGAATGCAATTGTTAAAAATATTCATCAAACCATTCATGTAGATTATTGACTTGTATCATGTGTGTGTTGGGGGGGGGCTCAGGAGCTGTGCTCTCTACATACACATCTGATGCCGGTTGTACTTTATGGGTGGAAACACACTATCCTACTTACATGCAAGTCTCTCGGATGGGACTCAATCAGTGACCCTGAGCGGCCTCTCCCTCTCTGGAAGGGAGTGTCAGCTGCTTGTGTTTTTGTGCAGCATCACACTTCTATCCAGAGGGGGAGAGGCCGTTCAGGGTCACTGATCGAGTCTCATTCGAGAGACTCGCATGTAAGGCTAGGGTCACACTTGCGTCAGCCCTTACAGCTGATGCAAGCCCTAAAGACTTAGAAATTTTCCCTGCAGCGCATAGCCTAAGTAGGAGAGTGTGCTTCCAGTCTATAGCCAACATCTGTGTCAAACCTGAGCTCTGATCACTGCTGTTAACTATTTAAATGCTGCTGTCAATGTCTGACAGGGACATTTAAATATGCTGATGTGTGTGCACAATGGCTCCTCTCATCCCTCCCCCAGGGATGCAATAGTGGGGCACCAATTAGCTACTATGACATCCAACCAGCTGAAGACCCTCATTTGCACCATCTTGGTACTCCTGTGAAGCTCATTCTATGGCTGAGCCTCATAGGAGACAGATATTTTCACCATATACTCTGGTGCTACAGTATATACAACCCCTGGCAAAAATTATGGAATCACTGGACTCGGAGGATGTTCATTCAGTTGTTTAATGTTCTAGAAAAAAGCAGATCACAGACATGGCACAAAACTAAAGTCATTTCAAGTGGCAACTTTATGGCTTTAAGGCTGGGTTCACATTGCATATTTTTTCCTGTCTGTGGGATCCTACTTTTTGTAGATTATTTCAGCACGAGAACATTATTATTAAACACATTCAATTGTGAAAATTGTTGTTATTCCAAGATCTATGGATTAAATAGAACTTTAAAATTAACTTTGTTCATGGAAACTTCTTTGCGTCCTACAGAAGTAACATGGCACATGCAATGCCATCAGAGCATTTATTGTCAACTGGTGGCCACCTATAGCAACATGGACCTTCCTTGCTACAAATACCGTATATACTCGTGTATAAGCCGACCCGTGTATAAGCCGACCCCCTACTTTTGCCCCAAAAATCTGGAAAAACCTATTGACTCGTGTATAAGCCGAGGGTGGACCCCAGCACAGGTACACAGCCCCCAGCAGTGGGGTATACAGGCCCCCCCCAGTGGTATACAGGCCTCCCCAGTGGTAGTATATAGCAGCCCCAGTGTTAGTATACAGCAGCCCCAGTGGTAGTATACAGCAGCCCCAGTGGTAGTATACTGCAGCCCCAGTGGTAGTATATAGCAGCCCCAGTGGTAGTATACAGCAGCCCCAGTGGTAGTATACAGCAGCCCCAGTGGTAGTATACAGCAGCCCCAGTGGTAGTATACAGCAGCCCCAGTGGTAGTATACAGCAGCCCCAGTGGTAGTATATAGCAGCCCCAGTGGTAGTAAACAGCAGCCCCAGTGGTAGTATACAGCAGCCCCAGTGGTAGTATACAGCAGCCCCAGTGGTAGTATACAGCAGCCCCAGTGGTAGTAAACAGCAGCCCCAGTGGTAGTATACAGCAGCCCCAGTGGTAGTATACAGCAGCCCCAGTGGTAGTATACAGCAGCCCCAGTGGTAGTATATAGCAGCCCCAGTGGTAGTAAACAGCAGCCCCAGTGGTAGTATACAGCAGCCCCAGTGGTAGTATACAGCAGCCCCAGTGGTAGTATACAGCAGCCCCAGTGGTAGTATACAGCAGCCCCAGTGGTAGTACACAGCAGCCCCAGTGGTAGTATACAGCAGCCCCAGTGGTATACAGCAGGCCCCCAGGGGTACATATAAGAGCCCCCAGGAGGTACCCAGCAGCCCCCTGGGGGTACACAGCAGCCCCCAGGGGGTACACAGCAGCCCCCTGGGGGTCCCCAGCAGCCCCCAGGGGGTACACAGCAGCCCCCTGGGGGTCCCCAGCAGCCCCCAGGGGGTACACAGCAGCCCCCTGGGGGTACCCAGCAGCCCCCAGGGGGTACACAGCAGCCCCCAGGGGGTACACAGCAGCCCCAGTGGTAGTATACAGCAGCCCCAGTGGTAGTATACAGCAGCCCCAGTGGTAGTATACAGCAGCCCCAGTGGTAGTATACAGCAGCCCCAGTGGTAGTATATAGCAGCCCCAGTGGTAGTAAACAGCAGCCCCAGTGGTAGTATACAGCAGCCCCAGTGGTAGTATACAGCAGCCCCAGTGGTAGTATATAGCAGCCCCAGTGGTAGTATATAGCAGCCCCAGTGGTAGTAAACAGCAGCCCCAGTGGTAGTATACAGCAGCCCCAGTGGTAGTATACAGCAGCCCCAGTGGTAGTATATAGCAGCCCCAGTGGTAGTAAACAGCAGCCCCAGTGGTAGTATACAGCAGCCCCAGTGGTAGTATACAGCAGCCCCAGTGGTAGTATACAGCAGCCCCAGTGGTAGTATACAGCAGCCCCAGTGGTAGTATACAGCAGCCCCAGTGGTAGTATACAGCAGCCCCAGTGGTAGTATACAGCAGCCCCAGTGGTAGTATACAGCAGCCCCAGTGGTAGTACTGGCAAGGGCCCCCCCGCTTCTCTTACCATTCCGGACTTCTGATCCGCGCCGCTCCTCGGTGCTTCATCCTCGCTGCTCCGTCCGTCTTCTACATCCGGGATCCCCGGCCGCGCGATGACGTCATATGCCTGCGACGGCCGGAGATCAGGATGTAGAAGACGGACGGAGCAGCGAGGATGAAGCACCGAGGAGCGGCGCGGATCAGAAGTCCGGAATGGTAATATAACCATCGGGGGGGGGCCCTTACAAGGGGGGGCGAGTGCCAGCATTTGGGGGCTATATGCACTGGTTCCCCTTGCCGCTGATTGACAGGGGGAAGCAGTGCATATTTAATGAGCGGCCCCACGTGACGGGGCCGCTCATACAGCAGCCTCCCCCCGCCTCCTCCAGCCTCCACAGCCCCGGACACAGCCCCCCCCCCGTATTGACTCGTGTATAAGCCGAGGGGGAGACTTTTCAGCCCAAATTTTGGGCTGAAAAACTCGGCTTATACACGAGTATATACGGTACCTTGTTTAGGCAAAATTTACATGTATTTTTTTCAGTATATTCTTTTGAGGTAAGTGGGTGTTTTTTTTTCTACCTGTATATACAATAATTTTGCTGTTTAATACAAGCTAAAAAATTGAATTTGCAGACCAAGATAATAAGGTTTATTGCGCATGACTGTGCATCCTTGCCAGGGGCTTTCACATTTCCATGAGGTCTGTTTTAATCTACCAGAAAATGTGTTTGAATGTACAAAGGTTTTATACAGAGGAATAATTAAAATGACAGTACAACTACTAATGCTAAATAATGACACTAAGGGCTCGCTCCCACTTACATATAAAAATTTGGTTCCACTCTCATCAAGAAAAGTTGGACTAGTGAAATCAATTTGATATTCCATATATTTGGTGCTATGTGAGTGTGCACATTTTCCTTTCACTTAGCATCTGTATGAAATACGTTTTTTTTCTCCCGTTATTATTCTACATTAATTTACAGTGTTCTATGCTACAGAATGGTAATTTATATCTATATATAAAAATGTACAGCATATGCGGTCCTTGTGCCATCCATTATTTTTTGCATGCCGATAGACTTGCATTGGTGAGACTTGAATGATATTCAAGTCCATATGCAGCATGCTGTGATTTTTTTCCTCAGGCTGATAACACCTCTGGAAAAACTCTCAGATCAGCACTGAACCATTGAATAAGATGGGCCCACAGGCAATTCGATTTCTTTTTCGATGTGCACTCAACCATGTTATATGCAAGTGGGTTCGATCCCTAAAGCACATTATTATATGCAGTTAGTAGATATATATTTGGTACATTTTATTTACATAAATCTAATTACTATTGTTTAGTATTAAAACATCATTAAAGGAGTTTTCCCATAAACAAAGTTCATTTTAATCAATAAATCTTGCAATATTAAAAAGTTTCATAATTGCATGTGATTAAAAAGAATGTTCCTGTGCTGGGATAATCTTATATATGTGTCCCTGGTGTGTACTTTGTAATGGATGTGTCTGACCGTACAGGGACATGGTCTGATCATACCCCTTCACCTGTGCTGGAATAATCTTATATACCGTATATACTCGTGTATAAGCCGAGTTTTTCAGCACAAAAAATGTGCTGAAAAGTCCCCCCTCGGCTTATACACGAGTATATACGGGTACCCGGCTGTAGACAGCCCCCCCCGTGGTATACCGGGCCCCACCTGTGGCAACCTGTAAAGGAAGCGATGATTATACTTATCGGGTCGCTGTCGCCGACGCCGCCGCTCTGTCACCGTCCGTCACCGCGCTCCTCCTGGTCTTCATGCTTCCTTCACCGGCGCACAGGAAATGACGTCATTTCCTGTGCGACGGTGAAGGAAGCATGAAGACCAGGAGGAGCGCGGTGACGGACGGTGACAGAGCGTCGGCGTCGGCGACAGCGACCCGATAAGTATAATCATCGCTTCCTTTACAGGTTGCCACAGGGGGGGCCCGGTATACCACGGGGGGGGGGCTGTATACAGCCGGGTACCGCTGTATACAGCGGGGGCTGCTGTATACCCCTCTGGGGCTGCTGTATACCCCTCTGGGGCTGCTATATACCCCTCTGGGGCTGCTATATACCCCTCTGGGGCTGCTGTATACCCCTCTGGGGCTGCTGTATACCCCTCTGGGGCTGCTGTATACAGCTCTGGGGCTGCTGTATACCCCTCTGGAGCTGCTGTATATACCACTGGGGAGGCTACTGTATACATGAAAGGGGCGGGGCGAACCGCGTCACACCGTGCACCCCGCCCCTTTCATGACGCGTCCGGCCTCACATCAATGGATGAGGCAAAGAGGGGGCGGCCATGAGAAATGAGGGGGCGGAGGCTGCCGCAAACAGCCCCGCCCATGGATTTAGCAAAACACTGCAGCAGAAGACCCGTAAATATGAACTCCAATACTTTAATATATCATTTACCACACATACAGGAATAACTATACCAGAGGGGTGCAGGCACCCCGGTATAGTAATTCGGAGGGCTGGGGGTGTGGGGACTTGCACGGGCTCGGATGAGCCCGTGCCATCGGGGATATTGTAGTAGGAGGCCACCGAAGTGGGCGGCCGGTCTGTAGGGGGGTCTAAGCCCCCCTACAGACCTCAAACAGTCATTTAGCAATCAATTTAACTCTTTACTAGGTTTGCTGATCCCGGCAATAGCCGGGATCCGCAACCTATGCAGTTACCGGATGGCTCAGGATTACACATCCTGAGCCATCCGGTGACCGCAGTGCGGTATTCACCACACATTTTTGAAAAAAAATGTGTGTGCCCGGCATTGCGTTCACCGCATCCGGATCCGGATGCGGTGAATGCAATTTATGTTTTCAATGTGACCCTACCCATAATCTTATATAAGTATCCCTGCTATGTACTGTGTAATGGATGTGTTTGACTGTACAGGGACATGGTCTGATCATACCACATCTCCTGTGCTGAGATAATCTTATATACGTGTCCCTGCTATGTACTGTGTAATGGATGTGTCTGATCGTACAGGGACATGGTCTGATCATACCATATCTCCTGTGCTGAGATAATCTTATATATGTGTCCCTGCTTTGTACTGTGTAATGGATGTGTCTGACCATGCAGGGACATGGACTGATCATACCACATCTCCTGGGCTGAGACAATCTTATATATGTACCCCTGCTATGTACTGTGAAATAGATGTGTCTGGCCATAGAGGGACATGGTCTGATCATACCACATCTCCTGTGCTGAGATAATCTTATATATGTTTACCTGCTATGTACTGTGTAATGGATGTGTCTGACTGTGCAGGTACATGGTCTGATCACACCACATCTTTTGTGCTGAGATAATCTTATATATGTGTCCCTGCTATGTACTGTGTAATGGATGTGTCTGACTGTACAGGGACATGGTCTGATCATACCACATCTCCTGTGCTGAGATAATCTTATATATGTGTCCCTGCTATGTACTGTGTAATGGATGTGTCTGACTGTACAGGGACATGGTCTGATCATACCACATCTCCTGTGCTGAGATAATCTTATATATGTGCCCCTGCTGTGTACTGTGTAATGGATGTGTCTGATCGTACAGGGACATGGTCTGATCATACCACATTTCCTGTGCTGAGATAATCTTATATATGTGCCCTGTTGTGTACTGTACAAGAGTAATTGTAGCGATCTGATAGAAGCGCTGGAGGGTCATATACAACACAATTTATATTCAATGGTTAGCAAACCTTTATTTCTTCGCTTCTACAGCTCCAGTGTTTTTTTTAGTGTGTTATAGTTGGCAAACATTAAAAAAATCAAAAAATTTGGTATTGCTGTAATTACACCAACCTGGAGAATAAAGCCGTCTAATCACTTATACCACATGGTGAATCGTGTAACAAATAAATGTTTATTCTGCCTCCCAAACATCACAGTACAGCTCAGCTCACATTTATCCTGTGCTCTACGCTGAGCGCTCACATCTGGGTTTCCGTGTAAATTTCAAATTGTCACTTCAGTGAGGAAGTAGACAAAGGCCAGTTTTACAGCGCCGCACAGGAAACCGTTGCAGACACGATTTCCTGTGCGGCGCTGTAAAACGCCCTCCGAGCCGCTGCCTGTGTGACAGGTCGTGCAGGTAAACACCGGGTAACTAGGGACTGCGGTTTCCAGCACCGCATAGCGGAAACGCTATGCGGTGATGGAAAAATTGCTAAGTTGAAACCGGAATCCGGCAGGCCAGGGTCCAACCGCAAATGTGACCCTGGCCAAACTCTAATGCCACATAATAAAGGTAGCAATCCTAAAAGTCATAATTGACTCTTTAACAAGCCTCTTAATATGACTTAGAATTTGTGCCAGATCAAAACCTCAAACTGCAGACGCTGCGTTTCGGGGTAACTGCCCCTCATCAGTGTAGTGTGTGGGGATTCTGATCTGGCTGTGTGAGTGGGCTAAGACGAGGTCTGGAGAGGAATCTGCCTTCCGGCATAAGGAGAACTGATAAGGAGACTTATTGCCGCAATGCTCCTCTGGGAAATATGCAAATTGTCACTTCAGTAAGGAAGTGGATGAACTCTAGTGCTACCCAATAAAGATAGCAATCCTTAAAGTCATAATTGACTCTTTAACCAGCCTTTTAATATTACTTAGGATTTGTGCCAGATAAGAGACACAGTGAGTGAGAGGCATGCGGGATACTCGCACAAGTCTCACATGCCTCAACTGGCTCTCTGGACAGCTGACGTGCTCCTGTCCAGAGAGCTGGAGTCCATGCCGGGTGACGCATGCAAGACTAGTGCAAGTATCGTGCATGTGTCTCGCTCATTGTATCTCCGATCTAATAAGTTATTCAGACTGAACTCCTGATAGAAGATTACCTATAATGAGGCAGATGGAGACACTTTGGACTGTCTTTGTCCTATGATCAGGCCATGCTTGTCTTTTTAGGTGTGTATAAACGTGCAGTCAACCAGCTCTTTTGTGCACATCTTAAAAGCTGGTGGAACACCCTCATTAGGGCAGTGGGACACTAGGAACCTGGACTTCAGTTCTCTCTCTTGGGGGATGGGATGTCACAGTGGTTCACCTGATTCCGTGACCCTGGTGGTGCCAATCAAATAAAGGGAAATTAAGTTAGTTAAGGGATTATTGTCGTGACACTACCTGTGGGTTGTGGCTAACAATGGCCGCCGCTGCTATTCAGGTCCACTGGGGCCAATGGTGACGCAGCAGAGTTGGTTTAGCGCTCTACACAGGTAGAGCACGGCCCCAGGGCAGTTATAAAGTCAATTAGCTGATGTTATTGAGGTCGTGCAGAGCAGATGACACAGCAATAAATTTGAGGACACAGCAGGGTACAATTTCCACAGTTTACTCACAGTTCTTGGTTTCATCAACCAGCCGGGTGCTGTGTCCTCCTAGCCAGGGATTCAGGCACTCCCAGGTGGGTTGGTGGCACTTGACCAGTACCCCCTTTTTATGTACCTCTCTGGGTCATCTTTCCTGTGCTAGCTCGCTCCCTCCTACCCATCACCTCACACTCAGAGTCCCGATCCAGTGGCCTCGGAACCTACTGGGCAAGCTACTTTGAGTCCTTTGGCCCTATGCGGCCACCTTCTTAGTGATTAAGTGTGGATTTTGGCAGCTGCACCTGAAGTAACAGTCGCCTCCAGATTATTAGCTGAGTCCTGTAGCTCCTCAACTAGTTTGGGCCCGGTGCCCAATGCAGCCCTGGTCCCTATACTTGCCTGCAACCGGCAATGGATGCGGGCCCCAAGGCTGCATCTCTCACTTCCCGTGTCCCTGAGACCCCTGCTTGTCACTGAAGCTCCTGCACGGCTCCCACCAACCTGGGACAAACTACTCCGACTCCAGTTCCTGGTCCTATTCTCTGACCGTCTTGCTGACTAGACCTTTGCTCCTCTGACTCACTTCTGACTTTCTGACTGACCTCCAGTCTGACTGGACTCCTGACAAGACTCCTCTGACTGAACTAAACTTCTCTGACTGAACTTCTTCTAGGTTTTTCTACTGGTCTTTTTATACTGTCACTGTCCCACTTTACTGCCGCACTTTTCTCTGATTGGTTCTTTCAAAAGCTCCCTTTTTCCTACTGGTCCACCCACCTCCCTATCTAAATGAGGTATATTAGCTCCCTCATCTTCCTGGCCTGAAGTGGCTAATGTTGGGTGCAGGTGTGTGTGGTTACCGGTTAGTGCTCTCTACTTAACTGGGGTGCTGGTACCACACCTCTGGCTAAGGTGCAGTATCTCTTTGGCGACTGGACCCTAAGGGGCACCACATACCCCCTCGTAAAACACAGCACATCCTCGGGCTGGAACAGAGCAAAAACAGGTGTAAAAATTTGCAAATTTGCAATAATCAGATAACTCATTCTTCCCTTGACAGGAGGTTCTCACTTGAACGATGCAAAATATAAATTAGGAATATAAATTAGTATAACTATAAATACTATAACTGTTCATTTTTCAAGTAACTCCTAAGGGTCCAGTGTGATCCCTAACAAGATGTCTGTCGCACTGTCCCAGGTGCTGTATGGGGGACCCGTTTACAAAAAACCCCAACATAGGCTCTGGGCAGGCTACAGAGTATTGTTGGTCACCTCGTTGGACCACTGTTTCGGCCACGCCAAACGGGTTTTTGTTCTGTGGTCTTTTAAAACTAACAAGGAGCACATTATAGTGCTAACTATTTACATTAAAGTTCGAGCCATTCACCGTTCATGGTCTCATTGTCCAAGTATCAAGTATACATCCTAAGTATTAAATTAACTAGGCATTTAACTATTCTTACTCATACCTATGACAAATTACAACTTTTAGCACAAAGTCTCTTAACTAAATCAACAAAAATAACTAAACACACACAACCTACCCAGGTTAATATTTTAAACAATTTAACTTTAATATCTACTTATCTTCTGTGGCTAGCTCTACTGCTGCCTCTGTAGCCGAGCCTGTGGCTTCTTCCATGGCAACACTTCAGGTTTTGGGCCATCTCCATTTTCAGGGAGTTCATTGGCCCTTTTGTTGCTGGATGGTGCAGCCTGGCCACTTACTGCAGCCGTGTGTTCAATTTGCGGCTCTGTTTGTTTGGCAGCCTCATGTGTTTTGGGTACAACCGGGTCAGATCACTGTAACGCAGCCTGGGTCGCTGCATTTTTGGTTTTGGCTGCTGCTGGAGCTCCAGCTGCTGCTGGCTGCTTTCCTGAGCTTGCGGTACTGGGCACCGGGTCCAGATCGCTTTCCAGACTGCTAGGGGAGTTCTCCGCTTCCACACCACGCGCCGGAGCTCTCTGGTCGCCTCTGTCCATGACATTTACTGGTCCCCGTGCTACTTCTCCCGCAGCACGAGCTGTCACACTCTCCGTGCTCCTTCTGCCCTCTCCCCTTCGTGGGCGGTTTCTTTCTACTTTGCTGTTGGCCACACCAGGAGGCGGTCCCCCTGGCTGACGGACAAGTCCTTTTGTACTAGAGTTTTTGTGGTGGGCAGGTACGGATTTTCGTGCCGTTCGGCAAACTGGCCCACGAAGGGAGGCCGTACCACTCCCTTTTGGATATACATGGTGCTTGTTTTTTAGCCGGGCACCATTACACAGTTCTAAGGCATAGTCTTCAGGCTCACGAGATCGGTTTAATGGGTTGGTACATCCTGTTCGTGACACCAAAAAACTGGAACACCCTCACCAGGGCAGTGGGACACTTGGAATCGCAACTTCAGTTCTCTCTCTTGGGGGACGGGATGTCACGGTGGCTCACCCGATTCCATGGCCCCGGCGGTGCCAATCAAGTAAAGGGAAAGTTAGTTAGTTAAGGGATTATTGTCATGACGCCACCCATGGGTTGCGGCTAACAATGGCCACCGCTGCTATTCAGGTCTACTGTGGCCATTGGTGATGCAGCAGAGTTGGTTTAGCGCTCTCCACGGGTAGAGCACGGACCCAGGGCAGTTATAAAGTCAATTAGCTGATGTTATTAAGGTAGTGCAGAGCAGATGACACAGCAATAAATTTGAGGTCACAGCAGGGTACAATTTCCAAAGTTTACTCACAGTTCTTGGTTTCAACAACCAGCCAGGTGCTGTGTCCTCCTAGCCAGGGATCCAGTCACTCCCAGGTAAATTGGTGGCACTTGACCGTTACACCCTTTTTATGTACCCCTCTGGGTCATCTTTCCTGTGCTGACTCATTCCCTCCTGCCCGGTGCCTCACACTCAGGGTCCCGATCCAGTTGCTTTAGACCCTCACTGGCATGCTCCTTTGAGTCCCTTGGCCCTATTCGACCACCTTCTCAGCGATTAAGTGTGGATTTTGGCAGCTGCACCTGATTTAACAGTCGCCTCCGGATTATTAGCTGAGTCCTTTAGCTCCTTAACTAGTCTGGGCCCGGTGCCCAATGCGGCCCTGGTCCCTCCACTTGCCTGTGACCGGCAATGGATGCGGGCCCCACGGGTGGATCTCTCACTTCCCGTGTCCCTGGAACCCCTGCTTGTCTATGAAGTTCCTGCGCGGCTCCCACCTTCCTGGGAAGAGCTCCTCCAGCTCCAGTCCCTGATCTTATTCTCTGACCGTCTTGCTGACTAGACCTTTGCTCCTCTGGCTCACTGCTGACTTTCTAACTGACCTCCTGTCTGACTGGACTCCTGACAGTACTCCTCTGACTGAACTCCTAGATTTTTCTTCCGTCTTTTTATACTGTCACTGTTCCATTCTACTCCCGCGTTTCTCTCTGATTAGTTCTTTCAAAAGCTCCCTCTTTCCTACTGGTCCACCCACCTCCCTATTTAAGCCCCTATCTCCAGGCAGGTATGAGGTACGTCAGCTCCCTCATCTTCCTGGTCTGGAGTGGCTAATGTTAGGTGCAGGTGTGTGTGAGTCCCAGTTAGTGCTCCATCGATACCTGGGGTGGGGGTACCACATCTCTGGCAAAGGTGCAGTACCAACTGGACCCTTAGGGGCGCCACACTGGACACAGCTGAGCAGAAGCCACACAAAGTCCACAGTATCTATGCTGCCTCATCAGTGAATGGATCCCCTCAGAGGTTTCAACTGAATCATGTATTTGTAGATTTAGATGGAAACCCCAATGCAAGTGCTCAACGAAGAGCACAGGATAAATATGAACTGATCTAAAATGTTCTGTACCACACAATTCCACTAAAAACAAGTCCTCACTCAGAGTCATTATTATTTTTTTTTTTATAGAGCACCAATGATTCCATGGTGCTGTACATGAAAAAGGGTTACATACAAAACAAATTAAATGTTAAAGACTGATGACTCACCGTAGCCGGGGGGTACACGTAGTGGGCGTTGTCTCTCCTCTGTCACGGAACCACACCTGCGGTAGTGTAGGCCCGGTGGTCCAGATCAATAGGGGAATGGCGGAACAGTGGGGGGTGATTTGTCTTCGTGACGCCACCTGCGGGTGTTCTGGTAACTTTACCAGCGCTGTTCGGGTCTCTGGGGGATGGTATACAGCGAGATGGAACGCTCCCCACAGGATGAGCGGGAATCCCCGGAGCCGGGAGCTGCGCAAGATGTTGTGAGGCAGCTGCGGGATGCTGCGTGCTGAATCCTGGAGTAATGTACAACCACACAAAGTCTCTTTTAGGTACCTTTACTGGTTGGTAGTCAGGTACACTCGGACCGGGATAGTGAAGTTGGCACTTATGGAGTTTCACAGCAAGCAGTGTTAGGCTTCCTTTCTCTACTTCTGGTGCTAAGGTCGGGTGGATATGGAATCCAGCCGGACCGGGCAGTTTGTTCAATGGAACGGATGTCACCTGGTTGTCAGCACTGAGGGCACTGTAAAAGGGCGATGATAATTCTACCTTCTTCCCTGGGCTCTCGTTGGTAGGTGCGACAGGTGAACAGGGGGCTAGACTCCCTGTGTAGGATGCTGGTTCTCTGCGGTGGCTTTGTAGCTCCCACAGCTTCGGTTCCAGTAACCGGTGTTTAAGGAAAGAGTCGGAGTAACTCTGTGTTCCTGAGAGGTGATCTCCTTCTTCCTCTTGTCCCAATTGCAGGGACTCCCACTGGCTAACAGGCTGGTTGGGCCTAGTGTGTTCCTCATAGGGGGGAGGTTTCACACAGGCTGGCAGCTCTTGTAGCGTCTACCACACTCTGAAGTTTCTCCCTCCAAGACTCTATTTATAGGGGGAACTGGCTCAAAGTCACCAGTGGTAGCTCCCCCTAGAGGCTCGGGGTGAAACCAGGTGTTCTAAGTGTTGTTTGTGTTTGTGGGTTTTGCTGTGCTGTTACTTACTCCATTTGTGCTATAAGGATTTCTGTGGTGCCCAACAGGTGCCAGGGTGCCACATTCCCCCTTAGTTAACCTCAGTCCTCCCGGCTGAGCAAAAAGTCCTTTTTACAACTTACCACTAAGCATTTTATAACATTCAATTTACAGAGTCTTAAAGAAAACACAAAAATCACTGAAAAGGAAGGGAAAAATGTGAAAAAGTGAAAAGCAGTCCGTACGGCACTAGTCCATCTGCCGCAGGCTGGAAAAAGGTAAAGTTAGTGGTCACACAAGTCCTGTGACAATTGTCCAAAGTTTGTGAAAAGGGAAAAAGGTAAAGTCCAGGGATACATGGTAAACTTTATACATTCCCTACGGGTGTCTCTGCTTGGGAGGCCGGTACTAACCTTCTATACCTTACCAGGCGCTTTCTGTCCCCAACTTAGTATACTTGGGACAGAGCCCAGTTCCTCCACCCTTCTGTACACTACTTTTTACAGGTTTTTGAAAACTGGTTACTATATACAACACTTACAGGTTACTTGTTCCACTACATTTTAAACCCATTCTCCAAGTTTTTGTGGGGGTTGACCTAATGTACTACGTGTGGATCTGCGTAGTGTGGGTGTTTCCAAAGCTGTTTGTGTAGTGTACGAAGAGGTTGGTACTTCTCTATGTCTGCTTTGTGTAAGACCATAGTAAGTGCGGAGTCTATCAACTGGACTGACCTCTGTAGGTAGTTGATTAGAAATGGTTTCTCTTACTGTGGGACTAGCAGGCTGACCGATTACAGGAATCTCAGGTTCCATGATAACAGGCTGCAAATCTTGCATTTGGACTTCTTCTTGTTGGACTTGTGGAATTGGATTTGATTTTGGCTGATCTTCAACAGGTTGGTAGAAATGCATAACTGGTATGAGGAATGCTTCACCTATTTGTGGCCAATCAGCTGGTAAGTATCCAATTTCTGTAAGGACTAGATTTTCTTTTGTTTCTTCATCTGTAGTTACAGTAGGGTAACTGGTTGCTTGTGGGATTAACTGTGGCGGACATTTCTTCAAATGATCCCTTGAGACAGTCGCAATAGTATTCCCATTGTCTTTGCTAATAACACAAGTTTTAGAGTTGTCATAGTGTGACGGCATAACGGTGTAGGGTATGGATTCCCAACTGTTATCCAATTTGTTGGTTTTTCGCTTTCTTTTTAGCACTACATCACCTATAGCTAGTGGTTCAGCTGAGGCGTACTTGTTAAAGTATTTTTCTTGTTTTGTTCTACTGATTTCTAGGTTTCTCTCAACACTCTCCTGTACTTTCTTGTACTTTTCTTGGCGTTGGCTGACCCAGTCTTCATCAGAAGAATCTTCTGTGGGTTCAACGGTTCCCATCTGCAAATCAATAGGCAGTTTACCTGGTCTTGCTCTCATCAAGTAAGCAGGTGTATAATTTGTCGAACTGACAGGTATGTGGTTGTAGATGTCCACGAGATCTGGAAGTTTCTCTGGCCATTGATTTCTCTCTTCAACTGGTAAGGTCTTGAGCATGTCAATGACTATGTGGTTCATCTTCTCACATAAACCGTTCGTTTGAGGATGATAAGGTGTTGTGCGGATTTTCTTGCACCCATACAGCCCTAAGAATTCTTGGAACAGAGCTGATTCGAAGGCTGGCCCTTGGTCAGTTAAGACTTGGTCTGGATACCCATGGGGGCGACAGAAGTAACTCTGGAACGCTTTGGCTGCTACCTCAGCAGTTAAATCCTTAACTGGAACGACTACCAGGAATCTTGAGTAGTGATCGACGATGGTGAGAGCGTAGGTGTACCCGGTTCGACTTGGGGTAAGCTTCACGTGGTCGAGAGCAACTATTTCAAGAAGTTTGGTGGTAACAATTGGTTGCAACGGAGCTTTCTGAGTTAGATGGTCTTTTCTTCGAAGGTGACATGGTCCACAATTTTTACACCATTTGTCAATGGAGCCTCTCATACCGACCCAGTAGAACCGATCCTTCAGGAGTCTCTCCAACTTCTTCCATCCAAAGTGTCCGGCATCGTCATGGTATGCTTCAAGGATCATTTGGACTTCGGTCTTGGGAACTACAATCTGCCAGATGAGTTCATGGGTTCGTGGATTGAGGTATCTTCTGCATAGTTTACCTTGGTAGACGAACAACCTTCCTTTCTCCTTCCACAGGCGTTTAGCAGTTGGTGAGGCATCAGAGTCCATGTTGGCGTGTTCTTGAGTGATCAGATCCCTTACCAGGCTGACATCTGGGTCGTTGGCTTGTGCCTCCTTCCAGTCATGGTGAGGTAACGGGTTCACGGTCCTCTCTACACGTGTTTGGTTTCTCTGGTGACATGTTGCTGTACCTGAACGGTGGAAAGCAGGTAGTTCAATTTCTTCCAGGTCATCTATGTCTTCTCCCTCTTCAGGAAGATGGGGCATTCGGGACAGGGCATCAGCATTGCCGTTCTTGTGACCTGCCCGGTACTTTACAGTGAAGTCGTAGTTAGCGAGTCTTGCTACCCAACGCTGTTCTAGGGCTCCCAGCTTTGCAGTCTCTAAGTGTGTTAGAGGATTGTTGTCTGTGAAAGCGGTGAACGGGGCGGAGGCCAGGTAATGTTTGAAACGCTCTGTGATTGCCCAGACCAGGGCCAGGAACTCCAGCTTGAAGGAGCTGTAGTTTTCCGGGTTCCTTTCGGTGGGACGGAGCTTTCTGCTGGCGTAGGCTATCACCTTCTCCTTGCCCTGCTGACGTTGAGATAGGACTGCTCCCAAACCTTCATTACTTGCGTCGGTGTACAACAAAAACGGTAGATTGTAGTCAGGGTAGGCCAGGATTTCTTCTCCAGTTAAAGCATCTTTTAACGTTTGGAAGGATTTGTCCTGTTCTGGTCCCCAGTGGAACGGGGGTCCCCTGATCTTGCCGTTTTTGGATTGACCTACTAAGAGATCTTGCATGGGGGCGGCTATCTTGTTTTAGCCTTTGATGAAGCGTCGGTAGTACCCGACCAGTCCTAGAAATTGACGTACCTCTTTGTGGTTGATGGGTGCTGGCCAGTCCTTGATGACGGTGACCTTATCCGGATACGGTGCTACGCCTTTGGCGCTGACCACATGTCCTAGGTATTGGACCTTGGGTTTCAGCAGGTGACACTTGGACGGTTTCAGTTTCATCCCGTACTTGGACAGTGACTCAAACACTTCACTCAGGTGTTGGAGGTGATCTTCATAGGTCTGAGAGTAGACAATGACATCATCAAGGTATAACAAGACAGTCTCAAAGTTCTTGTGGCCCAAACAACATTCCATAAGTCTCTGAAATGTGCCTGGGGCATTGCACAAACCGAATGGCATACTGTTGAATTCGCATAAGCCCATGGGAGTAGTGAAGGCTGTCTTCTCACGATCCTCCTCTGCAACGGCAACCTGCCAGTACCCACTAGTAAGATCTAATGTGGAGAAATAGTTGGCAGATTTGAGTGCAGCTAGTGACTCTTCTATGCGTGGTAACGGGTATGCATCCTTGTGTGTGACTTTGTTGATTTGCCTATAATCTACACACATCCTCATACTACCATCTTTCTTTTTAACCAGGACTAGTGGTGCGGCCCAGGGACTACAGCTATCCCTAATGACTCCTGCATTTTTCATGTCATGAAGCATCTCTTTTGCTTTCTGGTAGTGAGTGGGTGGTATAGGCCTGTACCTTTCTTTGATAGGTGCATGGTTGTTTGTGGGGATATGATGTTGTACCCCTTTAATCCTCCCAAAGTCAAGTGGGTGTTTGCTGAACACTTGCTCATACTCCCGAACTACCCGGTATACTCCATTTTTCTGGTGAGAGGGTGTATTGTCAGTTCCTACACTGAGGTCTTGACACCATTTCTCTAACTGATCTTTGGAGTGAGGGGGTTCATCAGTGACTATTTGGTTTGAGGATTTTACATCAATCACAGCATCATCTTTTACTTGGTACAATTTTGCAACAGTTGCATATCTTGGCAGTCTGACTTCGTCAACACCATAATTCAATATGCGTACGGGGACTCTCCCCTTTCTTACATCGACTAACCCTCTGGCTGTCAAGAGCGTAGGACTACTATCGGACAATACAGGTTCTACTACAGCTTGGTAGTCCTGCCCTCTGAGGCCTATGGCTGCTCAACACCAGATCATCATTTCACTTCTGGGTGGTACCACAATTGGAATGGGATCTGTGACTCTTACTCTGCCAATCTCACCATTTGACAAGGTTACCTGTTGTTGATACACCAGAGCTCTGATCTGCTTTTGGATAGCCCTCTTTTCTCTGGGTTTACCGTCTTCAGCACTCTGTTGGAGTAAAAACAACACTTCATCGAGGCATTTGATCATGACATTAGTACCCAATATGACATATGGATCCTTGTGGTTAGGCTTATCCTGGACCACTAAGATACCCTGGTTTTTCAACTGCACCCTCCCCACCTTTACTGTAGCTTCCCACTGTCCCTCTATGGTAACCGGAATACCATTAGTGGCTTCAAGGTTCATCTCGGGATTAGGGGGTTCTAGCTTAACATCTGGCCAGAACTGCTTGTAAAGGGTACTGGGGATGGATGTCACCTGGGATCCAGTGTCTATCAAGGCGGAGATAGCGATGCCATCGATGACGATTGGTAAGTATGGACAGTCTCCCACATACTTGTGTTCCCAGCTGGACGTAGGGCCTGGACAGTCTACTCCTGGGGTTGGCCCTTCTCGCCCAGGGGTCGCTCGTTTAAAGGACGGGATTGCAGATTGCGTCCTCCTAAGTCGTTCTGCTGACTGTTGCGGCGTCTGTCAGGACTGCGGCGGTCTGCAGGTTTTCCTCGCGACGGCTGTGCCTTTCTCCTCATCCACGGAACGTCGTCTGGACTGTCGGCGAGTTGAATCTTGTCCGATGGCCTTGCATCTGTCTTGGGTCTTCTCCCAGCTTGTAGCTTGGCCACGTCTTTCATCAGCTGCTCGACATTAGCACACAGTTGGTCAAACCGGTCAGGTGTTACAGTCTGTGCACTGGACTGGATTGCGGGGATTGGAGATGCTGCTGCCGGCACGGAAGGGGTGTCAATGTACTGCTGCTGCGGTGAAGCGGGATCAGGTACTTCAGCGAGTCGTTGTCCCCAAACTGTTAAGTCTCTCAAAGTGTCAAACTCTGCGCCTGGATTTTGTATGGACCACCAGCTTGCTTGCTTTCTATCCTCAGACAGTTTAAGGCCCACAATAAATTGTCCAATTAACGCTTTGTTCTCATCTCGAGCACTATCAGGATCGACTTGTTTTAACAGTCTGTATGCTTCTTGCAAGCGCAGTGAATAATCAAGGACAGTTTCTTGTGCCCCTTGGTTACAACGATAGAATGACAGTCTTAATCCAGCTTCGGTATGGCACTCAAAGACCCGGGTTAATCTAGCGAATATCTGCTCCACAGATTCCTGAACTTCTACGGGCCAGCTGCGGCTCTGCAGTTCGGCTGCACCGGTTAACTGTCCCATAATAACTGAAGCTCTTTGCTTACCGGTCATCGGGTACATGTCCAGGGCCTGGCATATCTTCCTCTGGAAGTTCTCCAAGGTACTGGGTACACCGCTGTACTTGGGTAACCAGGTCGCACTAGGAACGTAGGGTAGAGACATCGGCATAATCGGAGCGGGTTGCGGTAGCATACCGCCGACTGGTTGCTGTCCATCAAAAGGTATATTTTGAGGTGCCGCTTGGTCTAGCGGGGGCACCGCGTGATCGGGAGCCGGGTTACTCATGGTCGCTCCCCCTTAGTTAAGCGTAGCCTTTCCCTCGGTTGCAAACGGAAGAGTCGGCCTCGCGGTGGGGAGTGAGGCACCACGGGAGTTTCCGGTTCCTGCTGCGTACGGAGGAAGTCGTCAGAGCGTGGGGGCGGAGCCAATCTTCGCGCCCTCTGCACAGTCACGCCCCTTCTTTTCCCGCCTTTTCGCGCAGCAATGGCGGACCAAATGTACAGTTCGATATTTACAGTCAATAAATAGCACACAATACCCGTGATAACGGGCCTGCTCGTATCCTGTTCGTGACGCCAAATTCTGACTCACCGTAGCCGGGGGGTACACGTAGCGGGCGTTGTCTCTCCTCTGTCACGGAACCGCGCCTGCGGTAGTGTAGGCCCGGTGGTCCAGATCAATAGGGGAATGGCGGAACAGTGGGGGGTGATTTGTCTTCGTGACGCCACCTGCGGGTGTTCTGGTAACTTTACCAGTGCTGTTCGGGTCTCCGGGGGATGGTATACAGCGAGATGGAACCCTCCCCACAGGATGAGCGGGAATCCCCGGAGCCGGGAGCTGCGCAAGATGTTGTGAGGCAGCTGCGGGATGCTGCGTGCTGAATCCTGGAGTAATGTACAACCACACAAAGTCTCTTTTAGGTACCTTTACTGGTTGGTAGTCAGGTACACTCGGACCGGGATAGTGAAGTTGGCACTTATGGAGTTTCACAGCAAGCAGTGTTAGGCTTCCTTTCTCTACTTCTGGTGCTAAGGTCGGGTGGATATGGAATCCAGCCGGACCGGGCAGTTTGTTCAATGGAACGGATGTCACCTGGTTGTCAGCACTGAGGGCACTGTAAAAGGGCGATGATAATTCTACCTTCTTCCCTGGGCTCTCGTTGGTAGGTGCGACAGGTGAACAGGGGGCTAGACTCCCTGTGTGGGATGCTGGTTCTCTGCGGTGGCTTTGTAGCTCCCACAGCTTCGGTTCCAGTAACCGGTGTTTAAGGAAAGAGTCGGAGTAACTCTGTGTTCCTGAGAGGTGATCTCCTTCTTCCTCTTGTCCCAATTGCAGGGACTCCCACTGGCTAACAGGCTGGTTGGGCCTAGTGTGTTCCTCATAGGGGGGAGGTTTCACACAGGCTGGCAGCTCTTGTAGCGTCTACCACACTCTGAAGTTTCTCCCTCCAAGACTCTATTTATAGGGGGAACTGGCTCAAAGTCACCAGTGGTAGCTCCCCCTAGAGGCTCGGGGTGAAACCAGGTGTTCTAAGTGTTGTTTGTGTTTGTGGGTTTTGCTGTGCTGTTACTTACTCCATTTGTGCTATAAGGATTTCTGTGGTGCCCAACAGGTGCCAGGGTGCCACACTGATACAGAGGGAGGAGAGCACCCTGTCCTTGCGGGATTCATTTCTACAAGGCAGCAGTGAGGGAGACAGTAGGTTAGGTCAGCTTCAGTGGTTGTGGAGCACCAGGTCCGTTGGTGGTGGAGCACCAGGTGCGGTGTTTGTGGGGCACCAGGTCAGGTGGTGGTGGAGCGCCAGCTTTGGGGGTTGTAGGGTCATTGCAGGCTGTAAGCTGTTCTGGAGAGATGGGTTTTCAGGTTCCGCTTGAAAGTTCCAAGTGTAGGGGATAATCAGACATGTTGGGGTGCAGAATTCCAAAGGATGGGGGATGCTTGGGCAAAGTCTTGCAGGTGGTTGGATGAAGAACATACAAGTGTGGAGGAAAGAAGGAGGTCTTGGGAGGATCAAAGATTATGAGTTGGATGATATTGGGAGATTAGTTCAGTGATATATGAGGAGACAGATTGTAGATGGCTTTGTAAGTCAATGTTAGTAGTTTGAATTGGATACGTTGGGGAATTGGGAGCCAATGAAGAGATTTGCAGAGGAGAGAAGTGGAGGCGTAGCGAGGAGAGAGGTGGATTACTTGAACAGCTGAGTTAAAGACAGATTGGGGAGGTGTGTGTTTAGTAGCAGGGAGACCGCAGAGGAGGATGTTGCAGTAGGTGAGGTGGGAGATGATGAAGTCATGACCTTGATTTGCAGCCACTAAACATGCTGGGCTTTTTAACCAACAATATTAATGCCACAGCCATCTTGGTTGTGGCATTACTGTGATTGGCTGGCTGTGCAGCATTATAGGGTCTGTAAAAGCCCTGCTGCTGCTATTTTGCACACATTGCATCCGGAGCCAGTATTGGAGAAGCACAGGGAGAGATCGAGCAACTGCTAAAGAGAGTATTTAGACCTGTTTATAACAGGAAAGCCATTTGCAGGGCTGCCTGCAGTGTATACTACGTCAGTGTAGTGTAGTGTAGGTAGGGAGAGATTCTCGAAAACCGGTTTTGAAAACCGGATTCTCCCGGATTGTACCTGTCAGAAGCAATCCGGCGCCCCATAATATGGGGCTCTGTGGTTGCTGTGGGTTTCCGATGGACCCTAGTACAGATCCGACTTCTAGAATCCCTTGATAGATGAACGTTTAGAAAGGCCAGTTCTTGTGAAAGCGGAAGGAGTATGTTATTTGATGCAAATCTGCCGACAGTATATTGGGGCAAAGCTATTATGATGGCTTGCTATCTTCATAACAGACTACCAGGTAAAGCGACAAAGAAAACTCCATTTGAGCAATGGAATAGTGCAAAGCCAAAACTACAGCACATAAGGATTTTCGGAAGCAAAGCATTTGCACGCATTCCCAAAGAAAAATGAACTAAGTGGGAATCTCACGATAAGGAAGGCATTCTGGTAGGTTACAGTGAATCCCAGAAAGGTTATAGAATTCTACACCCAGAGACAAACAAGGTCACAATAAGCAAAGATGTAGTGATTGATGAAAATTTTGTGTCACCCAAGTTTTGTGATATTATGCCAGTAGTCCAGATGAAGCAACAACAATCTCAGTCACAATCACAAGACAATGAAAGGGAGAATGTAGAAGTCTGGCTAGATTCTTCAACCACTGAAGGAACAACAAAAGGCCTAAGTGAACCTGAAATCAGACGGATCGTCAAGATCAAGCAAAGCTAAACGTCTATCCTACATTGTCAAGACACTACCTGATTCAGAGCCACAGTCATGGGATGAAATGCAAAAAGTACCTGCTCATGAAAGAACAAAGTGGATCAATGCCGCTAATGAAGAAATGAACTCGCTTCATCAATTTCAAACTTGGAAACTCACTGAGTTGCCACAGGGTAAAAAGGCAATCAAGTGAAGGTAAAGTCCACAGATTTAAAGCGAGGTTGGTCGCAAAAGGATGTTCTCAAAAATATGGCGAGGACTATGATGCTACTTTTTCCCCAGACGCCAAGCAGACAACATTTAGAGCCTTGATGGTCGTAGCTGCTGTACAAAAGATGTTTGTCAGCCATTTGGATATCAAAACTGCATTTTTAAATGGTGACATTGAGGAGGACTTATACATGACTCAACCTGAAGGTTATATAAATGATGGTGAACAGAACCTTGTTTGCAAACTACAAAAATCTCTTTATAGTCTTAAGCAATCGGCAAGAGCATGGAACACCAAAATGAACAAAGTCTTGTTGGAAGAAGGATTTAAAAGAGGTCAAGCAGATCCATGCCTATATACAAGATATACAGATGGAAAGTGGATGTATATTCTCTTATATGTGGACGATGTAATTGTAGTTCATCAAGAAGAAGCCGAAATTGGAAAAATTACTGAAATTTTTAACCAGCATTTTGAAACAAAAGACCTTGGAAATGTAACATATTATCTAGGAATCCATATCCACAGTGAGGAAGATGGAAGTTTTCTTCTAAATCAAAGTGCTAAAATTAATTCAATTTTGAATCAGTTTGAAATGACAGAAGCCAAAGGTGTATCAACGCCAATGGAATCATCCTATCTGAAACTGGAAGATGACCTGTTGCCTAACAATGAGAAATATCGACAGGCAGTGGGGGCACTTCTATACATATCGACTATGACTCGACCAGATATTACAACAGCAGTTGGAATATTGTGCAGATATGTAGAGAAACCGCGCCAAAAGGACTGGAATGCCGTTAAAAGAGTTCTCCGATATTTAAAAGAGACACAAACGGTAAGTTTAAAATTATCTGCAGCAGGAAATCTAAAACTCACTGGCTTTGCTGACGCAGATTGGGCTCGTGATTTGCATGATCGTAAATCCACAAGCGGATACGTATTTAAACTTGGAGAAAGTTCAATCTCCTGGTCTAGTAGAAAACAAGTATCTGTTGCTTTGTCATCCACAGAAGCTGAGTATGTGTCCGCAGCCTATGCAAGTCAGGAGATCATTTGGCTAAGACAACTGATGGATGATCTTGGTAAACCATTAACTCAGCCAACGGTGATATATGAGGACAACCAAGGATGCATTAAACTTGCATGCAGTGAAAAGATCAGTGCTAGAACTAAGCACATCGACGTCAGATATCATCATCTACGTGATTTGATAGATCGTGGCATAATTCAGTTTGTTTATTGTGAGACTGATAAGATGTTAGCTGACATTTTGACCAAGCCATTGCCACGACCTAGGTTCCAAGGATTGAGAACCACTATGGGACTAACAGAATAAGTAGTTGTTGAGTGGGGGTGTTGGCCTAATGCATATTGATCTGTATGTATTGCAACAACTGTTGTTTGTTTAATATGATGTGATTTTATGTCTGCATGCATATTGTTCAGATGTCAACAAAGTTAAAAAAAAAGGTCCTCATTCAGAGACAGGATGTTCCTCCTCCTGCTCCCAGCATGTACATTCTAGTGTGGAACTGGAAGCTGGAGGTCGCAGCAGATTTCTCTCTCCCTCTCCTAGAAACCAGATTGATCCTATTCTCATGTTGTAAGCTGGATGTTCTTAATTCTCAATAAATGAACATTCTCTGTTGCTCGCTGTGGACATCACGCTGATTAACCCGCTGCTAACACATAGTGTCCCAAAAGCTTGCTTCACTTACCATCTTTTCAATTAGCCATTAAAAGGTATCAACCACTGAGGACTCTTAGATTCCAATATTTTTCCACTGCTCCCAAACCTTTTGATAATGGCACCAAATGGCCTCAGTCACCGATCTCCTGATCAGGTCAAATACTATACTATGGCTAGATCACAAAGCCATCTGTGACATTCTGCCCCCACCTCGTTTGCCTCTGGCACCAAGCTTCAAAAACTGTGAAACTGAAATAGAGACAATACATCAGGCACTTCATTTTCTACCCCCTGCCAAATGTTTAGCCACCACACAGATATTCAATTCCAGACAGCGCAACACTAAGTGCCTTAGATACTTCATCACGGGAGGGGATTTTGCTGAAAGTGTGTTAATAGACTGTACCACTGCCAGGTGATCTCAGTAGAAAAACACCTTTTTACCTGCAAATTCTAGCCCTCAAAGCTCCACTGCAGTCAGTATCAGGAAGATTTCCACCAATGCTAAGATCTTAACTCTTTTCATAGACTGGGCCATTCACCTACGCACCAATGCCTCTTGAAAATTACACCAACGCCTGCTGCATCTGCCACGTCCGTGAACAATTGAAAATGCTTGTAAGACACTGCCTTAGCCATCCACAATGTCTGCCCGTTGTACCTCTCCAAGAAGGCGATCCAGATCCTTGATCTCTTTTTTTTACCCACACAAAATGGTTGAAGGACGTTATGCCTGCAATTGCCCTGGCCAACTGTCTGATGAATATCCGCCCCATTGGCATGATCTGAGAGGCAAAATTGAGTTTACCAAAAACCGACTGAAACACAGTCAACAGTGTTTTTTTGGCCTGAAACAATGCTAAGTTGGCTGCCCTTAAATCTACCAGTTTCTCCTCCTGGACCTGCACTCCATTCCCACTGTACCGATCTCGATGCCCAAAAAACACAAACCCGTCTCTGGCCCTTCTGTTTTCTCTTGCACCAATGGGATGCCAAAACTCGCTGCAATTCTCTGCAATGTGAACAATAACACTGAACAAATAGATGACCCAGCTGGTTCAACACACAAGAAAATCAGCCAAATAATGAATGATTGAGTTAATCCCTGCTGCATCCCCGACCGCCCATTGCACAAAGGGGAAATGACTCAAAATAGGAAAATGAGATGAAGCACCCCACGGGCAGACAGTGATCTACATAAAACTCACCATTCCACATGCAGCCCAACAAATAAAGACTTTCCATATGCACCAGAAGCAACTGAAATATCAGATTTTGTCATTGTGTCCCCCTTTGCAGCCACGCTAACCAGATCCAACAAGTTATCAAACATGACATAAGATACGGCGGCCAATTCTGGCGCGATCCCATCATTAACTGAATACCCCTCTAGATAAGACAGATGATGTATCAGACTGAATTTGTTAGGTTCCCGTTTCGGAACTACTCCTAATGGTGAAATCCTCAGATTCGTATCCGTGAAAGGACTCGTCTTCCTGCCAAACTCTACCTCCTTTTTAAATTTCTTAAGAACAACATCTGAATGCTCTCTGGCTGACTTTAAATTCCCCGGATGAAAACCTGGGGCTCTAGAGTCAAATGGGATTCTAAAACCTTCGGAAAAGCCAAGTCTCAATAATTCCGCTGTTTCTGCATCTGAATACCTATTTATATATGGGTGCATAGAGGCGTGGCCTGGACATGGAGGGGAGCAGAAGCTGAACGCTGGAGCTCCTACCCTTAAATCACCTCCGGGCTGGAACAGCCGGTACCAGACCCCTCTAATACACCCACATGCCATCCAAGAAGAAGAGCAACCGTTCTGAGGAAGCCCGGGAGCCATCTATACCCCCCACAGGGAGGATCTCTCACTACCTCCGGAGCACAGCCCTGGAGCAGGAGATGGCCGCAGGGAAGATGGTGTCCGGCGCTACTAACAAGGCCGCAGATCAAAGGCCGCACCGCGCTGCACAAGGCGGCGGTGGCATGGAGGAGGCCTTCACACAGCAGGAGGAACCGCAGACTCCGGACCAGGAGCACCAGCAGAAGCCGGTAATGTGTGTCCCTCTCCCCACTCTCCTGATAAGCGCTACGCAAAATGGAGGTGCCACTTCTGCTATGCTGCTGACCTCAGGGCTCATTCCACCATCTCACCAGGCCAGTGGAAAGGCGGCTGTACATGAGGTCCTGGCCCTTAACAAGCAGCTAGTACCCCAAGATGGTGGAGACGCCACCCTGACAATTACAAGGGACACTTCTGGGGTCCAGCTGCACCACCAGGCTGATGTGCATGCTGCCTCTGACATGGGGGAATTCAGTCAGCAAGAACTGACTAGTGTATCAGTGGAAGTGAGACAGACTGATATTAAAGCATCACAGAGAGGAGCAGTGGGAGAAAGGAGTACACAAACTCCCTTGTCAAAGGGACTCACTGTGGAAAATATGGAGGGACCCACCTGTACCCTAGCAAACACACCACTACAGAATCCTACCTACGCCAGTTCCCCCTTACTTCCAGGACAGAGACTGACGACCAGCACTCCAGGGGGACAGGAGATATGGGATAACCTCAGGTCATGTATTCAGACCATCCCTATCAGAGAGGAAATGGAAGGCTTTATTACTCGGATGGAGGCATCCTTCAAAGCCGAGGCTACCGAACTTCGGGGTGAAGTCCATAAGCTCAATATGAGAGTATCCTCTACTGAATCATCCTCCCAGAACGTAGACGAGAGGCTACGGATATTAGAAGACAAGGTCTCTTCGCAAGCTTCTCAGAAAGAATGTTAGATTCCATGGAAGACATGGAGAACCGGGAGAGGAGGAACAATATCAGGATCAGAGGTTTCCCCGAAAGTGTCGGTCCTAAGGAGCTGGACTATGCCCTTAAAAACATATTCAATTCAATAAGGGAGGTATCAGCAGATTCTATTTTGGAATTCAATAGGGCACATAGATCTCTGGGACCCCCGCCTATGGAAGGAGATAGGCCCCGAGAAGTGGTGTGTAGGATCCATAAGAATAAGATCAAAGAGACGATTTTTACTAAAGCCCGATCTAAAGGACAGATTAAATACCAAGATTATTCTCTTCAACTACTGGCGAACTTGTCGAGGCGCACCCTGCAAAAACGGAGGGCGTTTCGCCCTCTGCTGGCGATACTAAGACAACAGAACATACCCTACACTTGGGGCTTTCCATTTCGCCTCCAGGTGCGGAGAGACGGAGTGCTTCACTACGTCACTCATCCTAGGGGAGTTCCGGAGTTCACAGAGGCTCTGGGGCTCCCTCCGGTGACTATTTCGCCAGAGGAATGGCCGGGACAGTATGAGTACCTAGATTGGATGCAGATGACCCCGGAGGCGTTAAGAGGAAGCAGGAAGAGGGGGAGGGGGGCTTCACAGAGAGGGTGTAACAGAGGGTGGAGAAGGGGTTCGTTTAACAATGGATGAGGATTCTTTCTCAGTCTTGAAAGTTATACTAATTGTTCTCCTGCATTTCAGTGGTTTTTCTTTCAGGGGAAATAGTGGAGATGGTGTTCCATGACGACTCGTCTTTCCATCTAAAAATATCTGTATGCTAAGGTTTCTCATGTTTCTTCTGTTATACCTACAATGTACTAAGTTAATTTACCCGTATAACACGGGGTCCGTAGTATATATACCGGCTCAGACGTCTTATACATACCTGATTATAACCCTAAATAATTTACTCAGGTTTAGTTGTTGTTGTTTGGATATGTTATTCTTATCTGTTTCTATTTTTTATATTCACAAATGTGGCCCGGGGTGAAGGGGAAAGCTCCTGGGTGGACAGGCTACACCTCACCGGGATATAGTCACCTATTTTTAGGAAGACTGTTCGAATAGACCACCCCAAGCCATTATTCCAGATTATTCTGGGAATTTTCTCTGTTCTTAATCCTTTTCTTTTTTTTTTCTCTCTTCTTCTTGCTTCCCTTTTTCTCTCTTCTACTAAATATTTGGGTATTTTTCTTAATCCTCTCACTCTTGGGCCCTCGGTCCACTCCTTCTATCTTTCCCCCTTTCTGTTCATCCCCCCTTTATTCGTCTCCCAGTTTCTTTTCTTCCCTCCCTTACCTCGATCCCAGTGCTGATCATGTCAACTTTAAAAATCTGCTCGCTCAATGTAAAGGTACCGTCACACAGGGACATATCGCCGGCGATATTGCCGGGGATCGCGGGAGCGCGCATCCCTGACAACATCGCCGGTGAGCTGTCACACTGAACAACTTACCGGCGATGTCGCCGGCTAGTTGCCGCGGCTATCGCTCGCTGGGTTGCCCAGCAACCCAGCAAGCGATCACTCGCAATGTTAGATATAGGCGGAATCGCCCGTAACATTGCGGGTTGCCGCGTTACACAGGGCGATCAGGCAGGATCGCCTGAGCAACATCGCCAGGTTTCCCAACACTGTTGGGAAACCTGGCGATGTGACTCAGGCGATTCATCGCCTGATTATCGCCCTGTCACACGCGGCAATTCGCCGGCGATGTCGCCGCAACCTGGCCACGCCCCTCGGTTGCCGGCAACATCGCCGGCGATATCTTCCCGTGTGACGGTACCTTAAAGGGATTCAATACTCCCCAGAAGAGGTCTCAGATCTTATACTCTGCTCATAGGCAGAAGTGTCAGATCCTGATGTTACAGGAGACTCACTTCAAATCAGGACATGTACCGAGTCTCCGTAACAGATACTTCTCTGACTGGTACCATGGTACGAACCCAGAAGCGAGAACGAAGGGTGTGTCCATTGCGATACACAGGTCACTGATACACGAGATTCTTGATACCTGTATTGACTCACAAGGCCGATACATTTTTCTTAAGATGAGGATTGCTGGATCTATGCTAACTATCGTTAATAGGTACTTGCCTAATAGGTTTCAAACAAAGATGTGCAGGTCGTATCTATTGCGGTTGACAGCCTTTGCGGAAGGATCAACCATTATCGGTATAGATCTCAATTTCACCCTGGACTCGGTGGCAGACTCATCCTCTGGTAAGAGATCTATACCAAATAAACGGCTTGTCTCCATTAAAAAGCTCTTTCACACTCTGAGGCTTATAGACATCTGGAGGACCTTAAATCCACAAGGGAGGGATTTCACATATTTCTCCCCAGTACATGACTCATACAGTAGAATAGACCTATTTTTCACTAGCCATAACTTACTTTCCTGGAACCCTGAGGCAACCATAGGTGATATTTTATTGTCAGATCATGCCCCTACTTATTTGACTCTTACTTTGCCAGACACTAGTAGCAGACCCTGGACCTGGAGACTCAATGAACATTTATTGAAGGACGAGGTGTGTTTGAAGGAGGTTAAGGAGACTGTAAAGTCCTTTGGCCGAGATCATGCTTCTGACCCCACGCCTTCTCCCACAAAATGGGAGACTCTGAAATGTGTACTGAGAGGGGTGTTTATAAAGCATGGCACTCGTCTGAAAAAAAATAACACAAAATTAGTGGAAGACTTACTTTCTCAGATTCATGTATTAGAAACTGCACATAAACAGACCTTTTCTAGAATGACCCTTTCCGACCTGGCTTTAAAGAAAAAAGAACTTAAAGATTTACTGGATCAAAAATACCATAGATATTCTGAGAAATCTAGGAGTTATTTTTACTCCAATTCAGATAAATGTGGGCGTCCCTTGGCCAGACTGCTCCATCCTCGGTTAAACCCGACATTTGTCCCAACCATCTCCACTAAAACGGGAGGTCGCACATTCTTGCCAGATGAAATACTGGAGGAATTTAGACAGTATTATCTTGATCTCTACAATATCAAGGGACATTTGTCTGATATGCCTCCTCTGGAATTGTCAGACAAGATTAGTAGATATATAGATAAAACAGCGATCCCTACACTAGCTAAGGAGACTAGTGCAATGTTAGAGGAGGAGATCTCAGAAGAGGAATTGTTACGGGCTACCCAGTCTACCCCGTCAGGGAAATGTCCAGGTCCAGACGGATTCTTGCCCAACTTTTATAAACTATTTCAGACCCAGCTGTCTCCCGCAATGTTAGAGGCTTTTAATTCTGTTTTAAGGGGCTCTGATTTCGTGCCTCAGTCTTTAGAAGCCCATATCAGCGTCATACCCAAACCTGGGAAAGACCCATCTTCAGTATCAAACTACAGGCTGATTTTGCTACTGAATGTGGATGTCAAATTATTCTCTAAAATACTAGCTGACTGCTTAGCTCCACTTCTCCCTTCCGTGATCGACTCGGACCAGGTGGGCTTTGTCAGAGGCCGGGAGGCTAGGGATAACACTATTAGGACCCTCCTCCTTATAGCTAAGGCCAAAAGTTCTTCAGCTCCACTTCGCCTGATTTCTGTGGATGCTGAAAAGGCCTTTGACAGAGTCCACTGGGGGTTTATGAAGGAGGCGCTGATTCAACTTGGCCTGGGCTTACGATTTTTACATGGAATCATGGCCCTATACTCCTCCCCGTCTGCCAGGGTGAAGATTGGGGGAAACCTGTCTTCCTTGTTTAGAATTGCGAATGGGACCAGGCAGGGATGTCCATTATCACCCCTGCTATACATTATTGTAATGGGGCATTTAGCCACAGCAATCAGAGCCAATACTGACATTCATGGGATTGAGCTGGGTCACAATCATCACAAGACGACACTATTTACCGATGATATCCTCCTTTATGTCTCACAGCCTCTGATCTCTATCCCTTCAATTTTGAGGGAATTCGAACATTTTGGGCGGTTGAGTAACTTTAAGGTTAACTGTTCCAAAACGGAAGCTCTTAATATCTCTTTACCTAGAGATTTGGTATCTCACTTATCCAAACAGTTCCCATTCAAATGGAAGGAGGAAGCTATTAAATACTTGGGAGTTAACATCCCAAAAGATCTTAGGCAATTGTTTAAATTGAACTATTTTCCCCTACTATCTGGCATAGAGAAGGCTTTTTCATCGTACCGTCAATTGAGGCTATCCTGGTTCGGGAGAATGAACGTTATTAAAATGGATGTTCTACCCCGAATCCTGTATATCTTTCAAACGGTGCCTATTCCCCCGGACAGAATGTTTTTCGCTAAATTACAATCTATTATTATTAAATTTACCTGGAGCGGGAAGAAAGCTAGGTTGGGGATTAATATCCTTTCCCTACCTAGATCTAGAGGAGGGCTCGGGTTACCTAATATTCATAGATACTTTTTAGCCTCTTCTCTTGCCAGAGCCCTAGACTGGCACTATTGTGCGTCCTACAAGAGATGGGTAGAGGTGGAGCAGGATGGCCTGGAGATCGAGCTGAGACATCTACTCTGGATTCCCCCCAAGAATATAAAAGAACTATCCCCCTTTCTGACATGACCAAGACCACTCTGCAAGTGTGGCATTCGGTGACAAAAACACTTTATACAGATGGCAAACTCAGTCCTCTCGCCCCCCTCTTTTCCAGCTCAGCTTTTCTACCTGGGTTTGGAAGACAAAGATTTCTGTGCTGCCAGAGTGTGAACGACACCCGAATGGGACAGACCGTATCCAATGGGGATTTACCCTCAATGAGGGAGATCCAATCTATTGAGCCTACTAGACCTCTTAGATGGTTTGAATTCCTCCAATACAAATCATTCCTATTCCCGTCCGGGCGTGAGTGCAGGGTGAGATTGACACCAAATTCATTGGAGAGATTGTTCCAACAGAACTCCCCCCCGAAGCGCAAAATTTCGGCCTTATATCTGGCCTTAGGTTCCCTGCGCAATCAGGACTCCTTACACTTCCAGCGGTCCTGGGAGAGGGAATTAAACAGGAACATCACAGACAACGAGTGGCAGAAAAGCTTTTTATTTACACACAAATTAGCCAGTGCCTGTATCTCACAGGAGAGGAGCTACAAACTGCTCACCAGATGGTACTTATGCCCTGTTGACTTACACCGAGTGTTCCCTGAAATTTCAGACAGTTGTTGGCATTGTGGGAAAGCACCAGGGACGATGCTCCACATTTGGTGGAGTTGTGGTGAAATCCAGCGGTTCTTGTTTGAGGTGTTCGGCATTTACACACGAATAACAGGTAAACAGATTAAGTATTGCCCTGAAGTAGCTATATTATCCATCTTCCCAGGCCCCATTGGGCTAAAGAAGAAGGATATACTTCGCTTCTGTGTCTCAGCCGCTCGTACACTAATTCCGAGATTCTGGAAAACACTTCAGGTACCTTCCCTACTTGACTGGTTCAAGGAGATGATGGACCTATTAAGAATGGAGGAATTGGCGGCTGATGCTTCAGGTTCTCGTGACAAATTCTCAGTGACCTGGACTGAATGGATTCTTTACCAAGACTCGATTGATTTTGGGAGAACTCTCTCTGAGGTTGAATAGATGGTATGATAAATGGTCGGCACGGGATTGGGGTTCCCCCTATCCCTCATTTTCCTCCCCTCTTTAGACCCATTCTCCTCTTATCCTGACCCCGATTAATTTAGCCCAGTTCATACTTTCCCTTCTAATATCTCTATCTTTTTTTTCCTCTTCTATTTTTTATACCTGAGGAGGGTATATAAATCTGAGATTGTACATTGAATGTTACTTTGTCTTGATGTTCCTAATGTGCATTCCTCATTTGATGTTTTGATCTATACTTACCGTATATACTCGTGTATAAGCCGACCCGTGTATAAGCCGACCCCCCTACTTTTGCCCCCAAAACCTGGGAAAACCTATTGACTCTTGTATAAGCCGAGGGTGGACTCCAGCACAGGTATACAGCCCCAGCAATGTGGTATACAGCCCCCAGCATTGTGCTATACAGGCCCCCCAGTGGTATACAGGTCCCAGCAGTATGGTATACAGCAGCCCCAGTGGTATATACAGCATCCCCCAGTATATACAGCAGCATCCCCCAGTATATACAGCAGCATCCCCCTATATACAGCATCCCCCATATACAGCATCCCCCTATATACAGCAGCCCCCTATATACAGCAACCCCCATATACAGCATCCCCCTATATACAGCAGCCCCCATATACAGCATCCCCAGTATATACAGCATCCCCCTATATACAGCATCTCCAGTATATACAGCACCCCCAGTATATACAGCAGCCCTCAGTGGTATATACAGCAGCCCCAGTATATACAGCACCCCCAGTATATACAGCATCCTCCATATACAGCATCACCCATATACAGCATCCCCAGTATATACAGCATCCCCCTATATACAGCACCCCCAGTATATACAGCAGCCCTCAGTGGTATATACAGCAGCCCCAGTATATACAGCACCCCCAGTATATACAGCATCCTCCATATACAGCATCCCCCATATACAGCATCCCCAGAATATACAGCATCCCCCTATATACAGCACCCCCAGTATATACAGCAGCCCTCAGTGGTATATACAGCAGCCCAGTATATACAGCACCCCCAGTATATACAGCACTAAATATACACTGTTGGGAGAGTGGCCTGGGCTCTAACATGGCTGGTCGCTCCCAGGCAAAGTGCACATAATCCCAGTCTGTTACTTCCAGTGTCCCCACTCTGCCATTCTGTGGGGACAGTGGGTTGCACTTACCCCGGTGACGCCAGGAGGACCAAGGGGACCGCAGCGAGGACTCTGGAGCGGCGTGGCCGGTGCTCTGCTGGATTCTCCCGCCTGCAAACCCCGCCGCTGCAGTAATCAGCTAGGAGCTCCGGGTACTGTCGGGGAGCAGAGGACGGGAGGGCACAGACGGTCCACCTGTCTCCTCTCCCGCCGGTGCATAGAGCTCTGTGGCTGAACCGGACAGGTGAGGACCGTTGGGAGAGGTCCGGTTCTGGCTGCCTCTTCCTCCCTTGTGTACAATAGCCTGGCGCCATCTTCCCCACATAGCCCCGCCCACGAAACCTCAGCAGCGGGACGAGCGCCATTAGCCACAGCTTCTGTTACCGTATTGACCCGTGTATAAGCCGAGGGGGGGACTTTTCAGCCCATTTTTTGGGTTGAAAAACTCGGCTTATATACGAATATATACGGTATTCGTATGACTTGTATTGTTTTGTCTTTTTCTTCTATAATTAATAAAAAGAATAAAAAGAGATTAACCATAAATATGGGTGCATAGCCGCGACCCTCACTGGCATTTACCTTTTTTTCCAGCTCCTTCTCCTGACCTACCCTTTCTTTACTAAAACACCTGGACACACTGACTGCTGCCGCATCAGGAGCACTCATGCTTAAACTTGCATGTCACTCCAAACTTACAATTCTCTTCATCGAACTGCCAAAATAAACCTTATAAATCTTTCCGCCTGCACCTGAGCTCCCGGCTCCCATAAAAAAGGACTGCGCCAGAGCCACCATCAAGCGCATCCACAACGTGCTATCTTTGTCGATCCAACTTATCCCTGCCATCGAAGCCTTCCTCTGGTGGAACTGCTCATCGTATCTGAGCCATCCTAAACCGCCATATACCCTGTATGCTTCCTTTATAGAATCTATATACCCAAGCAACATGTAGCAATGCTCCTTCTCCCCTCACACTAGCTAATATTAAGAATGCCTGCTACCAATTACTGAAGGCTCTATGAATCAGTCTATACCTGCGCTTCTCCTCCTTGTCCTTTTCTCTCTTAGTATTGCCAGGCTTCACTCTATCTAAGCTAAATTTGTCTGATGGGAGAAGTGAAAATATTTCCACCAACTCCCTTTCCATATGCTTTCCTTTACCTCCTTCTTCAAATGCACCTCTAGCGAGGCCTCAAAACACACATACATCTGGCTCCTCGCCCTGTCATCCAGCTGCACTGACTTGTCCTCCTTCTCTTTTTTTCCCACTTTCTATAATATTTGTGCCCCCATCTTCACTACTGCTGGCTGCACTACCACTGCCTCCCTCTGTGACCCTGCTACCATCGGACATGCACCCGCTGGCACTACCCAAGCCCAGCTGTAGACGCTGTTACCCTGCTACTGAACGTTCTTTGAAATTTCGAAACGAAATTTCTGCCCCCATGGCCTGCGCCCAACTAGCCACTATTGTATCACTAATTGACCCAAGTACATTTCTGTCCCCACTAACCCCAGACACATTATTATGTGCAATCGATGATCTCTCACCTGGCTGCCTCGGAGCTGTCTTGGATCAGCCATGACTGAATCTTCCTCTTCATCTGTGAGCATCTCTTCTTCGGGGCTGCTGAAATTGACAGGGGGAATTCTGTGAGGACCACCAGCACTTTATGGCTATCAAACCCCTCAGCCACTGCACCCTGGACAGCTGTCATATTTATCCGCCTTTGTGACTGTACCCGTCTCCCGGTGGACCTGAATGGTGCCTCACCACCACAGTTCCCGAGCCGATCTTTAATTGCATGGTGTCCTTACCCTTGGTCATCTCTCGGTGCTCAGCCCCCCTGCTGACTGCAGGAGGGCCGTACCGCATGGGCACCATGCTGCATCCTACAACCAGCCGAATCCCTGCCAGGAGATACCACAGACGGATTTGTCTGAGCTACCAGCTGCCCACTGGTAGCGCTCCTGTCCTCTTCTTCCACACTGCATGGACGGGCATCATCATCTCTCCATGGTCCAGTCTGCAGCCAATACTGCTGCAGACTTCTCCCCTGCTCTCTGCAGGGAGGCTCCACATCCCCACATGAAAACTGGATGTGTCCGCCGAGCATATACTGGAGGGCTGCAATCATCATTAGTTCTCCCTTGGAGGGGAGCACCGACTGCCTGCAGATGGTCCTGCATAACATGGGTGCCATGCAATTCTGTTGCTCTCCGGAGCATTTCAATCACGACTGTGAGATCTGTCATTGCCCTGGGCTGTTCTGGGCTGTCTGTGCTGCTACTGGTAGAAGGATCCGGACATCCAAAGAAATCTCTCACCTCTATTAACCCCTTCCAAATACCCATCCCACTTGTTATGCCCACCAATCCTTGAACCCTCGCCCCCCCCCTTGAAATGCAATCCCACTACCCCTAGCTCACCTCAGTCCCATAAGATTGTCATGGGCTTGCTCACCCTTATAGGCTCTCTGGCTCCCCTTTGTACTCGCTGTTCTTAACAAATACGCAATTTTTACAAAGTACTCATTACTGGTATAACGATTATGAATATTTTGGTACTCGCTCATCTTTAGTACTGAACAGTCACTTATGGGGTATTGCCACGTTCATGAAAAGTTGTGTAACAATTATATGGTCTTTTTTACCTATTTCCCCATGTGAAAATGTAAAATCTGTTGCTAAAACAACATTCTAGTGGTGAAACTGTAATTATTTTTTCTTTGTCACCTAATAGTAAAAGATTTTGTAAAACATACAGTTTGTGGTGTTGGTATGCTCACTGCATCACTAAATTATGTAAAATTAGGTCACTTATGGTGGGTTTTGTGTTCCTGGCACATCAATGTGACATCGCACTGCAAACCCCATTCCAGCAAAATCTGCACTACAAAATGACACTCCTTCTTTTCCTTTTTTGCCTGGAAAGTAGTTTTCGACCACATAAGGGAGTTGCTGTACTCATTAGAAAATGCATAACAAATTTAGTGGTCCATTTTGTCCCGTTATTTTTGTTAAGATTAAAAATTTGGGACTTCAACATCAATTTTGTTGAAAAGAAAATCTAATATTTCATTTTCAGAGCCCAATATTATAAAACTCTATGAAGTACCAAGGGAGTTCAAGATACTCACCATACCCCTAGGGTGGTTCAGTGGTTAGCACTGCAGCCTTGCAGCACTGAGGACCTGAGGTCCTGGGTTCAATTCCCACCAAGGACAGCATCTGCAAGGAGTTTCAATGTTCTCCCCATGTTCACATGGGTTTCCTCCAGGCACTCTGGTTTCCTCCCACATTGCAGACATACTGTTAGGATATTTAGATTGTGAGCCCCAATGGGGACAGCATTACTGATATATGTAAAGTGTTACGGGATTAATAGCACTATATAAATGAATAAATATTATTATTATAATTTCCTTGAGAGCTGCCATATCCAAAATGGGGTCCCTTTTGGGAGTCTATACTGTTTAGGCGCATCAGCGGCTCTACAAATGTGACATTGTGTCTGCAATCGATTCCAGACAATTTTGTGTTCCTTAAGTCAAATATCACTCCTTTCCTTCTGAGCACTGCCGTGTGGCCAAACAGTAGTTTTCCACCATAATTGGGGTATTGGCGTACTCAGCAATTGCACAGTAAATTGTATGGTGCATTTTCTCACGTTACTCTTGTGAAAATGCAAAATTTGGGGCTAAAAGAACATATTTGTGGTAAAAATATTATTTGCTATTTTCTCGGTTCAAAGTTATAAAACTTTTTGAAGCACTTAGACCTTCAAGGTGCTCACCACACATTCAGATACATTTCTTGAGAAGGTCTAGTTTCTAAAATTGAGTCACATGTGGGGTTTTTCCACTGTTTAACCACATCAGGGGCTCTCCAAAGGAGACATGACGTCCACTGTCCATTCCAGACTATTTTGTGTTCAAGTCAAATTGTATTCCATCCTTTTCAAACCCTGCCGTGTGCCCAAAACATTAGTTTTCCAACACATATCGGCGTACTCAGGAAAAATTGCACAACCAAATTTATACGGCATTTTCTCCTATTACCATTGTGAAAATGCAAAATATGGAGCAAAAATAACATTTTTGTATGAAAAAGTATAATTTTATTTTTTTCCTTATACATTGCTTTAGTCCCTGTGAAGTAACTGAAAGGTTAATAAACTTTTTGGATGTGGTTATGAGTAGTTTGAGGTGTGTGGTTTTTAAAATGGTGTTACTTTTGGATATTTTCTCTCATATAGGCCCCTGTTTAAATCTTTTTATTGAAAGTAAATGAGGAATATAGTGAACATATTTAACAATTAGCATTTAGTTTACAAATATAATGATAATATTTTCAAGTTGTCATGTAAAGGAGATTGCAAATAACAGAGGGAAGGATAAAGGTACAAGGCGTAATATAAAAAAGGGAAGAGAATAAGGGGAGGTACAGAGAAAGTACTAACCAAAACTATGTAAGGCCCCGTCACACACTACGATATCGTTAACGATATTGTTGCAATGTCACCGGTTTTGTGATGTTGCAGCGATATTGTTGTGTGTGACACGTATCAATGACCAACGATTAGTTTGTTGATTGTGCAAGAATGGCCAGGACCATTATTTTATCGTTGGTCTCCCGCTGGGCAGCCAGCATTGGCGTGTGTGACAGCAGGAAACCAACGATGAACGACCTTCCAGTGCCGCACAGCACATGCTGGGAGGCGTGTAACCAGGGTAAACATCGATGTTTACCCTGGTTACCAGTGTTCTTGCTGGTCCTGATCGCTGGTGAGTCTGCCTGTGTGACAGCTCACCAGTGATCAGATAACGATGTCCCAGCGATCCCGATCGCTGGGACATCTTAGTGTGTGACGGGGCTTGTACATTGACATGATAAATTAAACAATCCGCAGGTATAAACATGTTTAATCCCTCTATAGTAACCATTCATTCGATAATCAGTGAAGAAAAGTGAAAACAGCCATTGTATGAGATTCTAATTTTTTAGTTTATGTTGAACGATAGTGTCGGAGAGTATAGAGATATCCATGGTGACCATTTTGTTAAATACTTGTGTTTTGTATCACTTCTAATAGCGTAGATAAGTTTGAATAGATTGTACGTGGCAATTTTTTCCATTAAGGCTTCTTTGGAAGGTGGTTTCTTGTCCTTCAATAAGGAGGCTATAACATTCTTGGCTATTAGAAGTATATGTAATATTAGAGGATGTTTGTTTTTTGGAAAGTCACATACCCCTATCAAAAGTGTGGCTAAATTCATTGTCAGGAGTATGTTAGTATTCAGAACTACGTTTATCAGTGATTGAACATCTAGCCAAAATTGCTTCAGAACTGGGCATGACCAGAAAGTGTGTTTCACTGTGCCCCCACATACCCGCAATCTCTCCAACCATGTTACTATTACGAGGGTCAATTATGTGCAACTTCTGAGGGGTTAGGTACCATTTGGTAAAGATTTTATATTGTGTCTCTAACAATGATATGCTTGGTATGGAAGAATAAAGCTAAATATTGTAAAAACACTTATAATGTGAACGTGGATGGATATATTATATGAGTCTAGCTTAATATACTTATATATCAGATAACAATTTAATAATAAGAGACAGTGCAAATACAGATAGAAATTATGTTTTGGTACTGGTCTACAAGATTTTAATAGATTAGAGAATATTAAACATTATACACTGCATTGATGTAGCACATTGCATAGGCACGGGGTTGCTACTGCAAACTGATTTACATACATTCACTTGTATTCATATAGGCCCCTTAACCCCTTCACCACCTGGCGATTTTTCGTTTTCCGTTTTCATTTTTTGCTCCCCTGCTTTCAAGAGCCATAACTTTTTAATTTTTCCGTCAATATAGACATATGAGGGCTTGTTTTGCGGGACGAGTTGTACTTTCAGATAAAATCATTTATTTTACCATATAGTGTACAGGAAAATGGGAAAAAATTCCAAGTGCTGGGAAATTGCAAAAAAAGTGCAATCATATGTTTGTTTTTTGGGTATTTTATTCAGCATGTTTAGTATATGCCAAAACTGACGTGATGGTGTGATGCCTCAGGTCTGTATGAGCTTGTAGATATCAAACATGTATACTTTTACTATTATCGACTTTTTTTTGCATCTTGAGCTCACATTTCTAAGGACACCTTTTTTGTGTGGACGTGTGCTGTTTTGATCTCCCGTTATCGCATTTTATTGCAATGCTGTGGCAACCAAAAAACGTACTTTTGGAGTTTGGACCTTTTTTTCTATTACACAGTTTACAGCTCTGATTAATTTTATATCTCGATAGATCGGGCATTTCTGAATGTGGCGATACCATATATGTGTATTTTTTTAATACTTTTATTTTGAATGGGAGAAAAGGGGAGTGATTTGAACTTTTATGTTTTTTTTTCATATTTTTAAAAACTTTATTTTTTAATTCACTCTTTGTTTTACACTGCCCCATAGGGCGCCACACTGATGCAACATCCGATCCTTTTTGCCAGGTCCAGAGTTATTACCTTATAAAAACACACTGGTCAGAGGCTTGATCATTAATGTATGAAGTTGGTCGGTCCTTAAGAGTTTAAAATTACCTTTGTTCAAGGGAAAACCCCTTTAAGTGATTTGCTGACTATCTAGTTATCACATTATCTATCAAATTAAACCAACTTGTATGAAAGTCCAGGGATCAATTAATTCCAATGCCATGGTATATCTGCCGCATAGATTTAAAGGGGTTGTTTGTGCATATATTTATGACATCATCAGGAAAGTTCAACAGTGTCAGTTGTGGGAGACACCCTGACCTCCATCACTCAGCGGTGTATGTTCTGGTAGCCAGATGTAAATATTGAACATTGCTGAACAGCACAGCTTCATTCTGTAGTGACTGCTGCCGGGTACTGCAGATCAGCTCCTATTTAGCTTTAATCACTGTTTACATCTGGCAGTTGCTAGAGATAACTGCGGATCAATGGAGTTGCTGGCTGCTGAACTTCAACCAATCGGATATGGTTGATCTATCCCGAGGAGACAATATCAATATATCATGTCTTAATAACCTATAACTGGCTTCCCAACTGATCAGGCTGCTGAACAGCAAATAATAATAATTATTATTATTAGGCTTCTGAATTAGGCTGCTGAATAGCATATAATAATAATAGTAATAATAATAATAATAATAATAATTATTATTATTATTAATAATACTAATAATAATAATAATATTTATTCATTTATGTAGAGATATTAAAATAGCATTTTACATACATTTGCAACACTGTCCCATTGGGGCTCACAAACATCATATCAGGATGAGGGTCCAGTCGCCACAGAGGTACTGCAGTTTAGTCAGAGGTGTGGTACTCCCACCCCAGGTAAAGAGGGAGCCCTAACCGGTACCCACACACACTTGCACCAAACATTAGCCACCCCAGGCCAGGAAGATGGAGGGAGCTGATGTGCCCCATACCTGGCTGGAGATAGGGGCTTAGATAGGGAGGCGAGTGGATCAGTAGGAAAGAAGGAGCTTTTGAAAGAACCAATCAGGAAGAAGCGTGGGAGTGGAGTGGGACAGTGACAGTATAAAAGGACTAGTAGAAAGATGTAGACGGAGATCTGCCAGAGGAAGACTGAGTCAGCAGATGGTCAAAGTGTACCCAGGAAGGTGGGAGCCGCGCTGGATCTCCAGAGACCAACAGGGGTCCCAGGGACACAGGAAGTGAAAGATCCACCCGTGGGGCCCGCATCCATTGCCAGTCACAGGCAAGTGGAGGGACCAGGGCCACATTGGGCACCGGGCCCAAACTAGTTGAGGAGCTACAGGACTCAGCTAATAATCTGGAGGCGACTGTTCAGGTGCAGCTGCCAAAATCCACACTTAATCCACATAGGGCCAAGGGAGTCAAAGGAGCTTGCCGTGAGGGTCTGAGGCCACTGGATCGGGACCCTGAGTGTGAGGTGCTGGGAAGAAGGGAATGAGCCAGCACAAGAAAGACGACCCGGTGAGGTACATAAAAAGGAGGTACCGGTCAAGTGCCACCAATCTACCTGGGAGTGGCTGGATCCCTGGCTCGGAAAACACAGCACCCAGCTGGTTGTCGAAACCTAGAACTGTGAGTAAACTGTGGAAATTACACCCTGTTGTGTCCTTGAATTTATTACTGTGTCACCTGCCCTACACTATGTTGATAACATCAGCTATTGACTTGATAACTGCCCTGGGGCCACACTCTAACCGTGCAGAGAGCTAAGCCAACTCTGCTGTGTCACAAATGGCCCCAGTGGACTTAAATAGCAGCGGTGGCCATTGTTAGCCGTAGCCTACAGGTGGCGTCACGACAATAATTCGTTATAAAACTTATTTTCCCCCTTTATTTGGTTGGCACCGCTGGAATCGGGTGAACCATCATGACATCCTTTCCCAAAGAGAACTGAAGGCCCTATTCCGAGTGTCCCACTGCCCTGGCGGGTGATCCACTGTCCCCATTGGGGCTCACAATGTAAACATCCTGTCAGTATGTCCAATCAGGAAACCAGAGTGCCCAGAGGAAAACCACACAAACAAAGGGAGAATATATAAACTCCTTGCAGATGTTGTTCTTGGTGGGAATTGAACCAAGGACTTCAGCACTGCAAGGCTGCAGTGCTAACCACTGCATGGGGGTCCAATTTCCAGAATTATGATGGCAGTAGTGAGACCACTAACAATGACAGTAATCACTGAAACAAGAATGAGTTCCCCTGTAAAGTTACAGTGGAGAAGTATTGTGTAAAAAAATAAAAATAAAATAATAATAATAATAATAATAATGAAGTCCCCTAATAATCTTAGTTACCTATTGAGGAACAGACCATAAATGTAAAAAACAAACAGTTAAATAACTACTACGTACAAAATAATACACTTAAAAAATGCAATAAGAGTATGTACTCACAGCTTCATTTTGACACCAGTGCAGCCACCAAGTATTCCAAGGCAAAACCACTGGTCATTTTCCTGATTCCAAGCGGCCTTGCTGTCTCAGTGAAGGTGAAACCACTGAATTCTCAATTAATCCAGAGAATGGGGCTCTAAAATACCTTGTTGGAATGAAGTGCTGGCCACACGTGCATATTTCGCAACTATTCTTTGACTATAGGACTGCCAGGAAAGCGAATGCTATACTTGGCCATTGACCACAGTCTGATAGGCAATGAAGAGGAGGCAAGCACTTGTCCATTCTGACATGGTATTTCAGCATCCAATAATAGGGATCACTATTAGCCCTAGCCATTTTTCTCCTATCTTTGTGGAACAACCCTTTAAGTTCTACTTATAATACCATTAGGGCACTTACCTGATTGGTAAAAAAAATACTAGATTTATACCTCTTCAATTTATTTAACCCCAAAATAAATGTTTAGACTGAAAACATTGTAGCAATCTCTCATGTGAGAGAAGTATGTACTACATATGTATGATAGCCTTTATTCTCTAGTGAACTGACACAAAAGGCAAGCAAATAACTCATTAAAGGAGTTGTCTGGGACTTTAACCCTGATGGTTTATCCTTAGGATAGCCAGCGATATAGTAGAAAAACAGTGGCACCCACCAGCTGCAATTTAAAAATGATCCTTTATTCCAACATATTTAAATGAAGGCAGGTTATACACATGATGTGGCAAACAAAGTATGGATTACAGCTGCTTAGCGCCCGGCTACAGATCCATTTTAAAGATTTTGGAATAAGGGATCATTTTTAAATTGCAACTGATGAGTGCTGCCGTTTTTCTACTTTGTTGCTGGACATTCAAAAAACTTTCACTGTTTCGACTGTGCACCACAATCATAGTTGCTGGGCTAAGCAGCATGTCCCTGATTTCAGGTGGAATGCCTATATTTTGATTATTACTAGGGATGGGCGAATCTACTCGCTAGGACTCGTTACTCGGCGAGTAGTAAGGGACTCGCAGGACTCGGTACAAATAGGCACCTGGGGGTTGGGGGCAGCCCGTCGCTGCCTGCTGGATCCGGCTGGTTCCAGAAATACGGCGAAGCCCACGTGAAATTTTTTTCTGACAAATCCATAAAACAATGTAAATAAAAGGGACTGCATCTTTATTAACCCTTGGACCATGGGCGAGGGGTTAATAAAGATGCAGTCCCTTTTTTAGGATTGTTTTATTGATTTTTCAGAAAAAAAATTACATGGGCTTCGCCGTATTTCTGGAACCAGCCGGATCCAGCAGGCAGCGACGGGCTGCCCCAACCCCCAGGTGCCTATTTGTACCTGGCCAGACACAAGAATATAGGGGAGCCCTTTTTTTTTATTATTTCATGAATTTCATGAAATAATTTAAAAAAAATGCGTGGGGCTCCGCGCAATTTCTATGTCTAGCCAGGTACAGCTAAGCAGCTGGGGGCTGGAATCCGCAGCGCAGGGATGCCCAAGCTTTCTGGGCACCCCCCGCTGCAAATTGCAGCCCGCAGCCACCCCAGAAGATGGCGCGTTCATTGAAGCGCCATCCTCTGGCGCTGAACCCCGCTCTTCCAGCGGCCCTGGTGGCGGTGGCACGCTGGGTAATAAAGACGTTAGGGTCTGCTTTGTATTATCAGCTGGCCCTAAGCCCGAAATTTATGGCGGTCACGCTAATATTAGACATGACCGCCATGAATTTCTATTAAATTGTTTTAAAAAAAAACACAACACAGAGAAAATTTTTTATTAGAAATAAAAAAAAAAGCCATTAGGGACTCCATCTTTAATTAAAAAAATCCTCTTCCGTCCGACGCAGTCCAAAACGCGATGTCCTCTCTGCTCATCCCTGTGCATAGATATAGATGTCTATGCACAGGGAATGAGCAGACTGAGAACAATCTCAGCACTGCTACATCAGGCAGCAGGCGGGCTCTAGGACCCTGGAACTGCGGCAGCCAGCACACAGAGCAGACAGGACTCTTATCTGTGCGAGTTTCCCAGCGATTACTTGCAAAGTAAACGAGTCCAATGCAAATCAATGGCAAAACTAGGATTGCTTCAGGCTGAAGCTTCCGAGACACATCTGTGATTTGTAAATCGCACACTACTCGCTATTACTCCTTCCCCATTCATTAACATTGGACTCGCTAGACTCGCAACGAGTAGCGAGTCCCGGGCTCGGACTCGCTAGAGTCAAGCGATTCCGAGTAATTTAGGATTCGCCCATCACTAATTATTACCTCCACACACCATTAGTGCATGACCCTCCTTTTTTTCTTTCTTCTATTATCCTTAGAAAAGTTTATCAATGTTTGACCAGTGAGGGTACGACACTGGTGTCAGTGATGGCCAAAACTGCTCAGTTGGGGAGCTGCACAGCACAACTTGGTCAACTGTTTAGTGGCCATGGCTGTATATTTCATATCTGCTCCCTAATTGAATCAATAGAGGGCAGCTTTACAGTATTTGGCCGCAGTCACTATCCCCTCAACAGAGCTGTGCTGCTCCAAAATTGAGTAATTCAGGCTGCTGCCAACATTGGGAGCATTTAACATAGGCCTTGTTCACACATACCATCCGTTTTTGCCTTAAATCCGTTTTTGGGAACATTTTGGACTGTTATTTTTCAAAGTCCAAAAATGCATATGCGATAACGCATGGTGCACTTAAGTGTCAATGCGTTTTTTAACAACACATGCGTTTTTGTTCAGCATCCCAAAAAACACTGCATGCAGCGTTTTTTTGGGTGCTGTAAAAAAAAGCATGCGTTTTTTAACATCGGTCCCTTGACAAAAACGTTTAGGACCTCAGGGGACACTATTGGCACCCTTAGAACAACGCATCTGTTTTTCTAAGGGCTAAAAAAAGGATTGGTATGTGTGAACAAGGCCATACACTGTCATTAACTGCTTCTATTATCCCGATTCCACTGCACCAGGAAGAGTCAGGAATAGCTCCAGGAATTAGAGATTCTAATGAATGCACCAATTTTTGGGGTGGCTGCAAGCTGCTATTCTATAGCCTGGAGGGGCCAATAACAATGGGCCTCACTATTCTGAGAAAACCAGCCCCCAGCTGCCTGGTTTTTACCTTGTCTGACAATCAAAAAACGGGCGAAGCACATGTATTTTCTTTTAAATTATTTATTTCAATAATTAGAAAAAATAATGGGCTCCCCTGTATTTTTGATTGCAGGCCAAAGTAAAGCCAGGCAGCTTTGGATGGTAGCCCATAGCTGTCCACTTTATCTGCTCTGACAATCAAAAATACGGTGAAGCCCTATATTGATTTATTTATTTTTACAACCCAGCAGGTTCATTGTCAATGGCAATCAATCACAGAGGCTGGCACAATGGGTGAGGGCCACGACAGCGAATCACTGATGCTGTTACAGAGAGTGGGCATCTGTGATTAGCTGTTGGAGCCAGTGCAGTGAATAATCAGGAAGTTAAACAATAGGTGAGGGCTACAACAGCCAATCACAGATGCTGTTACTGTCCCAGATGTATCAGGAGGCACGGACAAGGCTGTTGGGGCCACTTGTAGAAGGTCACAGCGTCTGGCCAAACAGCCAAAATTCTGAATTGTGGTTCTGTCCCTTTAAGAGGTATTTCTTTGCTTGGTGATAGCTGGAGGTCAATATGACCCAGCTTATCTCCTACCTGTCTACTTTCAGCTGTCTATTTATACTCCTTCACTCCCGTGATGCATTGCAAGTGATAGCTTGTTTGGAGTTGGTGGTGCTTCCTGGCTTAGCAGTGCATTGTGGACTTCCTGTGTTGGTGGCAGTCTCGATCTCCTTTCAGATAAGTGGTTCTCCGTCTTCTTTGTCTGTTTCCCTGGTGTTTTTCATTTAGCTGTTAGCTGGGTTGACCAATGTCCACTCTAACTGATCCCTATGCAGTCTTATTTGAGGGACAGACAGGGACGAGGTATCCAGATCGGCAACAGTTACGGAAACTGTATAGAAGAGCCAGGTGTCAGTGCTAGAGGTTTTAGGGGTCACCATCTCCCCTTTGCCCTTAGCATCAGGGGCTCCTTTTTCCCCCTCGTCATCCTGCGCTGGGTGTCTCCTTACACCCAGTATGACAGTTACAGAGAGTGAACGTCTGTGATTGGCTGTTGGAGTGCAGTGAATAATCAGGAAGTTAAAGGGAATGAACCAGCATGATTTAGGGCTATAAATTGAAGCCTCTGCCTTACAGGCACTGGGATGCTGAATGCAATCATATCTTTACTTGAATGATTCCATGTTTGTTTGCAGAGAAAAGAGTCATAAAACTCCTGGAAGACAGGACAGCAGATGATTGATGTGTTCAGCACTGCATACATATTTGGAGTTTTTTTTTTCTTCTCTGTGGGCATGCATTTGGACTCTAAGCCAAACCCTCCCTCCATCCCTCTTATCTCTTTATGTTTCTGGCTCCTGCGCATTATTACTATACTTCAGCCACATGGTGCATTACAAAACTGAAAGTAGAGATGAAAGGGGGGGGGGGGGTTTGGGTTACAGCTAAAATGCATGCCCACAGAGAAGGAAAAATACAACAACCCCAAATAGTGATGCAGTACAGCACACATCAGTCATCTGCTGCCCTGTTTTCCAGGAGTTTTATGACTCTTATCTCAGCAGTCAAACATGAAATCATTCAAGCAAATGTATAATTTTATTCAGCATCCCAGTGCCTGTAAGACATAGGCTTCACTTTATAGTCGTAAAATCTGCTGGTTGGTTCTGATTCGCCTCAGGGCCGTGGGGTACTCTAAACCGGGCTATGGTGTTTCTGGGATGTCACAGGGGTCAAGACCCGGCTTCCGTGACCCTGGGTTCAGTGTAAAGGGAGTTCTTGGCTAATATAGGGAAAGTTAATTGTGACGTCACCCGTGATATGTGGCTATGAGTGGCCACCACTGCTGCAGAACCTCTGGGAATGATGGATGGGCAGCTGGGATGTAGTGGCTTTCCATGGGTGGAGCGGATCCCGAGGGCAGTGGATGTTGAATCGGTGTAGTTTGCAGGATGGAGGGCATGACGTAACTGACAGACTCACTGTTTGTTGTTTCCTTAGGTCCTTTACTAGTGATACTGACACAGGGACAGAAGGTATTTTTGTAATCCGGCAACCTGGGAGCAACTCTGGGATCTCCTCACCCGGAAAGTTCTGAGGCCTCCCTGCTGAGCTTTCTTAGTAGGTCCCTGCAGCTGCTTAAGTTTCGCTGCAGCCCTTTCTCTCCTGCATTGTGCATATGGCAGGCAGCTCGAGTCCTTCTCTAGCCCCTCGTCACAGGCGACTACTCCTGGGTTCTCAATGCTGCTGTGCCTCCGGGCACTTTGGTGTGAATTGGAATCCTTCACCCTCTGGGACATTAGGCCCTGCTCAGCCGGTGTCCTTTTCTTGGCGCTTACTCCTCTGGGGCAAGCTCGACACTGCTCTCTCCCCAGGCTATCCTCCACTTCCTCAGACCCTTGCCTACGGGTCACTCAAGCTAAGTCTGTCTATCCTGGGTCAAGCTTAGCACTGCTCCATTCACCAGGATGTCTTCCTCAGTACATCTTCATACTGAACTTACCAACTCCTCCCCAGACCATAATTTATAGGGTTTAGGTCTCCCTTTCAGGCCTGGAGGCAGAAAGGTGTTGTGTGCTTTGGGATTTGCCTGGTGTGGATACCCTCTGTTGCTCTCAGGTATAACACTACCCCCCAGGGGAGATAATGACATAGTGGCATCCGGACCCTGGGGTGCCACAGTTCCCTTTAAAGAGTCGCCCAAAAGTAAAAGTGGTTCATGGTAAGTATGACGCTGATATTTAATAACTGTTTTGCTTATTTTTACAGCCCACAAGCTGAGCCCAACAGTACCATGGACTGCTAAGGGAAGGTCCTTGCTCGAACACTAGGTGTTGGGTACGGATCCTAATTTTTACAGTTTGGTTTTGCCCATCACTAGTCTGAAGCACCATCTCTTTTTCACCTTTCTACCATAGACCTCCAGATAGTATCCTACAATACACAAATAAATAGTATATAGTATACAGTTCTAGGATGAAGGACAATTTACAGCTAGTAGGTAACCAGCAAATGTGGCCTAGGGATATCACATGTGATGTGGTTACGTGTGCAATATCTTTCAAGAGTGCAATATCATCAAAGTGCAGGGCAGGAGACAGGTACCGCATGGAAGATATCCAAATAAATTTTCTTCTAATTCAATTGCACTGCTTTTTTTTCTATGTCTCTTTGCCTCATCAATGTTCTAACTGCTACTTTCTTTCACATCTAATGCCTTTTTACACATTATTAAAACATTAGATCCATAAATACCATAGCCAGAAAATAGTGCAGCTCAACATCTGATGCCCAATCTGTGCACTAATGGTACAGCAGTGCCTCCAAAAAATGAAGAAACACAAGAGTTTTTGTGCAAAAATAAATACTAATTTTATTGAATTTATTAGGAAAAAGTGTCTGAATTAAAATAGCCATTTACATGATTACATTCATGTGATATTTTTTCACATGTTTAATGTTGTTTTTGTTTTGTTATTAATTTCTACTTATATTGGCTCATTATATTCATAATGATAGCCTTGGATTTTTCTATATTTCCTGCTCATTGAATATCCATTTTGCAACTAAGGAGAAATGGCTTGTCACCTACAGCAGACCGGACCATCTATCTAATTTACAGTGCGCCATCCTGTTTATGATATTATGAAGTTAATAGGATTGCTTAGATTCATCGCATAATAAAGATCAGGATATTATCCTTTAATCTCAGAGTATATAACATGCGGTACAGAGGCATATCTTATAAATATGTTATTGTTGTCTTGCTCTCCGCTTGGAGACTGCCTGTCCTTACCACTGTGAGCATGTGCGGATGGCGCTGCTACACTTCGCATACAATGCCAGTGACCAAATGGCATTGCGCCTGCCAGGGATCCATGGGAACCTTTCCACAGTCATCTACCGGGATGGCCGGATGTTTGCCTGGTGACATGGGCAATCTGCGCATGCGCCACTATATCAGCATTTACTCATCAGTTGTTTTCACTGACTTTAGTGAGTTGTATGAGCACAAAAAAACACCAGGACCTTATGTTTCTGTCTCCTCCTTGATGAAGCCATAAAGAGATCCTTGAGAAACCTATGTTGAAGGTGTGTGTTGTGTGTACATGTGTCTGTCCTTGGAGCTAGTAGCCGGTAGTCTGCTTTATAATTCATCTCTATAAGGCTGGGGTCACACACACAGATATCTGTGCAGATATTGTTCACAGATCTCTGGTTGAAGTGAAATCATGGACAAATTGGTCTATTTGTATATGGCCACAAAATGGATCAATTTGTCCATGATTTCACTGCAACCAGAGATCTGTGAACAATATCTGCCCAGATATCTGTGTGTGTGACCCCAGCCTAATGGGTACGTAGTAATCTGCTGGCTAGTGATGTTTATAATGCAGATGGCCACTTTACACACACCAACTTATCTGTCCAACTTCTGACCAACTTGCTGGTTGCCGTGAAATCATGGACACATTGTTCCATTGTACACAGCCACAAAATGGAGCAATGTGTCCATGATTTCACTGCAACCAGAGATCTGTTCAGAAGTTGGTCACAGATATCTGTGTGTATAAAGCAGCCCTAAGGGCCACTTTACACACACCAACTTATCTGTCCAACTTCTGACCAACTTGCTGGTTGCAGTGAAATCATGGACACATTGCTCCATTTTGTGGCTGTGTACAAATGGAGCAATGTGTCCATGATTTCACTGCAACCAGCAAGTTGGTCAGAATTTGGACAGATAAGTTGGTGTGTGTAAAGTGGCCCTTACTCTTTTAAAGAATCATGTAATCTTTGTGGCACCTTCTGTGGATTTTCACTGGTAGTAGCACTTTAATAAGTAACTCACTATTAACATGAAGGTTGGTTATTTATAGAGACATAGATGTATTACTTTTATAAAGGGATATTTTTCCACTGTTGTGTCATTTGTGAACCCTTTCTATTAGCACTTGCACCTTATTAGCGCTCGCCTCATAGGTTAGTCATAAGAGGGAGTTTCTCAATTTATAGATAGATCTTTATTACACTACGGAATAATTTATATATAAAACAATTCTATAGATGAGCTCTTTTAGAAAATTGTATTTTTTTTTTTTATGGTCACACTCTTGGACCTGTTATTAGTTCTGTTTTTTGTCTTCATTTTTGTTTTTTTGCTGTTGTCCCTCTCCTTTCATATGGTTGTAGTTATTTATATTGTTCTTGTGTAATTCTTGTAAAGTTTTTTTATGAAATCATGTAAATTGCCATTTTAATTTAGATGCTTTTTTCTTTTTGCACATTCTGTTCACTCTCTCCTCTGTACTCCCGTGTATGGCACTCAGGGTTTGCACACTTTTCTGAGGAACTCCAAGCTATTCACTGCCACCATGTAGCTCATGAAATATTCGCACAAATCATAGAATCACCTGCTCTTTCTATTTATTGTTTTTACTCTGGAATGCTCTACCCAACAAATTAGGACAATCCACAACTCACCCAAATGGAGGTTTTTCACCCATATTACCAATAGTCTATGGTTGTAAGAGTAACACTACTCCATTTTAGTATTAAAATTCTTCAATCTTTATTATAATTCATACAAAGAGTATAAAAGACAATGCAAATTTAGAGTAGTGAACACGAATAACAACACCCTATTGGGTTAACATACCGGTATATAGATTTCCAAATGAAAAATGACTAGCAGTAGACAAACTGTAAATAAACTCCCATCACAGAATTCTCCGGTTTGGATACAATAATACAAAGTGCACAGGTACAGATTACTTCTCAATAGCCCATCAATGTATATGTTGTACTGGATCTCATCAACAAAGAACTGGTACCACCAAATGAAATTCTATAGTGCGCACAAAGCAGGATGTGGATCTTAAAACTGTGGGCTATACATAATGTCCAACCCATACAGATATGTCCTCACTAGTGATGAGCCAGCAGTAAAATGTTTGGGATCTCAATGCTTGGGTCAAGCATATCGAGATGCTAGGGTGCTCGACCCGAGCACTGAGCACAATGTTAACCTATGGGAAAGTCGAGCATTTTTCCAGCGGCACCCCAGCAGTTTGGATAAACCCTTACAATGTCACAAATGTATAAGAACAGTGCTCAAATGACATGGGAACAGCATGGGGAAGTCCACTTTAAGAATTTCTGACTCCCAGGTCACTGCTGTGAACAATGTTGTCTGAGAATTACGCCACTTTTATGGGCTCTCAATAAAATATCCAAAAATGAAACCAAAATTGATTTTCCCGGGGAAAATGTTAAGGGCTCATATACACTTGTAAGACAGTGTTGGTGTATTTTTTTATTTTATTACATTAAAGATTAAAAAAAAAAATTTGTGAGGCACGCCCATGCCCCTTTGAAGACACGTGGAGGAGGGCCTCACAAAAATAATGTTCCCATTTTTATCAAGTGGGTCTCACATAGTGTTGCCCTATGCAGGCCTGACAATAATCGGGAGGCACTCCGATGCCCCTTGGAAGGGATGTGGAAGAGGGCCTCATGAAAACAACATTTCCATTACAAAGGAGTGGGTCTCCTATACTTGTAATGCCCATGCACTAAGTATGGACTGAAACATTTATCCCTGGGGGGTATACATTAATATACTGTATAACTTTTAGTTTTGTTATAGGCATCACAAACACCCTTTAAAAATTATGATGTGGGTGTTGCATCATGGACCATGGTCACCCTGGTGAGGATGAGGAGAAGAGAAGGAGGAGGACTACAGCAAATAGCCAAAAACAGGAAGCATATACCCATGAGTGGGGGTGAAGAGGAGCATGGGAATATACCTCCCCAAAAAAGACACTGGCTTTGAGTTTATATTACGCTGCTATCATTTGGTGGTGTTGAAATGTCTGGCCCAATCCAGCCCTTGTTCATTTTGACAAGAGTCAGCCTGTCAGCATTTTCAGTTGACTGGCGGGTGCGCTTATTAGTAATAATTCCCCCTGCGGTACTAAAAACACGCTCTGACAAAACACTTGCGGCAGAGCAGGCCAGGACTTCCAAGGCATAGAGAGCTAGTTCATGCCACATGTCCAGCTTGGATACCCAACAATTACAAGGCACAGAGGAATAAAGGAGGACATTTGTACAGTCAGCAATGTACTCCTTCAGCATCATCCCAAACTTTGCAGTCCTTGTGAAAGTATTCCGTGCCTCAGGGCCTGTGCCAAGGGAGGGTCTGAGAAAACTCTCCCAGATCTTTGAGACTGTTCACCTGCCTCTGTTGGATTGGAGTTGTGTCTCTCTCACCTGTATTCCTTGGTTGTCCACCAAACTGTGGCCTCTGCCACCAGCGTTTTGAGATGGGAATTTTTTTTAATAATTCCGCAACAAGGACCTTCTGGTACTGCCCCATTTTGGTAGACCTCTCTGCCTCTGGAATAAGAGATATAAAGTTCTCTTCGTAGTGTGGGTCTAAAAGTGTCACCAACTGGTAATGAGTGTCACCCAAGGTTTTGATAACGTGAGGGTCACGGGACAGACAGCGTAACATAAAGTCAGCCATGTGCACCAGACTGGTAACAAGCAAGACTTCTGTGTCCTCACCAAGAGGACAACTGACCATGCTCTCCTCCTCCTCCCTGTCCTCTGGCCATCCACACTGAACAGACGGTATGATACTTGTGCAGGTAGTACCGTCTATAGCGCATGAAACACCTCCTCATTGTCCCCCAATCCACGTTGGGATGAGATGAGGCTGGCCTGTGTGTAATTACCATGTATGGTTCCTTGCTCCATCTCATCATGCTCCGCCTGCAATGCATCCTCTTTGATTTTGAGCAGTGAGTGTTTCAGAAGACAGAGAAGGGAGATAGTGACGCTAATGATGGCGTCATCGCCGCTCACCATTTTAGTGGAGTCCTCAAAGTTTTGGAGGATGGTACATATGTTGGACATCCATGTCCACTCCTGAGGTCTTATGTGTGGAGTCTGAACCAAATACTAACAGCCTTGTTGATGCTGGTAGTCAACAACTGCCCTCTTCTGCTCACAAATCCTGACCAACATCTGCAGTGTCAAGTTCCAATACGTCTGGACATCACACACCAGTCTGTGAGCCAGAAGCTGCAAACGCTTTTGAAAGCCGGCAAGGTTGGCCGAAGCAGTAGGTGACTTTCTAAAATAGGCACACAGGTGGCATACTTTGACAAGCAGATCCAACAGCTCCGGGTTGGATTTAAGAAACCGCTGAACCATGAGGTTGAGCTCATGGGCCAGGCATGGGACATGTGTGAGCTCGCCTCATCTCAGAGCCGCTACCAGGTTCTGATCATTGTCACACATGACCATGCCTGGCTATAGGTTCAGCGGTGTGAGCCACAGATCTGCCTGCTCTTTCAGAGCCGTTCACAACTCTTCAGCATTGTATGGTTTGTCACCTAGTCCCCCGTGCGCTACTGTCCTCGCTTCGCATGTCCTCCTGCTAGGTTGGGCCAGTTTCTACATCATCGACCATGTATTCTTCCACTTCCACACCCTGGCCCTCCTTCTGACTTTCTGGCAATTGCGTCCGCCTCTTGTGACACTTTCTCACTGGCTCCTTCATGTGACTGTGGCTGTTCAAATATTTGGGCATCACTACATACAAACTCCTCTATTCTTTCTAACATCCTATCCTCTCTCGGCTTCTCATAACGTACTAACTCTCCTAGGCATGAAAACTGGAATACCCTGGATCTGGTCTTCTCCCAGCTCTGCTCAGTGTCAGTAGTCAGGTCATGGTCAGGGTTAAGAATACCAGGAGAATCTAATATATAATTGTCTAGCGGCCACTTCCGTCTGAGGCCGAAATCGCGCGCCAGCGCTCATTGGCCGTCGTTAAACGCGGCTCATGTGCAGAGGTATGCGCGAGCCAGCCGGGAGATGACCGGTGTCAGCCGGTCATCTCGTGGTTGGCAAGCCGCTGACCTCTGTGTAGCAGTAGCTCAGCCGCGGCCACCTGCCGCACAGAGGTCCGTGGCGGCCATTCAGAATAGCAGTTCGCGCCATGGCACCATATTTGAAATACACTGAGTGCCGCACATTGTATTTCAAATATGGCGCCATGGCAAGCGCCAATATTCTGATTGGTCGCTGCTGAACGCGGCGGCCAATCAGAATAGCGGCACGTGCCATGGCACCATATTTGAAATACACTAATTGACGCACATTGTATTTCAAATATGGCGCCATGGCGAGCGCCGCTGTTCTGATTGGCTGCCGCATTCAGCAGCGACCAATCAGAATAGCGGCGCGCGCCATGGCACCATATTTGAAAATCACTGAGCGCCGCATATTGTATTTCAAATACATTTATTTATTTATATATTTTTTTTATTTATTTTTTTTATTCTAGAATACCCGATGCGTTAGAATCAGGCCACCATCTAGTAGTGGATAAAAGCAAAGAGACAAGGAAAGCGAGTGGTCAGGGGAGGTTCAAGGTTTGGCAAAAATAAATCAGAACACATAACACAGATGAACAGAGACAACATTCATTAATGTGCAAAAACGCTACGACTTACAGATCTGGGTCTAACTGTTCAGCTAAGTAGCTGGGCAATCAAAAGGAACACCTAAAAAAGCCCAGCACCCACCAGTCTTAGATTGGACAGCTGAACTGTCAATCATTACATTGACAGCTCAGCACTTCATTGAACTACTGAGCTGTCACTCACAAAACTTTCAGCTCAGCAAGCCCTTCATTCCATAGTACTACAAAATTGTCACTCATTGCATCCAAAGTACAGTGAGTGGAGGAATTCTGACAGATTGGCTGCAGAGCTGTTGAGGTAACATCCCAACTGCAGCCGGTACATATAGTCTGGAGGTATGGCAGAGATGCAGAACATTTCTAGTAGTCATGTCAAATTAGTAAAAAAAAAATCACTTAACTGGGAAAAACCCTTTTAATATGGGATTGGACTCAGTCTAAGGGTGCTTTCACATCTGCGTTTTTCGTAATTCGCGGCAGATGCGGTGAAAAAACCGCATCTGCCGCGTTTGCCGCATAACCGTTCCACTTGCGGCGCGGTTGCGGTTTTTTCTATGCAATGTATAGGGGGACTTGCGGCAGATGCGGCAAGTGCGGTTTTGCACTTGCGGCAGGTGCGGCCGCGAAAAAAAACGCGGCTTACTGCGGTTTTTTTCGCGGCCGCACCTGCCGCAAGTGCAAAACCGCACTTGCCGCATCTGCCGCAAGTCCCCCTATACATTGTATAGAAAAAACCGCAACCGCGCCGCAAGTGGAACGGTTATGCGGCAAACGCGGCAGATGCGGTTTTTTCACCGCATCTGCCGCGAATTACGAAAAACGCAGATGTGAAAGGGCCCTAAGGCCCCTTTCACATCAGCGATAATCGTTGATCGCGGCAGTTGCAGTGAAAAAAATGCAACTGCCGCGATTACCGCATAACGGCCGCACTTGCGGTTCACTTGCGGCAAGCCCATGGTATGTCTATGGGGCTAGCGGCAGGTTCGGACCCCAACCACCACTTAAAGGGGCGGACCCCAACCACCTCTTAAAGGGGTGGACCCCCCACCACCTCTTAAAGGGGCGGACCCCCACCACTTCTTAAAGGGCGGACCCCCAACCACTTCTTAAAGGGGCAGACCCCCAACCACTTCTTAAAGGGGTGGAACCCCACCACTTCTTAAAGGGGCAGAACCCCACCACTTCTTAAAGGAGCGGAACCCCAACCACTTCTTAAAGGGGCGGACCCCCAACCACTTCTTAAAGGGGCGGACACCAACCACTTCTTAAAGGAGCGGACCCCAACCACTTCTTAAAGGGGCGGACCCCAACCACTTCTTAAAGGGGCGGACCCCAACCACGTGTTAAAGGAACAGTCCCCAATAACTTCTTAAACGGGCTGTCCGTAACCATGTCTTAAAGGAGTGGACCCCAACCACTTCTTAAAGGGGCTGTCCCCAAACACATCTTAAAGAAACAGTCCCAATCACATCTTAAAGGGGCGGTCCCCACCACATCTCAAATGGGCAACAGCAAACAATCAGCGATATTGGCGTGGGATTTAAGCAGTCTTCGCTGACTGGTCATGGCCGGCTGCGACCAATCAGTGATATTGCCGCAGGATTTAAATGATAATGTATATATTTTATCCCGGAAAACCTGTGTATTCATTGCATTATTCTTAAATCTTCATAAATAAACTCCATACATATTCTAGAATACCCGATGTGTTAGAATCGGGCCACCATCTATTAGTAAATAAAACTATATATATGGATTCTAGACTACCCGATTCTTTAGAATCGGGCCACCATCTAGTTATTAAATAAAAATTGAAATGACGGTTACACTTTAAAAACTATTTATATCTGAAGGGATGTTGCAGTGTAAAGTGATCATCCTTATTCTCATTTGCACATGGAAACGCAAAAAGCAAAAGAATGAGAATGAAAGGGATGCAGGTGAGATATCAGAAAAAACATTTTGGCAGTGATGGTGATCAATGAGTGGTACAGGCTGCCACTAGAGTTGGTGAGTTCTCCTTTAATGAAAGTCCTCAAATAGACACAGGACAGACATCTGTTCGAGATGGCTTAGTGAATCCTGCATTGAGCAGAGGGTTGAACACGATAAACCTGGAGGTTCCTTACAACTCTAACATTTTATGTTTCTTTGAAAATTTCAAACAAAACTCCAAATATGGGCAGAAAAAAATTGTTCACACCTCTCCATAATTGTAGATAAACAGCTTTGTGACAAGCATGTTATGTTCTTTTAAATTCACCTGTGGCAAGTAACAGGGTGGGCAATATGAAATCATACCTGAAACCAGATAAAAAGGGGAGAAGTTAACTCAATCTTTGCATTTTGTGTCTGTGTGTGCCACACTAAGCATGGAGAACAGAAAGAGAAGAACACTGTCTGAGAACTTGAGAACTGAAATTTTTGAAAAGTATCAACAATTTTGAGGTTACAAGTCCATCTCCAAGTCATCTTGATGTTCCTTTGTCCAGGTGCACAAACATCAAAAATAATCAAGACATTTACAACCCATGGCACTATAACTACTATTTTTGGATGTGGACTGCATCCAAAATACTGCAGTATAGGTAATCCCACATGCAAAGCCATATCGTACACCAGATTGTCCTGGTGCCCTGTAAGTAACGATATATTGCATAAATGTATTTCTATGTTCTTCATGCCCATAAGTACAGGGAAGTCCATAAAAATGACAGCCAAAGTGACTTCATTAACAGCAGATAAAGATGAATCCCCGCTGACAGCATCTGAATACTAATCTCATTGACGTTAGTGGTGAAAAAAAAAGTCCCCCTATAAATAATGTCAACAACAGAGTGTCCTGTGATAAAATTCTGCTTTCCTGCTGCCACTAGGGGGAGTATAGTGCATCAGTAAATACATATACGATGTTTGCTCTTCCTGGTGGCAGGTAACAACAGCCGTTGTGGCACAATTGTCTGCTCTGCCTGGTGTTCTCAGCTATTTTGAGCTTACTTGTAATGAGAAAATCAGCCTCCGTAGTCATGGATATGGGGTTTCTCACAGAGTCTGTCGGCGGTCCCTTTTGTAATAGCTTTTTGGGTATGGGTTCCTCTTTAACTCTCTTTAACCACCCTGAAGAGCCCTTTCGCCAGTCCCCTGGTCTGTTACTGTTAGGTACAGTCGGTTCCTTACCGGTACGGACGCGAGCGACAGAAGAGTAATCCTCCCGCCACCGGAATTCGGTCCTTTCCCTAAAGTGTCCTGGACCCAATTTTGAACTGAGGTAGGGATTCACTCCGTGGCGCTATGCAGTGGCGTAACATTCACGGTCGCAGGGGTCGCCGCTGCGACGGGGCCTGGGCCTATAGGTGGCCCGCATCGCCAGCCGTCCCCTGCGCCCGCTGTGCCGAGCGCCCTGCGCCCATCAATGCCAGCGCCGGGCGCAGCACAGCCCGCACTGTCCAGCAGCCGAAAATCTGCCCTTTGCCCCTGGGAAGCTGTCACCCACCTCCTCCTCAGTCTCCCGCCTGGCGGCCGTGCATCAGGTCCTAGCCGCTCATTATCCAGGAAGTGAGGACACGCCCCCCAGCTGCTGCCGAACAGAGAAGGGAAGAAGAGAGCGGAGAACAAGATACAGGTGAGAGGAGGAAAGCGGGGGAGAGCAGGGGACACAAGAGAATGAGAGCTGATGGACAGAAGAGGATGAGAGCGGGGCACAGAGGAGGAGGATAAGAGCAGGGCACAGAGGAGGGGGAGAGCAGGGGACACAGGAAGAGGATGAGAGCTGGTGGACAGAGGAGGAGGATGAGAGCGGATGTCACGCTGGGAGTGGGGAAGACACCCAGCGTAGGATAACGACGGGGGGGGGGGGGATCAGGAGTCCCTAATGCTAAGGGCACAAGAAGGAGACGGTGACCCCTAGACTTCCTAGAGCTGACCCTGTCTGCCCTGACGTCCCTATACAGTCTCCTCAACTGTCGCCGACCACGAACCTCGTCCCTCTCTGATCCTAGATCTATCTTATCTAAGGATCAGATGGAGAGGTTCACTAGACCCCTCCACTATCAACTAAAGACAAACACCAGGGAAGACAGACATTTGGGAAAAGGAAACACTTATCTGACAGCAGAACACCGCAACCTCCACAATCTCAGCTTCTGCTGGAGCAAGGATAAAGTGTGCACAAGGAACTATCACCTGCACCGAGGAAAGGCAATGAACCTCCTTATAAAGGTGGAAGGAGTCTGCTGGGTCCTAGTGACCTACAACATTGGTGAATAAAACCAGACCGAGCGCAAGACCTCCACAGCCGTCTCCCCATAATAGAGAGATCTCATTACACCTTCTTTCCATCAACACAGAAGGTAAATGCTCCTGAAAGAGACGGACCATCCTCCACCATTATGGCTGGTGGGCCAAACGCTGGGATCGTCTGCGCGTGGCCTCCACCCTGTCATCCATGCCACCCGTGACAGTACCCCCCCTCCTACGAGTGGCCCCCGGACACTCAGGACCAGGCTTATCCGGATGGGAACGGTGAAAAGCGCGGACCAGCCTTGCGGCGGACACCTCCGACGCCGGCACCCACATCCGCTCCTCAGGACCGTACCCCCTCCAGTGCACCAAATACTGAAGAGAACGGTGCGACATGCGAGAATCAACCACCCTCGAGATCTCGAATTCCAGATTCCCCGCCACACAGATGGGCTCAGGAGGCAAAGGAGACGGGTTAGACGACGGCACATACGGCTTGAGGAGCGACCTGTGAAACACATCGTGAATCTTAAGAGCAGGAGGCAACGCAAGACGAAACGCCACGGGATTGATAACGGCGGTTATCCTATAGGGGCCAATAAACCTGGGCCCCAACTTCCAAGAGGGCACCTTCAACTTCACATTCTTGGTAGACAACCACACGTAGTCATTCACACATAGGTCCGGACCTGGCGCACGCTTCCTGTCAGCCATACGTTTGTACCTGTCACCTAAGAGTTTCAAGCTACGCTGTACACCCCGCCAAACCGAGGAGAGGGACGAGGTAAAACGGTCCTCCTCCGGAACTCCGGAAGGACTCGTACCGCTAAAAGTACCAAACTGAGGATGAAACCCATATGCACCGAAGAACGGTGACTTGCCAGTGGACTCCTGAAGACGATTATTAAGGGCGAATTCGGCCAAGGGTAAATAATTTGCCCAAGTCTCCTGATGGTCAGAGACAAAACACCTCAGGTAAGTCTCCAAATTCTGATTCACACGTTCGGTTTGACCATTCGACTGAGGATGAAAAGCAGAAGAAAAGGACAACGTTATCCCCAAACGTGTACAAAAAGCCTTCCAAAATTTGGAGACGAACTGAGTACCGCGATCAGAAACCACATCGGAGGGAACCCCATGAAGCTTCACAATCTCACTTACGAACACCTGTGCCAGAGTCCGAGCATTAGGAAGTGCGGGCAGTGCCACAAAGCGAACCATCTTACTGAATCTATCTACTACTACCAGTACCACTGTCTTGCCCGCAGACGCCGGAAGATCGGTGATAAAATCCATTGACAAATGTGTCCATGGCCTCTCAGGAATAGACAATGGCACGAGAGACCCAGACGGACGGGTATGCGGAACCTTAGCACGTGCACACACACCACAGGCGGATACGAATTCCGCTACGTCCTTCCTCAACCCCGGCCACCAAAAGCGACGAGACAAAAGATCGAAAGTGGCCCTACTGCCCGGATGCCCCGCCAGTACAGAGTCGTGATGCTCCGACAGCACCCTGAGGCGCAAAGAGAACGGCACAAAAAGTCTCCCAGAAGGGCAGGAGGCAGGGGCGCCCCCTGAACCTTCAACACCTCCCCCTCTAGATCAGGGCAAAGAGCAGAAACAACCACCCCCTCCTGCAAGATGGGGAAGGGACTCTCATGAGTACTACCACCCGGAAAACTGCGCGATAACGCATCCGCCTTCACATTCTGAACCCCCGGACGGTAGGTGACGGTAAAATTAAATCTCGTGAAAAACAAAGACCACCTGGCCTGCCGGGGATTGAGACGCCTGGCGGACTCAAGGTAAGACAGGTTCTTATGGTCGGTAATAACCGTGACGGGATGGACAGCCCCCTCCAGCCAGTGCCGCCATTCCTCAAAAGCCAACTTAATAGCCAACAGCTCCCTATTACCCACATCATAATTCCTCTCGGCCGAAGACAACTTCTTGGAGAAGAACGCACAGGGCACCCATCTCCCAGGCGAAGGGCCCTGCGACAACACAGCTCCCACCCCCACCTCAGACGCATCCACTTCCACAATGAAGGGCTGAGAAAGATCGGGCTGACAAAGAACAGGCGCGGAAGCAAAACAACGCTTCAGGGAGGAAAAAGCCTGGCGAGCAGAATCAGACCACTCAGAAAAATCCGTCCCCTTCCTAGTCATGTCCGTAAGAGGCGTCACCAGTACCGAATAGTTCTTAATAAATTTACGGTAAAAATTGGTAAACCCCAAAAACCGTTGCAGTGCCCGTAGATTGTCCGGCTGTTCCCACTCTAGCACCGCCCGGACCTTTTCCGGATCCATCCGGAAACCCAACGGCGACAAGAGGTACCCCAAAAAACGAACCTCCTGAACGGCGAAAACACATTTCTCGAGTTTAGCATACAGTTTGTTGTCCCGTAAGACCTGCAACACCTGTTTGACATGGGACTGATGCGTCTCCATATCGGGAGAATAGATCAAGATATCGTCCAAGTAAACAACTACAAATCTACCCACCAAATGATGGAAAATATCATTGACAAAATGTTGGAAAACCGCCGGGGCGTTAGTGAGCCCGAACGGCATTACGAGACTTTCAAAATGGCCGTCCGGGGTATTAAACGCAGTTTTCCATTCATCCCCCTCTCTGACCCTAATCAGGTTGTAGGCCCCCCTCAAATCCAACTTGGAGAACCATTTGGCACCCACAACCTGACTAAATAAATCAGGGATCAGAGGGAGGGGGTATGGATCACGGACAGTAATCCGATTCAATTCCCGAAAATCCAAACAAGGACGGAGGCCCCCATCTTTTTTTTTCACAAAAAGAAACCAGCCGCAACCGGCGACGTGGAGGGCCTAATGTGTCCCGTCTCCAGACTTTCAGAAATGAAATCCTTCATTGCTTGTCTTTCGGGACCAGATATAGTAAACATCCTAGCTTTGGGCAGTTTAGCTCCGGGAACGAGGTTGATAGGGCAATCATATGCCCGATGAGGGGGCAAGTCTCGGCACCCCTTCTCTGAGAACACATCCTCATACTCCGATAGGAATGGGGGCAGAGATTCAGCAGATACCACCGAAAGGGATGTAGCCAAACAATTCTCCGAACAAAAATCACTCCATTCCACAATGTCCCTGGACTGCCAATCCACTACGGGATTATGTTTAATCAACCATGGCAAGCCCAGGACAATGGGAGCGGGGAGACCGTCTAAGACATAGCAAGATAACGTCTCCTGATGTTGGGATCCAACCGTTAACTTAATGTTATGTACGATATGTGTGAGACTACCCTGAGCAAGAGGGGCTGAGTCGATGGCATAGATACGGATGGGGCGAGACAATAAACAGCGGTTAAGCCCATGAGCATGTACAAAACGAGCATCCACCATGCAGATCCCCGCACCACTATCCACAAACACAGAAATGCCTTCCGTTTTGCTCTCTAGCGCCACCTCTGCACTCAGGAGAAAATGGGAAGTACAAACGGAGGATACACATACCTCCCGCTCGACCACCTCCACACCCCCCATAGTCACCCGAGGTCCCGGCACCCCAGTCCGTTTAGGAGCGTAGGGACAGGCCCCGATAAAATGGTCTCCTTTCCCACAGAAAAAACAGACCCCCTTCCCCCTGCCCCGGGAGGCACCGGAGGAGAGCCTCGAGGCCGCCGCTCCTCCAAGCTGCATAGGTTCCTCCCCCCTCGGGAGAAATGACTCGCCCTCCGAGTGACCACCCGGCAACAAGGAACCACCATGAGAAGGGCCCCCAGTTGCAGGAGGTCTACCCTCCGCTCCTGGAGGCGTCTATCCATGCGAATAGCCAACGACATAGCTGCCTCCAGGGACGGGGGGGTCTCATACACTGCCAGGGCATCCTTCAGTCTTTCTGAAAGACCCTGGCAAAAATTACTCCTGAGAGCCGGATCGTTCCACTGTGTGTCCATAGCCCACCTGCGGAACTCAGAACAATATGATTCCGCCGACCGAGTCCCCTGGTGGAGATGGCGCAATTTGGATTCAGCCAAAGAGACACGGTCAGGGTCATCATATATGAGGCCTAAGGCGTCAAAAAATCCATCCACAGACTGGAGACAAGCAGAGTCCTGTGGCAGAGAGAAAGCCCAGGATTGGGGATCCCCCTGCAGCAATGATATAATAATTCCTACCCGCTGCTGCTCATCACCAGTGGAATACGGCTTAAGCCTAAAGTATAATTTACAGGCCTCTTTGAACACAGTAAATTTGTCTCTGCCTCCTGAAAACCTGTCAGGGAGGGCAACCTTAGGTTCCGGTCTGGCCGGACCCACTGCTTGATTCCCCAAGACACCATTTTGCGGTTTGGTCCCTGCAGAGCCGACCGAAGGTCCGCAACCTCCAAAGACAAGGTCTGCAGCTGCTGGGCCAAAGCAGACACAGGATCCATAAGGAAAGGAAAGAAAATCAAATCCTCCCCTTCCTTCACTTACAGTTATGGCAGGTGATAATGTCACGCTGGGAGTGGGGAAGACACCCAGCGTAGGATAACGACGGGGGGGGGGATCAGGAGTCCCTAATGCTAAGGGCACAAGAAGGAGACGGTGACCCCTAGACTTCCTAGAGCTGACCCTGTCTGCCCTGACGTCCCTATACAGTCTCCTCAACTGTCGCCGACCACGAACCTCGTCCCTCTCTGATCCTAGATCTATCTTATCTAAGGATCAGATGGAGAGGTTCACTAGACCCCTCCACTATCAACTAAAGACAAACACCAGGGAAGACAGACATTTGGGAAAAGGAAACACTTATCTGACAGCAGAACACCGCAACCTCCACAATCTCAGCTTCTGCTGGAGCAAGGATAAAGTGTGCACAAGGAACTATCACCTGCACCGAGGAAAGGCAATGAACCTCCTTATAAAGGTGGAAGGAGTCTGCTGGGTCCTAGTGACCTACAACATTGGTGAATAAAACCAGACCGAGCGCAAGACCTCCACAGCCGTCTCCCCATAATAGAGAGATCTCATTACACCTTCTTTCCATCAACACAGAAGGTAAATGCTCCTGAAAGAGACGGACCATCCTCCACCATTATGGCTGGTGGGCCAAACGCTGGGATCGTCTGCGCGTGGCCTCCACCCTGTCATCCGTGCCACCCGTGACAGCGGGGCACAGAGGAGGAGGAGGATAAGAGCGGGGGAGAGAGGAGCAGGAGGATAAGAGCGGGGGACAGAGGAGGGGGGAGCAGGGGACACAGGAAGAGGATGAGAGCTGGTGGACGGAGGAGGATAAGAGCGGGGCACAGAGGAGGGGGAGAGCAGGGGACACAGGAAGAGGATGAGAGCTGGTGGACAGAGGAGGAGGATGAGACCGGGGCACAGAGGAGGAGGAGGATAAAAGCGGGGGACAGAGGAGGGGGAGAGCAGGGGACACAGGAAGAGGATGAGAGCTAGTGGACAGAGGAGGAGGATGAGAGCGGGGCACAGAGGAGGAGGAGGATAAGAGCGGGGGACAGAGGAGCAGGAGGATAAGAGCGGGGGACAGAGGAGGGGAAGAGCAGGGGACACAGGAAGAGAATGAGAGCTGGTGGACAGAGGAGGAGGATGAGAGCTGGTGGACAGAGGAGGAGGATGAGAGCTGGTGGACAGAGGAGGAGGATGAGAGCTGGTGGACAGAGGAAGAGGATGAGAGCTGGTGGACAGAGGAGGAGGATGAGAGCTGGGGGACAGAAGAGGGGGAGAGCAGGGGACACAGGAAGAGGATGAGAGCTGGTGGACGGAGGAGGATAAGAGCGTCGCACAGAGGAGGGGGAGAGCAGGGGACACAGGAAGAGGATGAGAGCTGGTGGACAGAGGAGGAGGATGAGAGCTGGGGGACAGAAGAGGGGGAGAGCAGGGGACACAGGAAGAGGATGAGAGTTGGTGGACAGAGGAGGAGGATAAGAGCGGGGCACAAAGGAGGAGGATAAGAGCGGGGGACAGAGGAGGAGGATAAGAGCGGGGGACAGAGGAGGGGGAGAGCAGGGGACACAGGAAGAGGATGAGAGCTGGTGGACAGAAGAGGAGGATGAGAGCAGGGAACAGAGGAGGAGGATAAGAGTGGGGGACAGAAGAGTGGGAGAGCAGGGGATACAGGGAGAGGATGATAGCAGGGGACAGACAGAGGAGGAGGATGAGAGTGGGGGACAGAGGAGGAGGATTAGAGCGGGGGACAGAGGAAGAGGATGAGAGCAGGGGACAGAGGAAAAGGACAGCAGGGGACACAGGAACAGGAGCGGGTGGACAGAGGAGGAGGCTGAGAGCAGGGCACAGAGGAGGAAGATGAAAGCGGGGGAGAGAGGAGTAGGGAAGCAGGGGACACAGGAAGAGGATGAGAGCGGGGAACAGAGGAAGAGGATGAGAGCGGGTGGACAGAGGAGGAGGATGAGAGCGGGGCACAGAGGAGGAAGATGAGAGCGGGGACAGAGGAGGATGAGATTGAGGGACGCAGGAAGAGGATGAGAGCAGGGGACAGAAGAGTAGGGGAGCAAGGGGCACAGGAGAAGGTGGAGAGTGGGGGGACAGAGGAGGAGGAGGAGAGCGAGGGGCACAGGAGAGCGGGGCAAAGAGGATGCTATGAGGCTGCATATATAAGGCTGCACTATATGGAGAGCTATGAGGCTGCATGTATAAGGCTGCACCATATAGAGAGGCTATGAGGCTGCATATTTGAGGCTGCACCATATAGAGAGGCTATGAGGCTGCATATTTGAGGCTGCACCATATAGAGAGGCTATGAGGCTGCATATATAATACACTATATAGAGAAATATAAGGCTGCACTACATGGAGAGATATGAGGCTGCATATATAATACTCCACTATATGAGACTGTACTATATGGAGAGCTATGAGGCTGCATATATAAGGCTGTACTATAGAGGCTGCACTACATGGACAACTGAGCCTGCATTATACTGTATAGAGGGCTGTGAGGCTACGTTATATTATGTGGAGGGCTGTGAGGCTGTATTATACTATATGGAGGGGCAATGAGGCTATATTATACTATATGGAGGGCTGTGAGGCTGTATTATACTATACAGAGGACTATGATGCTACTATATGTAGGATAGTAGGGGTGCATTATAATAATTGGATGACTATTGGGGCTACCTTATGAATGGGGGACTATGGGATGCATTATAATACATGGAGGACTATGGGGGTCTATTGTAATATATGGAGGAATATGGGGATACATTATAATAATTAGAGGACTATCGTGGCGGGAGGAGGAAGACCGTATATACCAGGACGGGGGACATATATACCACGATAAGGGCCATATTCCCGGAGGGAGACCATATATAGCAGAATGGGAGACATATTTAAAAGGATTAGCTCCATATTCCAGTAGGATGACCATATATAGCAGGATGAGGGACATTAATACATAGACGGGTCAATTTGTGAGTCTTTATAGAACTTAGAACGTTACATGGGGCCCATACATCCGACCAACGTGTGCCCGTGGGTGGGGGGGGCCCGGTCTGAATTTCGCACCGGGGCCCACCAGACTCTAGTTACACCACTGGCGCTATGGCTTCCTTATGTCGGTCCCACAGCTTGTCGGTTTGCAGTCAGGGATAGACTGACTGTCTGCCTCGGCTCTGGTATGCCGGTGTCGACCCCAGACTCCCCAGCTGGCTCCAAGCGGTCCTGGTTTGTCCCCTCCGGTGTCTGGGTCACCTCTCTCCAAAGAGGTGCCCTCCTGTCACGGATGCAGTCTCCTGACATCCGTCCTCCTGCTCACTCACTCGCTGACTGACTGGAACTACTGTCACTCTGTCTCCCGCTCTCTCTAGGCTTCACCCCCTGGGACCTACTGAATATACGGTCCCCTACCCTAAAGTGGCCTAGTGTATGCGTGCTTATGACAGACTCTGTGATAAACCCCATATTCATGACTACAGAGGCACTACACTTTCTGTTTGGGGTGCAGTACCTCCCTGTGGCGCCTTGCATTAGGGGCGCCACACCTACATGTATGGGTATAATAGGGGAGGTCTGATACTTGGGAGGACATTCATTATGAATACGTGTGGGAAACTGTGGGGTTTGAGTCTTTATCACATCAATGAGTAAATGTTTTTTGGAATCCAGATTCCCCTTTCGATGCTACAGCACAGGATATGTACAGGATAGCAGTGAGTCGCAGCTCTCTGGAGATCAGCATCTTTGTTTAAATATGAACCTCTGAATTGTGAAGCGCTGCCTAATATTTTGGCACTATATAAATAAACATTATTATTATTATTATAGATGAACCCCTTACCCTATTGTCCATCCTGATGAATGATGAGTGGACACTTACCAGATTCTGTTTTCGTCAGGACATCTAGCACTGTTACAAATGTGATCAGGACACTTCTCATGTCAAATTATTTTTTAAATAAAAAAAAATTCTAGTTCATTTGAAAATATAGTGTTATTTCTTAAATCCAGCATTTATTAGTCCAGAATATCTATTAGTCTACCACAAAATTCCAACACATGGTAGATAGAGCAGAAAGTCAGTTATAAAATTGTTTCCAATAATAATTTGTATAATTTTCTATGAACTTAATCATTCAGAATCCAGCAGGTCACTTTGATTTGGAAAAAAAGGAATTCTCCTGTAATTTTAACCCCTTCACCACCCGGGAATTTTTCATTTTTCTTATTCATTTTTTGCTCCCCTGCTTCCAAGAGCCATAACTTTTTTATTTTTTCATCAATATAGACATATGATGGCTTGTTTTTTTGTTGTACCTTCAAATGCAGTCATTTATTTTACCATATGGTGTACAGGGAAATTGCAAAAAAATTCCAAGTGCAGTAAAATTGCAAAAAAAGTGCAATCACACGTTTGTTTTTTGGGGTTTTAAGTCGCCATGTTCACTATATGGTAAAACTGATATGACGGTGTGATGCCTCAGGTCAGTATGTGTTCGTAGACACCAAACATGTATACCTTTACTGGTGTCTAAGTGGTGAAAAAATATTCAGACGTTTGAAAAAAAAAAAAATCACACTTTTTGCGCCATGTTCTGCGACCCGTAGCCTCATCATTTTTCGGGATCTGGGGCTGTGTGATGGCTTATTTTTTGAGTGTTGAGATGACATTTCTAGTGATATCATGTTTGAGTGGATGTGCTGTTTTGATCATCCGTTATTGTATTTTACAGCAACGTTTCAGCCACCAAAAAAACGTAATTTTGGTGTTTGGATCTTTTTTTCCATTGCACTGTTTACGGCTCTCATTAATTGATTTTATATCTTGATAGATCAGGCATTTCTGAACACGGCGATATCAAACATGTGTATTTTTTTATTTTATAAATAATTTTATTGTGAATCGGGGAAAAAGGGGGGTGATTTGAACTTTTATGTTTTTTTTACATGTTTTTAAAAACTTTATTTTTCAATTCATTCTTACTTTTACACTGCCCCATAGGGAGGCACTCTGCTGCACAGACGGATCGCTTCTGACAGATAACGATGAGCTGCAGCACATTGGTATATATAAGAAGTGCGGACGGTGAGTGGTTGGCAGTGCTCCATAACAGCTTCCGGGGTCAAGCCAGGACCCCGGGCTGTAACAAGGGCATCGGCAATCCAGTAATCTTACTGCAGGATTTCTGATGCAGGCAGGGAATGGAACACTCCCAGCCACTGCACCATTGGATCCCGCTGTCAGTGATTGACAACGAGATCCAAAGAGTTAACAGCACCAATTGGATCCTGGATCCGATTGGTGCTGGAAGCCCGACATCTCAGCTGACGAGATCAGTTGAGATGTCGGGGAAATGATGTGAGCTCCGCACCGGAGCTCATATCAAACCCTGGTAACTGGCCCATGACGTCCTCCTACGTCATGGGTCGTGAAGGGGTCAAGGATGTGATGCCTTTGGACATTATATGATTGATCCCATTATCTGCTTGTGTTTTTGCTCCAGCACAAAGAAGGAGAGAGATCAATTGCTACTTAGGGGCTTAACTACAACAGGTGCACCTGGGCCCTGGAGCCTAAGGTTCCCCAAAGGTCCTTTTGGCTCATAGAAAAACACTATTGCTATTAAAGATTTGCAATAATTGGGGGCCCCGTTGGAGCTTTTGCATCAGGACCCATGAGATTCAAGTTATGCTACTGTTGCTACTCATCTATTGCACCAAATTCTTCTCATCACAAGTCTTCAATATAGAGGTCACTGATCGCACCGCATATTATGTTGCCCATGTTCTCTCCATAAATATAAAGGAACATTTCAATAGATAATTAACGGACTCTTCTATTCTTAGCGCCTGATGCTCACCAACCATGAAGCCCAGGAAAGATATTTGCCATATCCGTTGTATGAAGGAAAACCTGAGCCATCATCAATGATGCCAAATCAACTGTTTGAAGAGGAGATGAAGGAAGCAATGAAGTATTGGGAGGTAAAAGACCAGGAAGAAGATAAGGCAGAAACACTGAAGAGAAAGAAGATAAAAAGACTTCAGAAGTTATAGGAGAAACTGCGCCAAATAACAGCAAATCGACCAAAGAAGTTCAGAACCAGCCCTCCCAAAGACAGAAGATACGTTAGCAGTCCATCCTCCTTCAATACATCAACACCAACTTCACAGGAATGAGGAACATAATTTGGACCATCCTCCTCAAACCAATGAGATGCTGAAGGACTGTATGCCCTAGCATACAACTGTATTTACATCGAAAGCATCAAATTTAATAATTATTATAATAAGAATAAACATAAAATAGTAATTATTAGATTAAATAAGCTTAAAAATGTAGTAAAACATTAAAAGATATAGTATAAGTACCGTATATACTCGCGTATAAGCCGAGTTTTTCAGCCCGGCTTATACGCGAGTCATATACAGCAGCAGCCCGCCCGCCACCCCCATCAGTATACAGGCTCCCCCCCATCAGTATCCAGGGCCCACCCCTTGCTCCGCAAACCTGCAAAGTAAGATCCTTATACTTATCACTGTCCTGTCGCCGCCGTCCCCGCCGCTGCCATCGTGCTCCTCCGGCTTCATCCGTCTTCTTCCGGCTTCCTCTGGTCGGCGCAGGCAATGACATCAAGGGGGGGGGCCCTGGATACTCCTACATTTTTTTCAATTATTTTATTAAGTTGGCTAATAGCTTTAAAGTCCATCTATCAATCTATTAGGGTACCTTTACATGCCGCTACAACATGGTGGAAACAACCGGGTAGATGAGAGAAATGTATCTTGCACCGCCAAATCAACCCGAGGTAGCGGCGTGTAAAGGCGGTTGTTTCCACCCGTCACTTGCGGCACCTGTTTCAGAGCCGAACTCTAAAACAGGTTGATTTCAACCCGGTGGTAACGGCGTGTAAACACGGTAGGGTAAGGTTTATTCGTCACCTAGATAACTCCCCGGGGCGTGACACAGCCTCCGGGAAACCGCACCTCTTCAGCGATCATTGGTGGAAGCTCCTGCGTTACGATTGGTAGTCGCTGCATAGGGCAGCATATTTAAGGAGCTGACCAGTCACACTACACAATTGCTCGAGCGTCATGTATTAGTCAGCCTCCTGCGCTGGCTGGCCAATCGTGATGCTATTCCTTTGTCCTATCAGCGTGCGAAATTCTCGTAATCCACAATTCTGGCACGCCTATGTGTTGTCCCTGCTGCACCAGGTCCGCCCATATTACCTTGTTGTAGTGGCGTGTAAATGAGGGACGGTGCTCTACAGAAGGTAACTTTAGGCACCCGGCGGTGCATCCAGAGATAGATTCAACCTTCTGTAGTGCACCTTATAGCGGCGTGTAAAGGCGGTGCGGGTACCGTTTGTAACCGTTGCTGCGTGCTCGTGCACGTGAATCACCCGTTTGTTTCTACCATGTTGTAGCGGCGTGTAAAGGTACCCTTAGCTATATATAATCTATCTTTTTTATTTATCTACCTTTATCAACTTTGCACATATATAACAAATAAATATCTTTCATTTCTTGAATGCATTTAATTCTGGTCTGTGTCACATGAACAGCCCAGGGATGATGTCAACTGTGTACTGTACATGTTTTTTACGGACCTCAAAACGTCTTTTGGCCCTTGTCATCCATGCTGACATTAAAAACAGACATGTCTCCATGCTGACCACACGGACACGCGTGTAGTTCATACAAGCAAACATTCCATGTGAAAATCAACTCAGATTGTAATGAGTATGCATGTGAACATGTCTCCAGTACATGTGATAGCAGACACTACACATACTGGAAACATGGAGGTGTGAAGAAGGGGGCATTAAAATGATGGGAGGAGTGCTTAGTCAGAAAGGTAGCAGTCTCAGACCTCCAATGGTTAATACAAAAACTATCTATCTATCTATCTATCTATCTATCTATCTCTTCCTAATTTATTAACTCCCCCCAGACTGAAAAATCTTCACTTTACTTTTAGTACTTTAGTTAGCAGAAAAGTTCCCATATTTGAATTAGATTCGCTATTCGTGTAGCTATAGAGCAGAATCCAGAGAAGCATTGCTTGGCAACGCTGAATTTAGCTATTTGTCTTGCCAAGGACTTTGCATTTATTTCTACTACATCATTTGTTTTGCAGATGCTGAGAATTACCAGAATGAATTTTATTGTCTGCATTTTTTCTCGTTACCTTCCATTTTGAAAAATAGGAAAAGCAAGACATATTTGAGAAATCCATTAAGTGGAAAACTACTTTACTACTAACTGCTTTATTTCAGAATTTTATTTCACTTTGAAAGTATAACCAAATGCTTACAGATGTGTCGGTGCTGAATGAGCTGATTGCATTACATGCCAGATTGTCGGAACGGCTTCAACCACTCTGCAATGTACTATTTCTACCTGAAAGAGGTGACAGCATTAGCGTGTCAGTATTTCTCATGGATGAACAGACAAGCCAAGTGCCACATTCAATTTCATCTCTGTAATGTTATTAATAGGTTATCAAGAGTCCACAAAGCAATTATTTATCTGTGCAAAAGATGTTTGAAATTTACACCTAAAAGAGACTAAATAGTGCTGGAAAGTAAAGGTGTGTACACCCGTATTATAACACATCACTGCTTGATTTGAGCTAATCTGCAGTCTTGATCCATACCGAGACAGACGTCTGCATAGAAATTGTATGCACGAGACGGTAGATTACCTTTTAATGTATATTGTTTGAAAAGTTGTTCCTTCTTATTTTTTTCTATTCTTATGGCCGCTTTACACGTTCCAATATCGTTCCGATATTGGATACAACGGCATGGGAGCGCGCACGTTTTTGGCACTAGTCCAAGATCGCATAGGAGATGTTACACAGAGAGATATCGGCAGGCTACTCAACTGCGATGTCTACGCCCCCTCCTTTGCGCTGTGTGCGATCAACCCAGGGAACAACCATTTAACATGGGAGTGAATAGGGGAAGTTGTGCTCCAAATCGTAGTTGCGCTGCCACACAGCACGATCCTGCCAGATCGTCAAGCCAAAATCGGCCAGTTGGAGAGCCTGCACAATTCCCCAACGATATTGTTTTGGCATCGTTCTTGCATCACATTGCTCATTTACACCACACAACGCACGAACGATATCGGCGGCAACGCACAAACCACGTGACTTTTTATCGTTGTTGGACAACGATATCGTGCCGTGTAAAGCGCCCATAACAGTAAAAAGGCCTGCAAAAGTGGATATATGCTGTAAAGGGTTTTCCTACTAGCTACATTGTGTGAAGGGATAAACCTGTTAAAAGTAATAAAACAAATCATACTCATCCTCAGTAATTCTCATCGGAAATGCCTGCTCAGCCAATCACAGGGTAAAGGGGATCGCCACAGCGACTGTGATTAGTTGATCGAGTATTTCCAATGTGATAAGGATTGAACCAGAAAACATGACCAGATGTAATCTGGGGGGATTAATGGAGGTAAGTATCATAACCTTTATTATTTCTGAAAGATTTTAACATTTTTAACAATAAATTTCAGCTGCTGGAAACCTTTTTTAATATTATATACCGTATATACTCGTGTATAAGCCAACCCGTGTATAAGCCGACCCCCCTACTTTTGGCCCCAAAACCTGGGAAAACCTATTGACTCGTGTATAAGCCGAGGGTGGACCCCACCACAGGTATACAGCCCCCAGCAGTGTGGTATACAGGCCCCCCAATGGTAGTATACAGCAGCCTCCCCAATGGCTTATACAGGCCCCAGTAGTATATACAGCAACCCCAGTGGTATACAGCAGCCTCCCCAGTGGTATATACAGACCCCACCAGTATATACAGCAGCCCCAGTGGTATATACAGCAGACCCAGTGGTATATACAGCAGCCCCAGTGGTATACAGGCCCCAGCAGTATATACAGCAGCTCTGGGGGTATACAGCAGCCCCCAGGGGTTATACAGCACCCCCCAGGGGTATACAGCACCCCCCAGGGGTTATACAGCAGCCCCCAGGGGGTATACAGCAGCCCCCAGGGGGTATACAGCGGCCCCCAGGGGGTATACAGCAGCCCCCAGGGGGTATACAGCAGCCCCCAGGGGGTACCCAGCAGCCCCCAGGGGGTACCCAGCAGCCCCCTGGGGGTACCCAGCAGCCCCCAAATGCTGGCACTCACCCACCCTCCTTGTAAGGGCCCCCCCCCGCTGCGTATCTTACCATCCTGGTCTTCTGCTCAGCGCCGCTCCTCGGTGCTCCGTTCTTCATGCTCCGTCCTCGCTGGCTGCATCCAGGATCTCCGGCCGTCACACGATGACGTCATATGCCTGCGACGGCCGGGGATCCCGGATGTAGCTGGACGGGAGGATGAAGAACGGAGCACCGAGGAGCGGTGCTGAGCAGAAGACCAGGATGGTAAGATAAGCAGCGGGGGGAAGGCCCTTACAAGGGGGGCGAGTGCCAGCATTTAGGGGGCCATTTATTTAGTTATGCACTGCTTCCCCCTGCCGCTGATTGACAGGGGGAAGCAGTGCATATATAATGAGCGGCCCCACGTGACGGGGCCGCTCATACAGCAGCCTCCCCCGCCTCCTCCAGCCTCCACAGCCCCCACCAACCGTATTGACTCGTGTACAAGCGGAGGGGGAGACTTTTCAGCCCAAATTTTGGGCTGAAAAACTCGGCTTATACACGAGTATATACGGTAACCTTTTTTTATCACATATCTGGTTTAACAAAAGAACTTTGGCAATTGAGACTTAGAGTCAAGACCTCTACTGCTCCTTTTAACCATATCCAACCTTTTATGGTAACAGAACATATGATTGTAAATTAACAATGTTACAGTGATTGTCCAGACTTATGTACAAGAAGCTTAATAACTGTACTGAAAAAATATAGTTATGCAACTTTATAGTATACATTGTGTCTGCTGCTTTAGGCAAAACAGTTTAAAACCCTAATCTTAAAGCACCTCTCGAGAGTTTTTCTTCAACTCTGAAAGGGTGGTTTTAATCTTGGTTCCCTGAGTCTAGTCCTATGGTCACCTGCTGCCATCTTCACCCTCCTGTTATCGCTGAGGCTCCCATTTGTGACCTGCCAGATTGCTCCAAAGTCTCATGGAGCGTGCAGGAGCACACTGTTCAATGCAAGTCTATTAGAACCTCATAATGGCCTTGTACTGGTACTTATAAACTTGTATTAAGAGCTTTTGATGTAACGTTTGACTTCCGTGCAGCAAGATGTCACCACTGGCCTGGAACCTGAGGATAATTATAAAAGTAGAGTCAGAGACCTTAGATTAAAAGTACCTTTCTAGTGGTGAAAAGAAAACATGCTGAAGTGGTGCTTTAAAGTGGAACTCTGGCGAGATAAATAATTTTTGTACTGTCAATGCCCTCCTACATGATGAAGCAGAGCTGGGCACTAAGTTCTAGGATCTATAGTTTACTTACAAATCAATAAAATCATATCTGATCCTCAGCTCTCTCCCCTCCATTAGGGGACAGAGAAATTCAGCCTCATTCAGGAGCAGAGAGCAGGAGGTGAGTCGGGGCATCTTCTTTCCTCCTCACACTTCTGTATGAACCGGGGGCCTGGCCACTGACCCCATGGTCACACTACAATCTGACCCTCATCCTATGTAATGTAAGAATTAAAGTGTTCTCCTTTCAAATGTCAATCATGTCACTAAGCAGATATAAATACATGCTGTGATCCTCTGCTGTACAATGATATGATGGATCATAATATATACTGTCATGTATCAGGCTAGGACAAAGCACTACATTGACTGATTCCGCACTGCCATTGTCTCTCCCTCCCCCATATTAACTTGGTAGCTTCATGTCCCCTGAATCTTTAGCACTATGCATGTTTGAATTTCTCTGTCCACAAAGGGAGGGGTGAGAGCGAGGAGCAGATATGATTTTATTGATTTATAAGCGATCTATAGATCATAGTTGTGGAGCCCAATGGGACAGGGTACTCGGTACTGGACCAGGGTATCACGGGGGTTATCACGGCGGTCTTGATCCTGACCGTGTCCCGAGCCCACAAGTAAAGGTTGGGGGTTATTTACAGGGATTGTTGTGACGCCATCCATGGTATGTGGTCAGGGTGACCACCGCTGCTGCAGAACCTCCAGGGATGATGGATGGCAGTCTGTGATGTAACAGCTCTCCATGGTCAGAGCCTGGTCACCGGGGCAGTAGTGATGAAACAGTTTGTGAGGGAGAACAGGGTTTGCAAGGATTACACGGACTCACGGTTTTGTAGTTTTCCAAGTCTTTACTGAAGATGGTACATCAGCTGAGTACTGTCCACGGAGTCTGTGCAGGGGCCGAGTTGCTCCCACCCTGGCCGAGTCCTTTGGCCCCCCGTTTCTGTGCTGTGTGTGTTGCCCTGCTGCTGCTTTAGCTAAGCTGCCAGCCCTGTCTCCCCTCACGGGTACCAACTTGCTAGGCAACCTGAGTCTTATTCTGTGTTCCTGACCACGCCGTGTTGCTTCTCTGTGGTACAGTGAAGATGTGGGACCTTCACTAATCCGGTGTTCACTGTGCTGTTTGTGTCAGTCACAGCATCAGATCCGGTATCCGTTCTATGCGCTTCTCTGGGGCAAGTCTCTGGATAACTCTGTCTCCCATGTGTGTTTCTCTCTGCTCCTTATCCTGTTCCTCAGACCCTGGCCGTCCTGGAACTAGACAGTGGACCATGGCAGCCCTTTTACACCCAGGTCTTTCTATCTCAGTGCTGCCCTGCACTGAACTAACTGCCACTTCCTTTCCACACCAGAATATATAGGGAAGCAGCTTTAGCTCCCCCTTCTGGCCTGGAGGCGCTAGTTTAGTGTTGTGGGTTGTGTGGGGAGTTAACCCTTTGGGGTGTTACTGTGGCATATGAACCCTGGGGTGCCACACTAGAACAGTACAAAAATATTTTATCTCCCCAGAATTCCCCTTTAATGATATCCGGAATTAATACCCATCATTAGTCATGAGTAAATATACAATTATAATTACTATGTAAGCTATGTCTCACATGAGTATTTTTTACATATCAGATTTTATATAATATTGTAAACTGGATCCTTAATCAAATAGATCTAAAATATTAGACTTAACTACATATTGACGGAGGTCTACGGTCACATTTCCTCAGGTTTACTCAAGAATCTTCCAGGATTTCTTCTTAAACCAATCCTTGGTAAATTTTGAGTTATGCTTGGTGTCACGAACTCACTTCTCAGCACTAGTGATGAGCGAGTACTAAAATGCTCGGGTGCTCGAAGCTCGGGCCGAGCATCCCGAGATACTCGTGTACTCGGCCCGAGTAACGAGCCCAATGTTATCCTATGGGAGACACGAGTATTTTTATGAAATGACTGCTGGATGCCTGGAAAAACCCTAAAAATGTCACAAAAGTCTCAGAAGAGTGCTGAAATGACATGGCAACACCATGGGGAAGACCCCTGGAAGCATTTCTCACTCAAAAGTCACAGCTCTGAACAATGTTGTCCGAGTTTCACGCCAATTTTACGGAGTCTCCAGAAAACCTTCCAAAATGACACCAAAATGAATATTTAGGTTGGAAATGTTAAGGGCACATACCAATAGTGAGATACAGCTGGTGTATGTCACTTTTTGTGATTACATAAAAGATTTTACGTGAAAACATTGTGCGACACTCCGATGACCCTGACAAGAGACGTACATGAAGCCCTGTCTAGAAATAAAGTGCCCATTTTGAGGAACTGGGTCTATTGTAGTATCTTCCTTTGCAAGGGCAGTCAAAAATTGGGAGGTTCACCAATGCCCCTGGATACAGACATGCAGGATGGCCTGTAAACAAGAACTGGGTGTATTTTAGTATAGCCCTTTGGTCAGGGCAGCGAAAAATTGGGAGGCTCCTCTTTGTCCCTGGATAGAGATGTGCAGGAGGGTCTGTAACCCTCAAGTGGGTGTATTTTAGTATAGCCCTTTGGTCAGGGCAGCCAAAAATTGGGAGGTTCAACAATGACTCATGCTTACAGACATGTAGTAGGGCCGGTAACCGTCAAGTGGGTGTATTTTAGTATAGCCCTTTGGTCAGGGCAGCCAAAAATTGGGAGGTTCAACAATGACCCATGCTTACAGACATGTAGTAGGGCCTGTAACCCTCAAGTGGGTGTATTTTAGTATAGCCCTTTGTTCAGGCCAGCCAAAAATTGGGAGGTTCAACAATGACCCATGGTTACAGACATGTAGTAGGGCCTGTAACCCTCAAGTGGGTGTATTTTAGTATAGCCCTTTGGTCAGGGCAGCCAAAAATTGGGAGGTTCAACAATGACCCATGCTTACAGACATGTAGTAGGGCCTGTAACCCTCAAGTGGGTGTATTTTAGTATAGCTTTTTGGTCAGGGCAGCCAAAAATTGGGAGGTTCAACAATGACCCATGCTTACAGACATGTAGTAGGGCCTGTAACCCTCAAGTGGGTGTATTTTAGTATAGCCCTTTGGTCAGGGCAGCCAAAAATTGGGAGGTTCAACAATGACCCATGCTTACAGACATGTAGTAGGGCCTGTAACCCTCAAGTGGGTGTATTTTAGTATAGCCCTTTGGTCAGGGCAGCCAAAAATTGGGAGGCTCCTCTTTGTCCCTGGATAGAGACGTGCAGGAGGGCCTGTTAAGAACTGGGTGTATTGTAGTATAGCCCTTTTGTCAGGGCAGCCAAAAATTGGAAGGCTCCTCTTTGTCCCTGGATAGAGACGTGCAGGAGGGCCTGTTAAGAACTGGGTGTATTGTAGTATAGCCCTTTTGTCAGGGCAGCCAAAAATTGGGAGGCTCCTCTTTGTCCCTGGATAGAGATGTGCAGGAGGGCCTGTTAAGAACTGGGTGTATTGTAGTATAGCCCTTTTGTCAGGGCAGCCAAAAATTGGGAGGCTCCTCTTTGTCCCTGGATTGAGACGTGCAGGAGGGCCTGTTAAGAAGGACAGGATGTATTGTAGTATAGCCCTTTTGTCAGGGCAGCCAAAAATTGGGAGGCTCCTCTTTGTCCCTGGATAGAGACGTGTAGGAGTGCCTAAAAACATTTTTCCCATTGAAAAGGAGAGGGTCTCCTGTCGTTGTAATGCCCATTCTAACAGAATGGGCTAAAAAATTTACCACTGCGGGTATACCTCAAACAAGAGCCTAACTATTCTAACGCTCATCATGGTGTCACATGAGGAGAAGGAGTAGCAGTCCAGCGATTAGCCAAAGTACGGAAGTGTGTACCCATGGGTGAGTGGAGGTACATGTCAAATTCAAATAACAAAATTAAATTCAGTTGTCATTTGCTGGTGGTGTGGTGAAGTCTGGCCCAATCCAACCCTTGTTCATCTTGATCAGAGTGAGCCTGTCCGCATTTTCAGTTGACAGGCGGGTGCGTTTATCAGTGATTATTCCACCTGCTGCACTGAAAACACGCTCTGATAAAACGCTAGCGGCAGGGCAGGCCAGGACTTCCAAGGCGTAGAGAGCCAATTCATGCCACGTGTCGAGCTTGGAGACCCAATAATTGAAAGGCACCGATGAATCTCGCAGTACAGTTGTTCGATCTGCAAGGTACTCCTTCAGCATCTGCCCAAACTTAGCATTTCTGGTGGCACTACCCCGCACCTCAGGGGCTGTGGTACGTGAGGGGCTGAGAAAACTGTCCCACATCGTAAAGACAGTTCCCCTGCCTCTGGCGGATTGGACTTGTGCCCCTCTCGGCCGTACGCCTTGGTTGTCCATCGAATCCTGACCTATGCCGCTAGCGTTTTGTGAGGGGAAGGATTTCACAACTTCCGTGACTATGGCCCTCTGGAACTGCAGCATTTTGGCTGACCTCTCCGCCTCAGGAATGAGAGACATAAAGTTCTCCTTGTAGCGTGGGTCTAAGAGTGTTGCCAACCAGTACTGATTGTCGGCCAAGATGTTCTGAACGCGAGGGTCATGAGACAGGCAGCTTACCATAAAGTCAGCCATGTGCGCCAGACTCTTAACAGCCATCACTTCAGTATCCAGACCAACACGATGACTGAACATGCTGTCCTCCTCCTCCTCCTCATCTCCCCTGTCCTCTGGTCAGCCACACTGAATCGAGGGTATGACTGGTGTGCATGTCATATCCCCAATTTGGCCTGAGAGTTGCTCCATGTCTTCATCCTCCTCCTCCTCCTCGTCATAGTCCTCCACTACACGTTGTGATGACATGAGGCTGGGCTGTGTGTTTTCACCCACACCCACTACAGTTTCTTGCTCTAAGTCATCGCGCTCGGCCTGCAATGCATCCTCTTTTATTTTCAGCAGAGACCGTTTTAGAAGGCAGAGTAGTGGTATGGTGACGCTAATAATGGCGTCATCACCGCTCACCATCTTGGTGGAGTCCTCAAAGTTTTGGAGAACGGTGCATAGGTCCGACATCCATCTCCACTCCTCAGGTGTTATGTGTGGAGTTTGACCCATTTCCCGACGGCTTAGGTGATGCAGGTAGTCCACAACTGCCCTCTTCTGCTCACATATCCTGACCAACATGTGCAGCGTTGAATTCCAACGCGTGGGAACATCACACACCAGTCTGTGGGCCGGAAGACGCAAACGGCGCTGAAAGCTGGCAAGGAAGCAGCAGGTGACTTGCGAAAATGTGCTGACAGACGCCGAACTTTTACCAGCAGGTCAGACACCTCCGGGTATGACTTCACAAACCTCTGAACCACCAGGTTGAGCACATGGGCCACGCATGGAACATGCGTCAGCTGGCCTCGCCTCAAAGCTGCCACCAGGTTCCGGCCATTGTCACACACGACCTTTCCTGGCTTTAGGTTCAGAGGTGTGAGCCAGTGATCTGCCTGCTGTTTCAGAGCTGTCCACACCTCTTCTGCATTGTGGGGTTTGTCACCTATGCAGACTAGCTTCAGCACAGCCTGTTGCCGCTTTGCAGAGGCAGTGCTGCAGTGCTTCCAGCTTGGGACTGGTGTGGAGGGTACAGTGGATGAGGATGCGCAGGTGGAGGAGGAGGAGGCTGAAGAGCATGACATTCTGGAGCTGTAGAGTGTCGGTGAAACCATGACAGAGGTAGGGCCTGCTATCCTTGGTGTGGGAAGGACGTGTTCCGTCCCTCGCTCAGACTGGGTCCCAGCCTCCACAATATTAATCCAGTGTGCCGTCAAGGAGATGTAGCGGCCTTGCCACAAGCACTTGTCCACGTGTCAGTGGTTAGGTGGACTTTGGCTGAAACAGCATTGTTCAGGGCACGTGTGATGCTGTTGGACACGTGGTTATGCAATGCGGGGACGGCACATCTGGAGAAATAGTGTCGGCTGGGGACCGAGTAACGTGGGACAGCAGCCGCCATCAGGTCGCGGAATGCGTCCGTCTCCACCAGACGGAAAGGCAACATTTCTAGCGCTATGAGTCGTGAAATGTGAGCATTGAGGACTGTGGCATGTGGGGCATTGGCAGCGTATTTGCGCCTGCGTTCAAATGTTTGCTGAATGGATAATTGAACGCTGCGCTGGGACAAGGACGTGCTTGATGGTGGTGTAATTTGTGATTCAGCAACTTCAGGTGCTGGACCGGAGGCTTGTTCGCGGCCAGCATGGACAGGGGATTGGCTTGCATGCACAACAGCCGAAGACGTAGCAGTGACATCAGCACGCACCGCTCCTCGACTCTGTGGTACTTCCCACAAAGTCGGGTGCTTGGCTGACATGTGCCTGATCATGCTGGTGGTGGTCAGGCTGCTAGTTTTCGTACCCCTGCTGATAGTGGCATGGCAGGTGTGGCAAATGGCCTTTTTAGAGTCTTCTGGAGCCAACTTAAAAAACTCCCAGACTCGGGAAGACCGAACATTTGCACAGGCACCTTGAGTCGTGTTGTTGTTCCGGGGAACGGTTGCCTGCCTTCTGCCTGCGGACGCAACCCTGCTTCGTACTGGCTGTTGGGATGCTACGCCTCCCTCCCCTGTGCACTGCTGTCCTCGCTCTGCATATCCTCCTGCCATGTAGGGTCAGCTACTGGATCATCCACCACGTCGTCTTCCTCTTCCGCACCCTGATCCTCCTCCTGACTTCCTGGCAATTGTGTCTCATCATCGTCCACCCCTTGTTGAGACACTTTGACAACGTTCCGTTCGTTATAACGCGGCTGCTCAAATATTTGGGCATCTGTACATACCATCTCCTCATGACCCACTTCAAGAGGAGGTGGCGACAGGCCAGATTCTGCGAATGGATACGTGAACAGCTCTTCGAGTGTCCTAGTGTGGGATCTGAAATGTCCGTGGACGTGTACTCGGCCAGGTGGTAGGAAGGAGGATCAGGTTGGGAAATGTGCGGTGCAGTATCACGGCTACTGACAGTTGACCGTGCGGAAGACAGGGTGTTTGTGGAGGTGCCCATCTGACTTGAAGCATTATCCGCTATCCAAGTAACAACCTGTTGACACTGGTCTTGGTTCAACAGTGGTGTACTGCTGTGGGCCCCAAGAATTTGGGACAGGACGTGCGAGCGAGGAGATGTGGCCCTTTGTTGTTGCGAAATGAGTGCTTGCACACGACCTCGGCCTCTGCCTGCACCACCATCACGTCCACTTCCTTGTTCCTTGCCAACGCCCTTGCCAACGCCTTTGCGCATTTTGCCTGTATAGAACGACAACTGTCTGGTGACTGTGGAGGTCACAGGAGATTAGGATTTTAGTTCCCTAACCTGTAGAAAGGTATGACGTACAACAGTGTGGTGACTGTTGAGATGACAAGAGTTAGGATTTTAGTTCCCTAACCTGTATAAACGTATGACGTACAACAGTGTGGTGACTGCTGAGATGACAAGAGTTAGGATTTTAGTTCCCTAACCTGTATAAACGTATGACGTACAACAGTGTGGTGACTGTTGAGATGACAAGAGTTAGGATTTTAGTTCCCTAACCTGTATAAACGTATGACGTACAACAGTGTGGTGACTGTTGAGATGACAAGAGTTAGGATTTTAGTTCCCTAACCTGTATAAAGGGTATGACGTACAACAGTGTGGTGACTGTTGAGATGACAAGAGTTAGGATTTTAGTTCCCTAACCTGTATAAACGTATGACGTACAACAGTGTGGTGACTGTTGAGATGACAAGAGTTAGGATTTTAGTTCCCTAACCTGTATAAAACGTATGACGTACAACAGTGTGGTGACTGTTGAGATGACAAGAGTTAGGATTTTAGTTCCCTAACCTGTATAAACGTATGACGTACAACAGTGTGGTGACTGTTGAGATGACAAGAGTTAGGATTTTAGTTCCCTAACCTGTATAAACGTATGACGTACAACAGTGTGGTGACTGTTGAGATGACAAGAGTTAGGATTTTAGTTCCCTAACCTGTATAAACGGTATGACGTACAACAGTGTGGTGACTGTTGAGATGACAAGAGTTAGGATTTTAGTTCCCTAACCTGTATAAACGTATGACGTACAACAGTGTGGTGACTGTTGAGATGACAAGAGTTAGGATTTTAGTTCCCTAACCTGTATAAACGTATGACGTACAACAGTGTGGTGACTGTTGAGATGACAAGAGTTAGGATTTTAGTTCCCTAACCTGTATAAAGGGTATGACGTACAACAGTGTGGTGACTGTTGAGATGACAAGAGTTAGGATTTTAGTTCCCTAACCTGTATAAACGTATGACGTACAACAGTGTGGTGACTGTTGAGATGACAAGAGTTAGGATTTTAGTTCCCTAACCTGTATAAACGTATGACGTACAACAGTGTGGTGACTGTTGAGATGACTAGAGTTAGGATTTTAGTTCCCTAACCTGTATAAACGGTATGACGTACAACAGTGTGGTGACTGTTGAGATGACAAGAGTTAGGATTTTAGTTCCCTAACCTGTATAAACGTATGACGTACAACAGTGTGGTGACTGTTGAGATGACAAGAGTTAGGATTTTAGTTCCCTAACCTGTATAAACGGTATGACGTACAACAGTGTGGTGACTGTTGAGATGACAAGAGTTAGGATTTTAGTTCCCTAACCTGTATAAACGTATGACGTACAACAGTGTGGTGACTGTTGAGATGACAAGAGTTAGGATTTTAGTTCCCTAACCTGTATAAACGTATGACGTAACAACAGTGTGGTGACTGTTGAGATGACAAGAGTTAGGATTTTAGTTCCCTAACCTGTATAAAGGGTATGACGTACAACAGTGTGGTGACTGTTGAGATGACAAGAGTTAGGATTTTAGTTCCCTAACCTGTATAAACGTATGACGTACAACAGTGTGGTGACTGTTGAGATGACAAGAGTTAGGATTTTAGTTCCCTAACCTGTATAAACGTATGACGTACAACAGTGTGGTGACTGTTGAGATGACAAGAGTTAGGATTTTAGTTCCCTAACCTGTATAAAGGGTATGACGTACAACAGTGTGGTGACTGTTGAGATGACAAGAGTTAGGATTTTAGTTCCCTAACCTGTATAAACGTATGACGTACAACAGTGTGGTGACTGTTGAGATGACAAGAGTTAGGATTTTAGTTCCCTAACCTGTATAAACGGTATGACGTACAACAGTGTGGTGACTGTTGAGATGACAAGAGTTAGGATTTTAGTTCCCTAACCTGTATAAAGGGTATGACGTACAACAGTGTGGTGACTGTTGAGATGACAAGAGTTAGGATTTTAGTTCCCTAACCTGTATAAAGGTAGTACGTACACCTGTCTGGTGACTGTAATGGTTTGAAGAGAGGATTTTAGTCCCTAACCTGTATTAAGGTAGTACGTACACCTGTCTGGTGACTGTAATGGTTTCAAGAGAGGATTTTAGTCCCTAACCTGTATTAAGGTAGTACGTACACTTGTCTGGTGACTGTAATGGTTTCAGGAGACGATTTTAGTCCCTAACCTGTATTAAGGTAGTACGTACACCTGTCTGGTGACTGTTTTGATGACAAGAGTTAGGATTTTAGTTCCCTAACCTGTATTAAGGTAGTACGTACACCTGTCTGGTGACTGTAATGGTTTGAAGAGAGGATTTTAGTCCCTAACCTGTATTAAGGTAGTACGTACACCTGTCTGGTGACTGTTTTGATGACAAGAGTTAGGATTTTAGTTCCCTAACCTGTATGAAGGTAGTACGTACACCTGTCTGGTGACTGTAATGGTTTGAAGAGAGGTTTTAGTCCCTAACCTGTATTAAGGTAGTACGTACACCTGTCTGGTGACTGTTTTGATGACAAGAGTTAGGATTTTAGTTCCCTAACCTGTATTAAGGTAGTACGTACACCTGTCTGGTGACTGTAATGGTTTGAAGAGAGGATTTTAGTCCCTAACCTGTATTAAGGTAGTACGTACACCTGTCTGGTGACTGTTTTGATGACAAGAGTTAGGATTTTAGTTCCCTAACCTGTATTAAGGTAGTACGTACACCTGTCTGGTGACTGTAATGGTTTGAAGAGAGGATTTTAGTCCCTAACCTGTATTAAGGTACTAAGTACAAGAGTGTGGTGACTCTAATGGTCACTGAAAAGCTTGGATTCCAATCTGTATCACCCTGCCTATATCCTCCTAGATTAGTCCTGAGAAGGACTGTTCTGGTCACTGGAAATCTTGGACTCCGATCTGGATCACCCTGCCTATGTCCTCCTAGATTAGTCCTGAGAAGGACTGTTGTGGTCAGCAGCAGTTTGCAGCCCTGATCCGGATCTACCTATGAGGGCCGCAAATCTGTCCCTAATCAGCAGCAGACACTCTCCCTACACTCACTGTCTGGATGGCTGAGTGCCGAGCACAGCGCGCCGGGAGTTATAAAGGCTCGGTGACGCTGTGCAGGGCGGCCAATCACTGCTATGCCACAACTAACAGGGCTGTGGCATTGCAGTGGTCTGTCAGCCAATCCCTGCACGTGGGCTGGCTCTCAAAAGAGCGCCAACATGGAGAGATGACGACCACGAGCACAGCACGAGTATCGCGAGATTACTCGGTGCTCGGCGAGTCGCCCGAGTACAGTGATACTCGTGCGAGTACCGAGTAGTGCCGAGCATGCTCGCTCAACACTACTCAGCACGTAATGAGGTGTATCTGAAAGGGTTAATTTATCTTCTCTCACTCAATCCAGCACTGAACTTCTGTTATAGGCTATAAAGTAAGCATAAGTCGCACCTGACACAGTCCACACACCCAGTTACACAACCTGCTGCTACCACTCACCAAACATACAAGGTGATGAGTTCCTGAAATATACTACTGTCTGACAATCAACAGGGTCACACACTCATGGTAAAGCTATGGAATCTTTAGAGTATACAAGGATCAAACTTATTAAAATTTTAAGCTTTTATATAAATATTACAGTTCATTTTAAATGCCCTGTTTTTCCAAGCTCCCCCTTCTTATAGCAAATAGAGATTGTCAGGCTTTGCCACTAGGCACCATTTGGTTTTGTCCTTTTGAAGCTTGCAGAGGTGTGACAAATTTCTCCCTCTCTTTTCTCATGGAGACCCCTTGGTTTTCAGTTCCTGTAATCAAGATAAGTAAAGGTTATGACCCTTTTGTGTAGATATGCAGCCTTGGACAAATGTTAATTTACTGCTGTTGTCATACATTCCCGTGCAAATACATTTATCCTTTACACTTGGGATCACTATTGATTGGAAGGTTAGAAGCAATGCCTGAACTTCAGCTTCCTTACAAAACACATGATGTTTTCTCCCATAATTTACTCACACTTGATTGAATCCATCTTGCAATCCACACGTTGCAGATTTGCACTTTCAGGGATTCTAAGTTGCCGCAGAGTATTACTGAGCCATCACCATGCTACACTGTAGGCATCACTGAGCCACCATGCTTCACTCTAGGCATCACAGAGTCACTATCATACTTCTCTGTTGGTGTGGTATTTCTTTTCAGAATGTACTTGAATCTTCTACCTAATCTCATCAATATTCTTGAAAAGTTCCTATTTTGTTTCATTATTTTTAAAACTTCTGTAGCTTTTGTGGTTTTCAGCATGTGTACATCATGGGGTTCAGGCATGGAGACCTTGAGTGTTTAGTATGTGCCTTACTATGCAAACTGAAGCAAGTGACACCTGCCACCAAATGTAGCTGCAGGTTTTCAGCAATTGCTAGAGGGTTTTTACCAGCTGACTCCTCAGAAACCTAGTAGCAACCATTGAAAGCTTCCTCTTTCTGCCACATTCAGGTGGTGTAAACAGTGTCCCTTACATTTTGAACTTTTGAATTAGGATTCCAACTGTATCTTTAGAAACATTAAATGCAATGCCTTTGCTATCTAGATCACTTGCTTGATTTCTGAAATTGAAGTGGTCAGTAAAATTGAGATGCTGTATTGACTTTGGGGAAAAACACAAATTATATTTTTATGTATTGGAGTATGGTTTTTGGTTGAAGGGTTTATTGCATACTGCAGAAAAATAAGTTTGCTAATACAATTAATTTGCAATGGGGGGGACAATAATTTTGATGGCAACAGTACACAGTTCAGTAGCATAGCACATTGTCTGAGCTACATGGCATGACACTCTATGGCATCATATTTCTGATTCTTCTAAGAGCATATTGAAGTATAGAGAGACACTATATTACATCATAAACCCATAATTTGGTCATATTCATAAATCCAAACGTTGCATTCATGAGGTCAGCAGGCTGTAAGCTCCCGCCTATGAGAGGGAACTGTGCCCTTCAAATACTTTGGGGCCTGTCCTGCAAACCGCCAGATATATTCTTGGTTTTTCCAGCTAACTAGTTTGTGCTCTATTATATTGACTCTGACCTTTGCCTGGATTTTGACCCTTTTACCACCTTACAATATTGTACTTTTGCCGTCCTCCTAGCTTTTGGTGCTGCATTCTGACCAAGCTTTTGGATTCTGATTTTGTCAATTCCCTGACCTCTTAGTCTTGTTCCTTCCTGGTGACCTCCCTGCTCCAGTCTGCTGCTCACCTATATTCAGCTACCGCCTGGGCTCTGCTGTAATTCCAAATCCCTGTATAAGGGTAAAGGGTCTCGGAGTTTCTCAGGGTGTTGCCTTACCTGCAGCTCAGCCTTTGCAGTGGGCAGTCTTCGCAATATGCCTATGAAGCTGCATAGGTTGTGTCACATGCCCACCAGAGTTTTGCTTTGATCACTAGGCACCACCCTATTCACTCAATTGGTGGTGCTGGGGATGGGGGAGCACATCTCCTCCAGTGCCTGCTTCTGAGGCTTCTGCTTAGAGTACTAGACTTTTGTATTCACCCTGTAGTTGGTGGTGGTGATAAAGTAGAAGTCTGTGCAGAAAATTCTTGAGAACGCAAGCTCCACTCTGCCATTAGGGGTTAAGTGGCTGGGACCTATAGTTCGTCACAGACTGAATGTGTTAATGTGTGGGCAGTCCAGGTGATGTTATTCGCTCCAGAACTCCAGCTTATCTGAAAGTACCACACCATACATATACCTTCAGCCTTTTGCTGCAAGCTGTCAAAAATTGTTTTTGGTCTTCCTAAAGGCCCCGCCACACCTGGCAACGGGGCTGGAGATGTCAGCGGCGACTGGCGGGTGCGCGCACGTTTTTGGTGCCCCGCCAGTGTTGCCGTCCCCCATTAACATGGGGCGACATCTCCAGCGCCGCAGCAGTGAGCTGATAGGTGGCATCGCCGCCAGGGTGTCTGAAAACCCCAGCGGCGATGCAGGACAATGGGAGCCTATGGCTCCCATCGCCTGACAGGTCGCCGGTGGCCGGTTACATGGGTTCATGTGTGCACATTGCCCCAGATTGGTCACCTGCTTTGAAACCAGGCAACCTCCCGGCGGCGCCAACAATGCCCCTTTACATGAGGCGATGTAATTGGCAGCGATGTCGCCCCGTGTGACGGGGCCTTTACTATTTCTGTCTGCATCTAGTGTGTACCAGTTTTATCTTGGTCTGTTTTTGTACTATTGTTCCTCATGATTTTGTTCTTTACTGCTATCTTGGTTTTGACCCATCTCCCAGTCTACGCTTTCGGATTTCGATTTTGTCCTTGTCCTGACCTCCGAGCTTTGACCCTGCTTAGCGACCATTCCTCTCTCTGCTGCTGCTTTCCATATGCAGTTATCTCTTGGACCCTGTTGTAAACCCAGATCACGGATTAAGGGGTTAAAGGGTGTCAGGATCACTCGGGGTTCTTCCTAACAGAGCGGCTTGTGCTGGTTACCTCGAATGGATGTCACAGGTTGGCTTAAGAGACCCATGGACAGTCCGTGCATCATAGTCTGTACTTGGACCGTGACATATGACTATGTGAATACGGCATTAGACAGAGAAGCCATGATCTTGAAAACCCAAGAATATTGTCATTGAGTATGGACATACAGTTAACTCTATAGATTATTTTCATTGTTCATTCTTTTTGAGTGTATATACAGTATAGATATACGTAACGTAACAGTCAAACCCGCACTGATCAGACCTGTTGGGTTTAATTCTTAAAGCAGTTGGTTAGAAAAACAGATGGTTAGAAAAGCCGAGGTGGAGACGAATGTTAACTACTGTGAACTATTTAACCAGCCCTGTAAATCTTCACTGTGTTTATCCACATATAATCTGTATCTAGAATTACATTGTTACCTCTTGCTGATTCTTTTTGCTTCAGCAAACTGTTGGATGGCAGGCTCGGTAGTATATCTACAAACTGCATTAATAATTCTCTTCTGAGGCAACAACTCAAATTTGCTCACATCAAGCATAAACCGCTGGTCTTTGTAGCAGTAAACAATGAATCTGCATGAAATTCCCACCCTCCATATTAAAATCTCATTTCCAGGATTTAAGAAAACTGCTGGGCTTTCTGTCCAAGGCAAACATAATCATAAGAGCGAGTTGTGTTGATTTGGATATTCAATGCGTTGGATGATTCAGTATAAAATTAGTATGAAATGACTTATCTGCTGAACTGTAAGGCTGAAAATTAACAAAACTATTTTAATGTATGATTTCTCTCTAGCCTGTGTGCTGAGCGGAAGAATTCATGACATTGTCTGCACACTTCACTAGGTTCAGGTCATTTAGTGATCTGTTTTCCAGTGATACTAAAACAGCTGTAATTACATTGTTAAACATTGATTAATACACAACCTACATCGCTAATGTATGAAACACGCAACATTCAATGCTCTGAAAGATTTAGTATGAAATTTCACAGTCCTTTGGGGCAAGTAGATTGTTGGATTCCATCAATATTAATTCTTTTTAAGCAGGACCCAATTTGCTTACGCAGCTCCATTTTGCACTACCTTTAGAGTTTAGCTAAACAAGCACATTTTATTTTATGCAAAATAATTAGGTGCATTGTCAAACTTGTAGAAACAAATGATTAAAACAGCAAAAATAATTTAATGTGTTTTAGAAACCTCATTTTTCATACGCATTTTCTTGCACTGTGGTTATGTATTTATTTCTTCGCAGAACTGTTAAATTGTTAAATAAACCTAATGAGTTTGTCTATCAACTGAAGAACGTTTTCCTTCTTCCTTACCAACAGCACCCGCTTTATGGGATTTGATAGTAGACTGTGTAGCCACACTTACACACACACTATTATGCGTTTCCTATATTAGGTTTCACCAGATACTCTGTTTCAAAATTTTGCATTGAAATACTTACATTGGTTTTCCAATTTTTTAATGAATAATGAAAACTTACAAATGTGTATAAAAAAAGAGTACTCATATCTATTTGGCCCTGCAATCCATCTCCAACACTCCAACAGTCCTATAGTACTTATGGTTTCTTTGTCCAAGTGAAATAGTTTTATGTAGCAACAGAGACTGGCAAGTGTAACACACCTTCTGTAATCATTATTTTGCTTTTGTTTTACCTGAACAGTAACATGGACTTCCCAGGGAAGTTAGCGTTCTGGGTTTGTCCCCGAACACTTGGTGTTCAGTACAGGTTCGCCCATCACTACTCAGTTGTCATTAACCCCTTTTATTACCCTGATTGCCACTGTACCAGAATAATTGGGAAGAGTCGAATAAAGTGTCAGGATTTGGCGAATTTATTGGATGCACCAAATTTTGGGGCGGCTGCAGGCTGTTAGTCTCAGCCAAGTAGCTCATTAACTGTGTACTTTCCCATAGTAGGACATGTGGGGGACCACATGCATATTATTACAATTCTTTATATAGTTTTACACACTTATGACAGCTCTAATCACAGACGATACAGATTATGAGGGCACAGTCTGACACATCTAATCACAGTGGCTGTCACAGAGAGTCGGTGGGGGGACGCGGTGACTAAACATAATTCTTAATGAGTGGACCCAGAAGCAAGTTTGACTGCAGGAAAAGACTGGTAAGTATAATTCTCCAACTTTAATCGACATTTTGCTTTCTTTTACAGCCCTCTAGCCCTTACTGCCACTGCTTTGTAGCACTAAAACTCATGGCCCCATAGATTTATATTGAGTTTGTGTCAAATCCGGTCCCATTTTTAAAGTCTTGCCCGATACAGTGAACCCGAACATCTGATTTGGCCATCTCTAATCCTCACCAATCCCAATGATTCTACAATGATACAACCTACAGTAGGAGAAACATATGAGGTCTGTTCCTCCCAGTCTGTTATCCAGAAAGTGCTTGTATGGACTCCATAAGAGTGCTAAGGAAAGATCTTAATTAAATTGAATGTCTGATTATTTGTTCTTATGGGCTAATTAGGATTGAAAAAGGGTAGTAGTGCTTCATGACTTGGCTAAGGTGCAATTTTTTCAGATCTAAAATTAAATAGCTAAACAAAACAATTTCTTTTTGGATAGATGGTGACTTCTATGCTTTTCCCCTGACACTACAAACTCAGCTATGGAGTCAAAGAGGCTTTTGCCATTGCTATTCAATTACTACCCAATGTCACAATCCATATAATGGATATAAATATAATTATCACATATGGATCATCTTGTTCAACTAACTGCAACATCTTGCTCTGAAAGGGCTTTTTCGGCACTCAACTAAATGTCTGCATTCTACGTGACTGTATATTAACAAATCCAGACAGTATTAACTATGAACACTGTAAGGATTCTACTCTGTCTCCTATTTCATGGGTTAACATATGTTTGCAAATATGTGATCTGTATACTTTAAGATATATAACTATATATACGTACCTATATATATTTTTAAAGCTCACCGCTAAATCTGTATTGTTTGGCAATAATGAAGACAATTAGGTTTGATACAACCCTTCTTCAGGATGTTTATTAAAATATATGTGTTTTAATCAATAAAAAAGTAATAAAATTCATTATATAAATTCAAATATGCACTCTTTTGTGCGAAAAAATGGGATCACACGTGTGTACACTTCTTCCTCTTCTCTGAAGATATTCGTGGTTAAGGGTTCATCTGTAATAATAAGAAGAAGAGTTTGTCTGGTTTGTGTTTTTCTCAAGAGAAACCTTGAGAGAGAAGGTCGAGCATTCGAAACATGTCGGTCTGACAGCTACGAGTGAGGCAAGCCACGGATCCCCACTACTCTCTGCCCACATCCATCACATGACCACCGCGTAGTCACTGATGCAGGAGCAGTGACCAGCGAATGAGGAAGTGAGCGCCTGTGGCCAAGGCGCACACCCTCGGCATTCTCAGGCATCCTCATCAAGCGCCTTGATTAGGAAAAGGCATGTCATACTGCGTACTGAACGGGATCAGAGAGGCGACGGGGAGAAGTAAGTTTGACAAACTGTAATTTGCAGTTTACAGTGCAATTAGGCAGCTAGATATTGAATACAAACTAAGAGGAGACTTATATTATAGAACCACCAAGAATACTTACAACTGTGGAAACAAGACGGACAGAGATCCATAAAAAGGACCCTATATAAGGAGATAGAATTACACCTCCATGACCTAGATACATATAACAAAGCAGCATTCATAAACTAATGTCATTACAGGTCACAAGGTACTGCATCAAGGCACTAAAGAGAGATTAAAACCAGGTGCCATCTGTATGCAAAATAAAGTAATAAGTGAACCAAGGGGAATATTAGGGTGCTTTCACATATCGTTTTTCTGGGATCCGTGGCTGTCCATTGTAAAACTGGCAGCCACGGATGCAATTTGTCCCCCATGTATCCCTATGGGCGACGGATCTCATCGGATTTGGCCTAATTGCCATCCGATTTATGTCAGATCCGATTGTGCCCGATTTTCTGCTGTGCCCAAAATTGGAGACTGCTCTGATTTTGGGCACAGTGGACCAAATCAGACACAATCAAATCCGACAGGATCCGCGCCAGTTAACATGGGGGCCTATGAGCGTGGGTCCGAGGAAAAAGCTGATTGCTCCTTGGACCCGATTTTAGTGTACTGAGCATGCTCAGTACACTAAAACTGCTGTGTGCCGTCTAATTTCAATTCCGCAATGTATATTATACATTGCGGAAGTGAAATTAAGTAAAAGCAAGGGTTAAAAATAAAAAAATATGTATTCTCACCTGTCCTGTGATCCCCTGATATCAGCATCTAGCTCCCAGTAGAGGACCTGGGGTTGCTTGGCAACCCGATGAGCTGATCGGGTTACATGACTGGTTACCACGGTAACCGGTCATGTGACTGATGACACTGATCATGTAGCCCCACCCAGCCAGGTCCTTCAGTCATCGGGAGCTTGAGTGTCGGGGGATCGCTGGAAAGGTGAGAATACACATGTTTTATTTTTAACCTTTGCTTTTACTTAATTTCACTTCTGCAATGTATATTATACATTGCGGGAGTGAGAGTGCCCCGCCGCCTCCTGTCAGCTGTTTTTTCTGTGTCCGGACTCATGATAATCATGACCCCGGACACAGAAATAGCAGCTGGAGGTCACCTTCGATGGTGTCCTTTCCTGTCCGTGGGGTCCTGCAAAAAGTAGGATCCCATGGACAGGAAAAAAAAACACTATGTGAAAACACCCTTAGAAGTTCACCAAAAATAGTGAATTACTACAAACTAGATAAACTAGGCTTATATCCAATTGCTATTACAGGTCACTAGACATTGCATTAAAACCACTAACCTCACCTAGGAAGATAAAGAAAAAGGTGTGACATCTATATGCAAAACAACTAGAAAAAAATACTCTGCAGCACCCGGCTACTACCAATGATGTACATATGCTAATAAGCTATATATATATATGAGAAAAAAGTTATAAACTTACGTTTTTTCAAAAAACTCAAAATCATATCTTTTTATTCTGAAGTTCTTGGTACATACATTGGCCAATGTCTGTTTGCTCGTCGACTGCGACAAAGTGACATCAGGTCCGACGAGTCCTACTCTGATATCCCTATCCTCCTTGTCCACCCCCCACCTTTCAGTGGGCAGACCCCATCTCAACCCTAGATCACCTGCAGTCAACAAGGGTGCAAATTGCAGCAAGGAGCCAGCCACTCCATAAGATACAAAACAGAAAAAAAACTGCATAGCACTCACAGACTAATGTGAACCGGTGCCAGCAGGGCTGCTGGATCAAATAACTAGAAAAAAATACTCTGCAGCACCCGGCTACTACCAATGATGTACATATGCTAATAAGCTATATATATATGATAACAAAAGTTACGTTTTTTCAAAAAACTCAAAATCTTATCTTTTTATTCTGAAGTTCTTGGTACACACATTGGCCAATGTCTGTTTGCTCGTCGGCTGCGACAAAGTGACTTCAGGTCCTACTCTGATATCCCTATCCTCCTTGTCCACCCCCTTTCTCATTTTTCTCATATATATATAGATTATTAGCATATGTACATCATTGGTAGTAGCCGGGTGCTGCAGAGTATTTTTTTCTAGTTATTTGATCCAGCAGCCCTGCTGGCACCGGTTCACATTAGTCTGTGAGTGCTATGCAGTTTTATTTATGTTTTATATGCAAAACAAGGTAACCAATGATTTGTAATACACAGTAATAGGTAACTAAAAGCAAAAATTAGTGGAATCACACAAACCAGACAAACTCTTCTTCTTCCTATTACAGATGAACCCTTAACCACGAATATCTTCTGAGAAGAGAAAGAAGTCTACACACGTGTGATCCCATTTTTTCGCACAAAAGAGTGCATATTTGATTTTATATTACAAATTTTACTACTTTTTATTCATTAAAACACATAGATTTTAATAAACATCCTGAAGAAGGGTTGTATCAAACCTAATTGTCTTCATTATTGCCCAACAACACAAATTTAGCTCTGAGCCTCAAAAATATATGCACGTGCGGATATATAATTTCATATCTTAATGTATCAAAGATGTAGCAACACATGTTCATACCCCAAGGCTTGCAAGCAGCAAATCACTAGTTACCCCGTAGTGGTAAAAAGAAAAAAGGTAGCTCCAGTGTTCCAACATAATATTAAATAAATAGGTGATTTGTATACTTGATATCAAATACCAACTAACAACTTTTCCTGCTTTTCTCAATTTTCTATGGAGAGAGATATCTAGTCCATATGTGACTGCAAGCATACAAATCACATATTTGCAGTCAAGTGTTGCAGGCAATAGAGTAGGATCATGACAATGTGCATATTGCACAGTCAGGGTATCTAGAATCATATAGCATGACAGCAAAAATATAGAGCTGAAATACTGAAAATTAGTAAAGAGTGAGAATTAAAATGCTCGAGCGCTCAATACTTGAATCAAGCAGGTCGGATGCGAGACACACTCAACTTGAATACTAAAAATAATGGAAGTTAATGGGAAATTTGAGCATTTTCCAGAAGACCCTAACAATAAGCTTGGGAAGGCAGAAAAATTGCTGAGATGGATGTAAACAGTACTCAAATGGAATGGGAACAACTTGGGGAAGAAGCCTGGATTTATCTCTGAAAGCAGAAGAAGCAGGAAGTAGGACAAAGCAAAGTAATGCCCCACTCTCTGACATATTATACACTTGCACTCTTTAGTACCTTTCATGTGGCCTCCCTATTTTTTATAACCAGAAAAGGTAAAGCAGACAGCTGCAGGCTGATATTATCAGACTGGGAAGGTCCATGGTTGTTTGGCCTTTAGCAGTGTAAAAATAGCAGCCTGCAGCTGCCTCAGAAGTGACAGATCACGTAAGATGCACTATTTGTGATGCTTCACTTTGGCTTTTCCAATTGATCTGGTTTGGTGGCAATTGGGAGAATCATTTATGGGGTTGATGTCAAGAGTTTAGTGTCAGCTGGCATCAAGCCCTGATGTTAGTAGTGGTCTATCAGACATCCCTATTATAATCCAAGACACACAACTATTTTGTTTTAACACCCCCCTTGACTCTTGTGCTGGTTCACCAATTCATATTTAAAAAAAAAGCCATGAAAATCCAAAGTAGTCTCCCAAATCCGAAATAGTCTACAAATGGGAACTAATATGACAAGAAAAGAAAGGGGGGGGGACAAGAGGCGCAATAGTGCCCTTATCACTAGACACTAAAACAAGTAGGTGAGAAAAGGTTTCACTCACCTATTCCAGTTGTGCCACCCACAACTGGTTAAAAGGCCTGATAGGATAAGTGTCCTGATGGCTGCTGCTGGACTTCCACCGGTCTCCACTCGGGTAGACGAAATTGAAGCTCTGGGAAAGGAAGGTGTGTCACAGTCCGCGCTGCCAAGAAATCCGCTCGTAAATAACGCTAGTAATCAGTATCCAAATTAATCCTTTTTATTCATCCAACGCGTTTCAACGCCCTCCTGGTGTCTTCCTCAGGGACATCCCTGAGGAAGACGCCAGGAGGGCGTTGAAACGCGTTGGATGAATAAAAAGGATTAATTTGGATACCGATCACTAGCGTTATTTACGAGCGGTTTTCTTGGCAGCGCGGACTGTGACACACCTTCCTTTCCCAGAGCTACAAATGGGAACTAGGAAGACATAAAAATCATTCACCGATTTACTGTAAGAAAATAATACAACTCCAACGTAATCAGTGCTACTCCAATGACGTCCCCTGAATCTGTGACAAGTGGTGATGATGTCATTAACTCAGTTATATAAAAGAACTAACCAGCACCTCCAATAGGTGTGAACAGGTGCCAGTTGAAAACACAATATAACTCCAAAAATGTAAACAGCAGCACTCTAAAATGCTAAAATAGGCTAACATTGGATAAGGGAACTCATGTATTGCATTACTGCTATAGGAATATATGAAAAACAGAGATACTTAACACATGCATGTGGGCCCATTAGCCTTGTCAAGGTGCTCTATCATATCGGTACCCTAACTTAAAATGTTGCTATCTAGGTTAAAAGCCTACATATCAGGGCAGAAAGGATCCAGCTGTAAAGGAAGATGGACACACTCTGAATACCAAAGTTCTCAATGTTGGCATATTTTAGCATTTTAGAGTGCAGCTGTATGTATTTTTGTCATTAAGTCAGTAATGTCACCAGTTGTGAGACATTCCGTATCTTGAGCTGCCCTCTGTGTGACCTGGAGACAGTGGTAACGTTACTAGTGACATCATCACCGCTCATCACATTCACCATGTATTGCAGAGTGCAGCCTGAGAGTTACCTATGAAGTAACCTATGAAGTACCTATGAAGTATATGAGATGCCCCCTGGCCGTGGGGTACTCAGGAACCGGATCGCTGCTACTGTCGCTGGGGAGTCACGGGGGTTGTGACCTGGTCCTGTGGCTTGGGCGGCAGTTGAAAAAGGGGATATGTACAGGGGAGGTTGTCATAACACCACCCGTGGTATATGGTCAGTGGGGACCACCACTGTTGCAGAATCTCCGGGGATGATGGGTAGCAGCTGAGATGGGATGGCTCTCCACGGGTAAAGCCAATTTCCGGGGCAGGTTTAATAGTCTATGTGTGGGATGCATGACGACGGGTGCACGTAACAGGCAGACTCACTGTTTTGTAGTTTTATCAGTCCTTTACTGGAGCAGATGGTAAAAGCTGTCCATGGAGAGCAACTTGGGGTTATTCTCACCCTACCGGCTCTTTGGCTGCCTTACTGCGCTTGTAATTTGGCTCCTGCTGTTGCATAAGCTAGGCTGCCGGCCCTGTCTCTTCCTGTGAGGTACCGGTATGACAGGCAACTCGAGTCTTTTCCTCTACCCTGTTCCCGGGTGTCAGTGTCTCTGAACTCTGTATGTTGCTGTGTCTCTGGTACAGTGTAGCTGGACAATTTGGAATCCCCACTTTCTGGTGTTGACTGCAGGGATGTGAGACCCTGCACAGTCTCGGACTCTGGTGTCCATTCTATGCACTTTTCCTCTGGGGTCAGCACGGAGTTGCTCAGCCTCCCAGGTGTGTTCTTGCTTCTCCTTTCCTAAGACCCTAGCCTTAGGCCTGGAACTCAGCTAGCGACTCTGGGATGAGCTTAGCACGGTTCTTTTATACCCAGGTCCTCTTCACAGTCCTCCCAGGAACTGCACTAACATGCTCCTCCCCAGACCAGAATATATAGGGGAGCTCACCCTGAACCCGGGCTTGGTCTCCCCCTTCTGGCCTAGAGGTGTAAGTGTTGTGTGTATGTTGCCTGATGAGAATACCCTTTGTTGCTCTCTTGTGACACCACCACCCGGGGGCAGTGATGACACTGTGGCACTTTGACCCAGGGGTGCCACACATAGTTCTAAGAACAAGGCTCCATAAGTTGTAATACCGAATCAGAAGTCGTGGGAATGGCATGGACTGCATCAGAGAAGCAGGAATTAAAAAAAAAATAATAAATTGGTGAATCAGATGCAAGAAAATCAATGTTTTTCACTTCACCTCTACATAGTTTTAATGTTATGACTGGTTGGTTTAAATACACATATTTAAAAGCTTCTTAGTTATTATTGAATTTAAATGACACAAAAATGCAGAAAGCAAAAATCACCCATGCATCACCTCCTAAATGTAGTTTTTCTGGACTATACATGCAGAACGGTGTGTAGTACATACTTTTACCAGTATGGAATATACTGTATTGTTTGTGAAATCATTGCAGCATTGTTATAAGAAGATATTGTGTTACACTGAATACACGCTTTCCATGTCAAGTTAATACCACTCCTTATATACAGTAAAGAAACAGATAGTCAAACATAAAATATTCTACTTTTGTTTCCTTCTGTTTGGTTACTGTATTCATGCAGCATTCCAGCATTTTTTCATTAATGACATGGGAAATGATTACCGACAAATCAGCCATTTGTATATTTTATACATCAGTGACACAAGCAGCCAAATAACTTACCGTATATACTCGTGTATAAGCCGACCCGTGTATAAGCCGACCCCCCTACTTTTGCCCCCAAAAACTGGGAAAACTTATTGACTCGCGTATAAGCCGAGGGTGGACTCCAGCACAGGTATACAGCCCCCAGCAGTGTGGTATACAGGCCCCAGTAGTATGGTATACAGCCACCAGGACAGGTATACAGCCCCCAGCAGTGAGGTATACAGGCCCCCCCAGTGGAATACAGGCCCCAGAAGTATGGTATACAGCAGGCCCCCAGGGGTATTCAGCAGGCCCTCAGGGGTATACAGCAGGCCCCAGGGTACACAGCAGCCCCCAGGGGTAAACAGCATCCCCCAGGGGTAAACAGCAGCCCCCAGGGGTATCAGCAGGCCCCAGGGGTATCAGCAGGCCCCCAGGGGTATCAGCAGGCCCCCAGGGGTATCAGTAGGCCCCCAGGGGTATACAGCAGGCCCCCAGGGGTATCAGCAGGCCCCCAGGGGTATCAGAAGGCCCCCAGGGGTATCAGCAGGCCCCCAGGGGTATTCAGCAGGGCCCCCAGGGGTATTCAGCAGGGCCCCCAGGGGTATCAGCAGCCCCCAGGGGTATCAGCATGGCCCCCAGGGGTATTCAGCAGGGCCCCCAGGGGTATAAGCTGCCCCCAGGGGTATCAGCAGGCCCCCAGGGGTATCAGCAGGCCCCCAGGGGTATCAGCAGGCCCCCAGGGGTATACAGCAGGCCCCCAGGGGTATCAGCAGGCCCCCAGGGGTATCAGCAGGCCCCCATGGGTATCAGCAGCCCCCAGGGGTATCAGCAGGGCCCCCAGGGGTATTCAGCAGGGCCCCCAGGGGTATCAGCAGCTCCCAGGGGTATCAGCAGGGCCCCCAGGGGTATTCAGCAGGGCCCCCAGGGGTATCAGCTGCCCCCAGGGGAAACAGCACCCCCCAGGGGTAAACAGCAGCCCCCAAATGCTGGCACTCGCCCCCCTGCTGCTTATCTTACCATCCGGTCTTCTGATCAGCGCCGGTCTTCTGTGCTCCGTCCTCGCTGCATCCGGGATCCCCGGCCGTCGCACGATGACGTCATATGCCTGCGACGGCCGGAGATCCCGGATGTAGCAGGACGGAGCACCGAGAACCGGCGCTGATCAGAAGACCGGATGGTAAGATCAGCAGCGGGGGGGGGGCCTTACACAGCGGGGAGGGGGGCACTTACACAGGGGGGGCGAGTGCAGCATTTTGGGGGCCAGATATGCACTGCTTCCCCCTGCCGCTGATTGACAGGGGGAAGCAGTGCATATATAATGAGCGGCCCCACGTGACGGTGGGGTTGACACAAAGTATAGGGACTTATTTACAATGATGGTATAGTCAACGTGAGGAGATGGGTAACAGATAGGAGCAGCATAAGTGGCGACCAACCATTATTTGTGATGCATTTGAGTCTGGTGGAGCCGATAGGCTATGTCTAAGTGACTTAGACTAGGGATCATGATAGGCTGCCCTAAAGAGATTTGTTTTTAGGGATCGCCTGAAACTATGTAAGTTGTGGATAGACCTAATTTCTTGGGGTAGAGCATTCCAGAGAATTGGTGCAGCTTGGAAGAAGTCTTGGAGCAGGGAGTGGGAGGTTCGGATTAATGCAGAAGGGAGTCTAAAGTCACTTTCAGAGCAAAGAGAATGGGTGGGGTGATAGACAGAGATGAGGGTAGAGAGGTAGGGTGATGCTGCACTGTGAAGAGCTTTGTGGGTGAGAAGAAGCAGTTTGAATTGGATCCTATAGTGTATAGTCAGCCAGTGCAATGACTGGCATAGAGCAGAAGCGTCTGAATAACGGTTAGCTAAATAGGTGATCCTGGCTGCTGCATTAAGGATGGACTGGAGAGGGGACAGTCTAGTGCAGGGGAGGCCAATTAAAAGAGAATTACAATAGTTAAGACGGGAGTAAATCAGGGCCACAGTGAGGGTTTTTGTGGTTTCCAAGGTGAGAAAGGGGCGAATTCCAGAGATGTTCTTCAGGTGCAAGCGGCAGGAGCGGCTGAGACATTGTATATATGGGGTGAAGGAAAGATCAGAGTCAAATATAACACCAAGACAGCGAGCCTGCTGCACATGGAGAGAGGGATGTCAGGTTTAGGGAGGTTAGTGGAGGGCGGGAGCAGAAGAAGTTCAGTTTTGGAAAGGTTGAGTTTCAGATAGAGAGTGGACATGATATTGGAAACTGCAGTTAGCCAGTCATTGGTGTTATTTATTAGAGCGAGAGTAAGGTCAGGGGAAGAGGTGTATAGTTGTGTGTCATCAGCATAAAGATGGTACTGAAAGCCAAACCTGCTGATGGTCTGTCCAGTCGGGGCTGTGTAGTGAGAAAAGAGAAGAGGTCCAAGGACTGAACCCTGAGGGACCCCAATAGTGAAAGGAAGAGGGGAGGAAGTGGAGCCAGAAAATGATACACTGAAAGAGCGGTCAGAAAGATAGGAAGAGAACCAGGAGAGAGCCATGTCCTTGATGCCAATGGAGTGCAGCATAGAGAGTAGGAGCTGATGGTCGACAGTGTCAAAGGCTGCAGAGAGATCAAGAAGGATAAGCAGAGAGTGGTCACCATTACGTTTTGCTGTCAGAAGGTCATTGGTCACTTTGGTGAGGGCAATTTCTGTAGAATGTAGGGGGCAGAAACCAGATTGTAATGGGTCTAGAAGAGACATAATTTGACATAAGTCAAATATTGCTACAATAAACAATAATTATATGAACTACACACTGGTGCAGAAAAAGACAGGATTCTGCTACTGTTGGCTTGAATTCTGCAAGAAAAGGAAAAATGGATAGAAGCAAGACAGGGGTGGAAATACCATTGGTGCATCATGTGTATTAGTACACTGGCCAAGGAGATAAGGGGGATAGCCAATTTTACCTCCAATGTAGGTGGACTTGTGCATTATGAAGAACTACTGGACTGAAAAGGGCCCATTTATTGTTCTTCCACGGGGGCCCTCTCCTGTCTGTGTCCGCTGCTTAATCAGGTAAGGGATAGGTTTTTGCAGAATGCTAGTAAACGTTGGGGAGAGTTTGATTAGTTGAGGTAATGAATTTCAGAGCATGGGGAATGTACAGGATACTGCATGTCTTAGAAATTGCTGATTGAGGAGAAAGACAAGAAGAGATCAAGATCTGTTTTTTGCATTGCGATTTAAGGTGGAAAAAGGGAAGGCCAATGCAAAAAGGAAACCTATTAAAGGGTAGACTAGGGCGCAATAGGGTCTTATCTCTTAGATACCAGATAGTTAAAAAATGAGGTACTGCTCACCTTATGCGATTGTGTGTCCCACAACCGGATTAAACGCTCAATAAGGAACAACATATGCATAAATCCAAAGGACCAGGGTGTACAATGATCCGCGCTGCTGAGTAGAAGGAAGGACCACAATCTTGGTATATAAAAAAGGTGCTTTATTTCTTCTACGAGTTTGGGGGCTGTCCCAGCCCCTTCCTCAGAAATATCACCATAAACAATAAACAATCTATTGTTTATGGTGGTATTCCTGAGGAAGGGGCTGGGACAGCCGCGAAACACATAGAATAAATAAATCACCATTCTTATATACCAAGATTGTGGTCCTTCCTTCTACTCAGCAGCGCGGATCATTGTACACCCTGGTCCTTTGGATTAATGCAAAAAGGAAGAAATTAATAGCATTCACTGCGCAGTAATATCACAATTTGTCTAAATCAATTTAATGGAATCTGTCAGAAGGTTTTTGCTATGTAATCTGAGAGTACAATGATGTAGGAGCATTGACCCTGATTCCAGTGATATGTCAGCTGTGTTTTGCTTTTTCAATACTGTCAGAGTTTTATCATTAAGAGGTTATCACTTTAGGATAACAAACACTGCTTCTCCTGGTCCAACCACACTTCCACCATTGATTAGCAGCAGGATCTGCAGTTGAGAAAACTCTGACTCTATTATAACTGCTGTACCTAGTAGCCTAAGTGATCCATGACTGGAATCAGGGTCTCTATCTCAATCTATAGTTAGGTAGGAAAACCTACTGACGGTTTCCATTTAAAAGTAATAAAATCAGGTTAGGAGAATCTTAACGAGGAATGTTGCAGCCTGTGTCTCACAAAACTATGCTCAAGACCTCTTCTGAGCATCTCTAATATCCTGAAATTCACTACCTTAACTGATCAAACTCTCTCAGACCTTCAAAGAATTCCAAAAACCTATACTAATAATGAAGATTGTATGCTATGGTTACTGCTGCCTACTTATTCCTCTTTTACATTAGACTTTCATGACAGTATCATGACTGGCAGAACACCTCCTCAGTTTTAGTAGCGTTACCTATGCAGGTAATATCTAAAAGAATAACCATTATTGATGAGTGAGCATGCTCAGCACTGCTCGTTACTATACCGAGCATCGGGGTAAGCAGGCAAACTCGTTACAAGGCCAAGTGTAGTGGGTGCTCAAGCAAAAAGTCGAGTCACCACCCACGTTTTGTGGCTGTTTTTCAGCCATTAAACATGTGAGGATTGTCTGCCAATCATGGTATCGCCGTGGTCTTTTTGGCTACTTGCATTGCTAGATTGGCCAGCCGCATTGCATTATCAGGTCTTGCATGAAACCTGTGGGTGCGATGCTCGGCACACTGCAGTTAAGGGAGAGTTGATTTAGGAGGGAGAAGTTAGATTAGAGTAGGCATATAAGTATAGTTGTAGACTAGTACCATTTATTGGTGGCACTGTGACTAAGTGGTTAGCACTTGCAGTGCTGGGGTCCTGGATTCAAATCCCACCAAGGACAACATCTACAAGAAGTTTGTAAGTTCTCCTCTTGCTTTTATAGGCTTCCTCCCATACTCCAAAGACATGCTGAGGGGATATTTAGATTGTGAACCCCAATGTGGACAGTATTACTGATGTATGTCCGTATCTACTCTTCCTCCAATCTCCAAAAGATTGTCATATACCAACCTCCGGGCTCTCCCACTACCTTTATTGACCAATTCTCCACCTGGCTTCTTCACTTTCTCTCTGCTGACATTCCCACCATCATCATGGGTGACTTTAATATCGCTACTGACACCTACCACCCAGCAGCCTCCAAACTCCTTTCACTTACCTCATCCTAGGGACTTATTCAGTGGTCTTCCACAGCCACCCACACAGACGGACATACATTAGACCTCATCTTCACCCGCCTCTGTTCCCTATTTAATCTCATAACATCCCCCTTCCACCTATCTAACTATCATCTACTCACCTTCTCCTCCTTGTCCTCCTTACCGGCCCCCAATGTCCAACCACTAGCACATCCTCACAGAAAATTTGCACATTTTGACATTCACCGACTGTCAGACTCTATTCTACCTCTGTCATCCATATCTTTACTTCACGATACAGACAGTGCCACCGCTTTCTATAACGCTACACTCACATCAGCATAGACTCAGTCACCCCTCTCGTTCATCGCAAGGTTTAATGAATCAATAGCCAACTCTGGCACAACAATCTCACCAAAAAACTTTGACAAGTCTCCAGGGCTGTGGAGTGGCGTTGGAAGAAAACACACATGCCAGACGATTTCACTTCTTTCAAACAAGCTACACTCGCCTTCAAATCAATCCTCACCTCGGATAACCAGACCTACTTCCCAAACCTTGTATTTTCCTTATCCTACAACCCCAAACAACTCTTCAACACTTATAACTCTCTCCTCTGCCCACCACTACCCCCTCTGACCTCCCTCATCTCTGCTGAGGACTTTGCCACATACTTAAAAAATAAGATCGACCAAACAAAGCAAACCTTTATTGTTACACCACCCCATACACTCCATATACCAGACCTCTGCTCTTCCCTCATAAACTCCCTCTCTAACATCACTGAACGTGAGATTACTCTTCTCGTATCCAAATCACACCTCACCACTGTGCACTTGACCCTATCCCTCCCCACCTCCTCCCCAACCTCACTAACATGCTCATCCCAGCCCTAATCCACCTCCTCAATCTATCACTATCTTCCGGGACCTTCCCCTCGGCTTTCAAACATGCCACCATCACACCCATCCTCAAAAAGCCAAACCTTGACCCGACTGCCATGATGAGTTACTGCCCCATATCGCTCCTCCCGTTTGCTTCCAAACTCCTTGAGGAACATGTCTATGCTCAACTTTCCTCCCACCTCTAATATAACTATCTCCTTGACAATCTATAATCTGGCTTCCGGCCCCACCACTCAACCATAAGTGCCCTAACCAAAATTACTAATGACTTACAGCCAAAGCTAACAGACAATTCTCCATCCTCCTCCTTTTAGACATATCCTCTGCTTCTGACACAGTCGACCACTCTCTCCTACTGGAGATTCTTTCTTCCCTTGGCATCAAAGATTTTATCTGTCCTGGATTGCATCATACCTTTCCAACCACACATTTAGTGCTCTCACACTACCTCCTCATCCTGCCCTCTCTCAGTTGGAGTCCCACAAGGCTCTGTCCTTGGGCCCTTACTTTTCTCCATCTATACCCTTGGCCTACAACAACTCATACAGTCCCATGGCTTCCAGTACCACCTGGACGCGGACGACACTCAAATTTACCTCTCTGGTCTAGATGTCAATTCTCTGCTGTCCAGAATCCCGGAGTGTCTGTCAGCCATATCCTCCTTCTCTTGCTTCCTAAAACTCAACGTAGACAAAACTGAACTCATCATCTTTCCTCCATCCCATCTTTCGTCTTTACTACCTGATATATCTATTATGGTAAATGGCTTCATGCTCTCTCTCACACCTGATATTTGCTGCCTCGGAGTAACTCTCGACTCTGCCCTGCTCTTTAAACCACACATCCAAACTCTCGCCACATCCAGTCCAGCTCAAGAATATTTCCAGAATCCGTCCTTTCCTCCGCCCTCAATCTACTAAAATTCTTGTACATGACCTCATCATCTCCCGCCTTGACTACTGCAACATCCTCCTCTGTGGCCTCCCTGCTAACACTCTTGCACCTCTCCAGTTTGTCCTCAACTCTTCTGCCCGACTAATCCACCTCTCTCCTTGCTACATCCCTGTTTATCCCCTCTGCAAATCCCTCCACTGGCTCCCAATTCCCCAATGAATCCAGTTCAAGCTACTAACACTGACCTACAAAGCCATTCATAACCTGTCTCCTCCCTATATCTCTGAACTAATCTCCTACTATCTTCCCTCACGTAATCTTCGATCCTCCCAAGACCTCCTCCTCTCCTCCACACTTATCCATTCCTTACACAACCGCATCCAAGATTTCTGCCAAATATCCCCCATCCTCTGGAATTCTGCGCCCCAACACGTCTGATTATCCACCACACTCGGATCCTTCAGACGGAACCTGAAAACCCTTTAGGAAAGCTTACAGCCTGCAATGACTGAGCTGCCGTGCAACCGCCACCAGAGCAGCTGCACCCCTGATGTACTGGCTTCTCCCCAATATCCAGTAGAATGTAAGCCTGCAAGGGCAGGGTCCTCTCCCCTCTGTACCACTCTGTCATTGGTAATTTGTTTACTGTATACTATATCTATAATTTTGTATGTAACCCCTCTCGTGTACAGCACCATGGAATTAATGGGGGTATATAAATAAATTTAATAATAATAATAATAATAAAGTATGTAAAGCACTGTGTTATTAATAGTGCTATATAAGTGAATACATATTATTATTATTTAGTGCCTTACATGTTGCACTAAAGGGTGTTTTTAGCCTGGATTAGCATAATAAGTAAATAAATAATGAAAAAAACATCATGGGGTTCTTCCTATTTTTGATCATCAGCCAAGGTAAAGCAGGCAACTGCAGGATGGTAACACCAGTCTGTGAAGGCCCATGCTCATTATGCCCTTCACAGTCTTAATAATAAAGCCTGCAGCTGCCCCAAAATTGGTGCATCATATTAAATGTGTCAATTCTGGTACTTCATGCCAGCTCTTCCCAATTGCTTGGTATGGTTGCAATCAGGGTAATATTTTTGGAAGTTGATGTCAACTGTGAATTGTCAGCTGGCATTAAGCCAAGGGGTTAGTAATGGAGAGGGGTCTATTACCCCCCCCCATTACTACGCAGTAATTGGAAAGTTTAATAAAAACACAGAGAGAAAAAATAGTTAATTTATATAAACACTGTCCCTTCTTCCCCGATAATTAAAAAAAAAAAAAATTAAGATCTAGCGTAATCAATGGTGTAGTGGTTCCACAACTTCCCTGGAGATTCATTCAGAATTAGAGGAGCAATCGAGAAGAGTAGTGCAAAGTGACAACTAGGTCCGTAGAAGGGGCAGGTGCTCCGAAACGGAATCCGTCACCTGTGTGTCTCCCCACTCCCTCCCCCATCGCAGAGAAACCATGGAAAGAGGACTCTGAAATAAAAAAGAAAAAAGCTCTGCTCGGTAAGTGCCGCATTTTTTTCTTATCCACTGGATTAATAAAGATGGTGTGGCTAAATGTCTTTTGTTTTTTTCCTAATATTTTTTTTCTTTGTGTTGTGTCTTCTTTACTATTTACTTGAAATTTTTAATGGCCGGGTCTACCTTGGCCTGACTCTTAAGAATTTAATGACAGCTGGTAATACAAAGCTGGTATTAAACTTTTATTACCCAGTGTGCCTCCACCACCAGGACCGTTGGATGAGCTGGGAAAAGTGCCTGAAAATGATGCTACGATGAATACGTCATTTTCAGGCGAGGCTGCGGGCTGCTATTCTTTAGCGTGAGGGGTCCCTAAAATGATGGTTCCTCACCCCACTGAGAATAGCATCCCTCAGCTGGAAGCAAGCAAGCAGCGGGAGAATGGTAGGATGATCTGTGTGTGTCTGTGTGTCTGTCTGTGTTTGGCAGCTTTTGGACACCTTGGAAGGTGTTTTCTATGAGTTTAATGTTGCCTGCCATTGATTTCAATGGTGTTCAGGGTGTTCGGCGAATTGTTCGTCGTACATTTTGGCAAACACCCCGCATTCGGCGAATGAACCAAATTTCCAGCTTAATTATGAGTTCTGTATAGCCCTGCTCCTACCACTGATTGGCAGCTTTCTATGTACACTATATCTGGGTCAGAGAAATGCCAATCAGTAGTGTAGAGGTGGTTATACAGAACTCAACATTCAGAAAACTGGTAGATCTGCAGAGAAAACACTGATTTTATGAAAATGACAGCAAGCAGCTCAGTAAGTGACACATCGCTGAAATGAGGGTCTGTGCTCCTATATGATGCTGCTCTCAGATGGGATGGCAAAAGAAGAACAGGCTGTGAGCAGGATGAACCTACTGAATCTAGTGTCATCAGATCATCAAGACCTGCTTACTGTTCTACAGTCAAAATAACATAACATCCCTGAAAAATGTATCCACAACATTAAAACCATTCCTCAGGCAGTCCTGAAGGCAAAGGTAATCCTACCGGCTATTCAGTAGGGATGTCAAATAAGATGCAAGTGCAGAACAGACAATGAATCTGCTGACTTTTGGTGATATTGAGATACAAAACAATTCAAGAGACCACGTCAAAACATATTAGTGTCTTAAAGACCATGCAAACAATACTTAAAAAAGATGGATGTGCAAGCTTAAATATGAAGATTTATAAAGAGGTACCAGGAAATAGCAAAACCAAAACCCCACATGCTTCCAAAAACCAATGACTGTTTATCAGACATTACGATGTCTCCGGATGATCAATGGCTCTGCTGTTAGCAGTTGGTTATAAAAATGATGTGTTGCACAAATAATTATACAGCGAATTCCTGACTGTTACTTTTCCACGGATCAACATTTCACACTACAATGTAATATCATTAACCGTGAGACATACGCTGTTTTGTTAAAGGCAACACATTATACATCAAGAAATAGTTTCCATTACCCATGCCATGTCTTATCTGGAAAGATAATAATATAAAGGAGGAAAACTGCATATTTTTGTGGAGACCATTTAATCCAGTTTGTGAGAATATTTTTTCATTTAGATAACACTAATATGTGTGTGGGGTAAGGGGCCAATAACACTTTGATTGTTGCATGGGGCCAGATCTCTTTATAAAGAACCTAATACTTCTTAGCGGTTGAAGGAGAAAGCCTTTCACATTTTCCTTTGCGGATTTACTTGTCTAGTGAAAATGACCGATGAATAAGAAGCTGGCTATCATAAAAGACAAAACTGTGGGGATCCTCATTAATCTGCTAATAGTTTTTTCTGTCATGCCTCTTCAAAGTTTCATGTCTTGCAAAGAATGCATGTCATGGCAGCAAAGGCAGCCTGGCCTTCCACTCATCACCAACATCAAGGCACGTTACAACAAAGCCAGTATGGCCTTTTAAATTGTCTTCTGCTTAACTTAACCATGGCTGGGGTTAACAGCCTTCAAACAGAAGGGGAACGAAATCTGTTTATTTAACTGTACGCACAAACCGAAGAAAGTACAAATAGCACCTATTTTACTGAGTAAGTTAACAAATAAGCTTAGAAAGTTACTAATTCCACATAGAATTCTGCCTTTGAGTTTAGAGAGAGGAGCGGAGTGTTCCTTAAGTAAGTGCCAACTGTTCAACTGCCATGGCTTCTGTCACGTTATAATCAAGGATTATTATGAAAGCCTCTCTATGGGACTCATGGTATATACAGAGTCTTGTAAATATTATTAAAAACGTTAGTGCAGTTCATCCTCACAGAAGTGAGTGGAACCATATGGGAGCACCCCTTAAGAAGGGAATTACCGAAATGAGCTATAAAAAATGTTCAAGCAAGTCAAAACATACATAGAAAATACTAACACTATCTAATAGGGAATATGTTATGTAATTCATAACTATTAAAATACATTGGAATAATACCATTTGAATTATATAAATTTAGAGAAGAAATGATGGGAGTGCTGGTGTGTCTCATGGTTCGCGCTGCTTCAGGGTTAAATAAACTCACCAAAGAGCCAAATCGATTTCCATCCTTTTATTCCTCCTCTCTCCTACGCGTTTCGGCGCCTATCCTGGCACCTTCATCAGGGATACATACCACTATCCAGTGGTTGGTGGAGGTCCTGCAGCAGCTGGAACATCGTTTCCAAAAACGCCTTCAAACCAGTTGTGGGGATCACAACTGGACCAGGTGAGCAGCTTCACAGCACCACCACTGTATATAAGTGTCACTAGTAATAGGGCACTATTGCGCCTCTTGTCCCCCTCCCTATTTTATCTTTACAATAAATTTAGAGAGGCAGGTCTGAATTGACCTTGGTCTGAAGTGATATCATTTTAAGTGATATCTTTAAAGTGTACAGCAGAAATGTATCAGAATGTAATCCTTGAATATGTTCCTTAATGCTGTCATGCCTTGATCTGACAATCGATCTATTTCATCTGCAGGTACATGGTGGTATCACTGTGTATTATACTCCATACCTACTGAATGCATTATTTATATCTGTCTCTCTTTGCACTGGTATGTGGCAGTATCACTGTGTATTATACTCCATACCTACTGAATGCATTATTCATATCTGTTTCTCTTTGCACTGATACATGGCGGTATCACTGTGTATTATACCCCATACCTACTGAATGCATTATTTATATCTGTCTCTCTTTACACTGATACATGGCGGTATCCCTGTGTATTATACTCCATACTTAATGCAAATTTCACATCTGTCTCTCTTTACACTGGTATGTGGTGGTATCCCTATGTATTATACTCCATACCTACTGAATGCATATTTCATATCTGTTTCTCTTTGCACTGATACATGGCGGTATCACTGTGTATTATACCCCATACCTACTGAATGCATTATTTATATCTGTCTCTCTTTACACTGATACATGGCGGTATCCCTGTGTATTATACTCCATACTTAATGCAAAATTCACATCTGTCTCTCTTTACACTGGTATGTGGCGGTATCCCTTTGTATTATACTCCATACCTACGTATTGCATATTTCACATCTGTCTCTCTTTGCACAGGTACATGGCGGTATCCTTGTGTATTATACTCCATACCCACTGAATGCATATTTGATCTGACTATACTTGTCCACACCTAAATTTTTATATGAATCAAAAACCCTTAAACTTTATTTAATTTGTAACTTCTTCACTAGAAGAAATTATTAAAATAGCCCCTTGCATGCTAATAAAACATAGAGTGCACTGTCTCTGCCTTGCAGGGACAGACAGGGGCTAGTATAAGGTAAGCCACCGTGGAGTGGGGGCACCGTATCATATATCAGGGTGATGACCACCGCTGAAAGGTAGTGGATAGGAGGGATACTAGTATACAGGGCCTAACTCTTCCTCCCCCACTTCTCTGCTGTGCACTGTAGCTTTTAATAATTTTTCTAGTGAAGTTACAAATTAAATAAAGTTTAAGGGTTTTTGATTTATATAAAAATTTGTCTGTTGTGACCCTATGTGGAATCAGAAGAAAGCTTTAGACTTGTCCACACCTACCCTTATCTTTCCATGCTGTTTGTTTTCCAATTCTCCTGGTTTGACTCAGTCCAAATGTTCCTAGTAACTCTAATCTGTAAATTTCCCAGTACTGTGTGGTGTATTACTGCTCCCTCTTCCCTCCTCCCCTCTGCCCACACCTGGATTCATTTCTGGCCATTTGAATGATATAAATTTAGAGAGGCAGGTCTGAATTGACCTTGGTCTGAAGTGATATCAGCAGAAATATACCAAAAATAGTCCAGAAATCGGTCAGAAGGTGAGAGATGCCAATGTCTACAAAATATATATGCCTATCTTTTCTCACCCTGCTCTTACACCATTATCACATTTTGCCTCACAGTTTTTGCTCCACTTATCCTCTCTCTCTTTCGCTATCCTCAAATCTCAGCACCCTCTAACCAAATAACTATCTCCCCCTCTCTCTTACCCCCACCTCACCTCATCCACAGACCTACTCCTTAACCTCAGACCTCCCCTACTGAAATATAGAACACGCCGGCCACTCTCCTTCTCCCACCTGCTTTCCCTTTATTTAAAACTTCTCACTGCTGGCGACATATCTCCCAATCCTGGCCCCCCACCATATACGCCCCACCTATCCTCACCTCCACCAAAGTAAGAACATTTGCAACAAGCTCCACATGATCCATTACCTTTTATACTTCCCAGAACCTTTCTTTTTTGGGTTACACTGAGACCTGGCTGACACCCTCTGACACTTCCTCCCCTGCTGCACTGAGCTATGGGGCCTTCACTTTACCCACACTCCTCACCCTGGCAACAGACGTGGTGTCACGCTGGGAGTGGGGAAGACACCCAGCGTAGGATAACGACGGGGGGGGGATCAGGAGTCCCTAATGCTAAGGGCACAGGAAGGAGACGGTGACCCCTGGACTTCCTAGAGCTGACCCTGTCTGCCCTGACGTCCCTATACAGTCTCCGCAACTGTCGCCGACCACGAACCTCGTCCCTCTCTGATCCTAGCACTACCTTATCTAAGGATCAGGGAGAGGTTCACTAGACCCCTCCACTAACAACTAAACACAAACACAAGGAAAAAACAGACAATGGGGAAAGAAAAACACTTATCTTGCAGCAGAACACAGCCACCTTCACAACTTCAGCTTCTGCTGGAGCAAGGATAAGAGTGCACAAGGAACTATCACCTGCACCGAGGAAGGGTAATGAACTTCCTTATAAAGGTGGAAGGAATCTGCTGGGTCCTAGAGACCTACAACATAGGTGGATAAAACCAGACCGAGCACAAGACCTCCACAGCCGTCTCCCCATAACAGAGAGATCTCATCACCTCTTCTCTCCATCATTATGGCTGGTGGGCCAAACGCTGGGATCGTCTGCGCGTGGCCTCCACCCTGTCATCCGTGCCACCCGTGACAGTACCCCCCCTCCTACGAGTGGCCCCCGGACACTCAGGACCAGGCTTATCCGGATGTGAACGGTGAAAAGCGCGGACCAGCCTCGCGCGGACACCTCCGACGCTGGCACCCACATCCGCTCCTCAGGACCGTACCCCCTCCAGTGCACCAAATACTGAAGAGAACGGCGTAACATGCGAGAATCAACCACCCTCGAGATCTCGAATTCCAGATTCCCCGCCACACAGATGGGATCAGGAGGCAAAGGAGATGGGTTAGACGACGGCACATACGGCTTGAGGAGCGACCTGTGAAACACATTGTGAATCTTAAGAGCAGGAGGCAACGCAAGACGAAACGCCACGGGATTGATAACAGCGGTTATCCTATAGGGGCCAATAAACCTGGGCCCCAACTTCCAAGAGGGCACCTTCAACTTCACATTCTTGGTAGACAACCACACGTAGTCATTCACACATAGGTCCGGACCTGGCGCACGCTTCCTGTCAGCCATACGTTTGTACCTGTCACCTAAGAGTTTCAAGCTACGCTGTACACCCCGCCAAACCGTGGAGAGGGACGAGGTAAAACGGTCCTCCTCCGGAACTCCGGAAGGACTCGTACCACTAAAAGTACCAAATTGAGGATGAAACCCATATGCACCGAAGAACGGTGACTTGCCAGTGGACTCCTGAAGACGATTATTAAGGGCGAATTCGGCCAAGGGCAAATAACTTGCCCAAGTCTCTTGATGGTCAGAGACAAAACACCTCAGGTAAGTCTCCAAATTCTGATTCACACGTTCGGTTTGACCATTAGACTGAGGATGAAAAGCCGAAGAAAAGGACAACGTAATCCCCAAACGTGTACAAAAAGCCTTCCAAAATTTGGAGACGAACTGAGTACCGCGATCAGAAACCACATCGGAGGGAATCCCATGAAGCTTCACAATCTCACTTACAAACACCTGTGCCAGTGTCCGAGCATTAGGAAGTGCGGGCAGTGCTACAAAGCGAACCATCTTACTAAATCTATCTACTACTACCAGTACCACCGTCTTGCCCGCAGACGCCGGAAGATCGGTGATAAAATCCATTGACAAATGCGTCCATGGCCTCTCAGGAATAGACAATGGCACGAGAGACCCAGACGGACGGGTATGCGGAACCTTCGCACGTGCACACACATCACAGGCGGATACGAATTCCGCTACGTCCTTCCTCAACCCCGGCCACCAAAAGCGACGAGACAAAAGATCGAAAGTGGCCCTACCGCCCGGATGCCCCGCCAGTACAGAGTCGTGATGCTCTGACAGCACCCTGAGGCGCAAAGAGAACGGCACAAAAAGCCTCCCAGAAGGACAGGAGGCAGGGGCGTCCCCCTGAACCTTCAACACCTCCCCCTCTAGATCAGGGCAAAGAGCAGAAACAACCACCCCCTCCTGCAAGATGGGGACGGGACTCTCATGAGAACTACCACCCGGAAAACTACGCGATAAAGCATCCGCCTTCACATTCTGAACCCCCGGACGGTAGGTGACGGTAAAATTAAATCTCGTGAAAAACAAAGACCACCTGGCCTGCCGGGGATTGAGACGCCTGGCGGACTCAAGGTAAGACAGGTTCTTATGGTCGGTAATAACCGTGACGGGATGGACAGCCCCCTCCAGCCAGTGCCGCCATTCCTCAAAAGCCAACTTAATAGCCAAGAGCTCCCTATTACCCACATCATAATTCCTCTCGGCCGACGACAACTTCTTGGAGAAGAGCGCACAGGGCACCCATCTCCCAGGCGAAGGACCCTGCGACAACACAGCCCCCACCCCCACCTCAGACGCATCTACTTCCACAATGAAGGGCTGAGACAGATCGGGCTGACAAAGAACAGGTGCGGAAACAAAACAACGCTTCAGGGAGGAGAAAGCCTGGCGAGCAGACTCCGACCACTCAGAAAAATCCGTCCCCTTCCTAGTCATGTCCGTGAGAGGCGTCACCAGTACCGAATAGTTCTTAATAAATTTACGGTAAAAATTGGTAAACCCCAAAAAACGTTGCAATGCCCGTAGATTGTCCGGCCGTTCCCAGTCCAGCACCGCCCGGACCTTATCCGGATCCATCCGGAAACCCAACGGCGACAAGAGGTACCCCAAAAAACGAACCTCCTGAACGGCGAAAACACATTTCTCGAGTTTAGCATACAGTTTGTTGTCCCGTAAGACCTGCAACACCTGTTTGACATGGGACTGATGCGTCTCCATATCGGGAGAATAGATCAAGATATCGTCCAAATAAACAACTACAAATCTACCCACCAAATGATGGAAAATATCATTGACAAAATGTTGGAACACCGCAGGGGCGTTAGTGAGCCCGAACGGCATTACGAGACTTTCAAAATGGCCGTCCGGGGTATTAAATGCAGTTTTCCATTCATCCCCCTCTCTGACCCTAATCAGGTTGTAGGCCCCCCTCAAGTCCAACTTGGAGAACCATTTGGCACCCACAACCTGACTAAACAAATCAGGGATCAGAGGGAGGGGGTATGGATCACGGACCGTAATCCGATTCAATTCCCGAAAATCCAAACAAGGACGGAGGCCCCCATCTTTTTTTTTCACGAAAAAGAAACCAGCCGCAACCGGCGACGTGGAGGGCCTAATGTGACCCGTCTCCAGACTTTCAGAAATGAAATCCTTCATTGCTTGTCTTTCGGGACCAGATATAGCAAACATCCTAGCTTTGGGCAGTTTAGCTCCGGGAACGAGGTTGATAGGGCAATCATATGCCCGATGAGGGGGCAAGTCTCGGCACCCCGTCTCTGAGAACACATCCTCATACTCCGATAGGAATGGGGGCAGAGATTCAGCAGATACCACCGAAAAGGATGTAGCCAAACAATTCTCCGAACAAAAATCACTCCATTCCACAATGTCCCTGGACTGCCAATCCACTACGGGATTATGTTTAATCAACCATGGCAAGCCCAGGACAATGGGAGCGGGGAGACCATCCAAGACATAACAAGATAACGTCTCCCGATGTTGGGATCCAACCGTCAACTTAATGTTATGGACGATATGTGTGAGACTACCCTGAGCAAGAGGTGCTGAGTCGATGGCATAGATACGGATGGGGCGAGACAATAAACAGCGGTCAAGCCCATGAGCGTGTACAAAACGAGCATCCACCATGCAGACCCCCGCACCACTATCCACAAACACAGATATGCCTTCCGTTTTGCTCTCTAGCGCCACCTCTGCACTCAGGAGAAAATGGGAAGTACAAAAGGAGGATACACACACCTCCCGCTCGACCACCTCCACACCCCCCATAGTCACACGAGGTCCCGGCACCCTAGTCCGTTTAGGAGCGTAGGGACAGGCCCCGATAAAATGGTCTCCTTTCCCACAGAAAAAACAGACCCCCTTCCCCCTGCCCCGGGAGGCACCGGAGGAGAGCCTCGAGGCCGCCGCGCCTCCAAGCTGCATAGGTTCCTCCCCCCTCGGGAGAAATGACTCGCCCTCCGAGTGACCACCCGGCAACAAGGAATCACCATGAGAAGAGCCCCCAGTTGCAGGAGGTCTACCCCTCCGCTCCTGGAGGCGTCTATCCATGCGAATAGCCAACGACATAGCTGCCTCCAGGGACGGGGGGGTCTCATACACTGCCAGGGCATCCTTCAGTCTTTCTGAAAGACCCTGGCAAAAATGACTCCTGAGAGCCGGATCGTTCCACTTTGTGTCCATAGCCCACCTGCGGAACTCAGAACAATATGATTCCGCCGACCGAGTCCCCTGGTGGAGATGGCGCAATTTGGATTCAGCCAAAGAGACACGGTCAGGGTCATCATATATGAGGCCTAAGGCGTCAAAAAATCCATCCACAGACTGGAGACAAGTAGAGTCCTGTGGCAGAGAGAAAGCCCAGGATTGGGGATCCCCCTGCAGCAATGATATAATAATTCCTACCCGCTGCTGCTCATCACCAGTGGAATACGGCTTAAGCCTAAAGTATAATTTACAGGCCTCTTTGAACACAGTAAATTTGTCTCTGCCTCCTGAAAACCTGTCAGGGAGGGCAACCTTAGGTTCCGGTCTGGCCGGACCCACTGCTTGATTCCCCAAGACACCATGTTGCGGTTGTGGTCCCTGCAGAGCCGACCGAAGGTCCGCAACCTCCAAAGACAAGGTCTGCAGCTGCTGGGCTAAAGCAGACACAGGATCCATAAGGAAAGGAAGGAAAATCAAATCCTCCCCTTCCTTCACTTACAGTTATGGCAGGTGATAATGTCACGCTGGGAGTGGGGAAGACACCCAGCGTAGGATAACGACGGGGGGGGGGGATCAGGAGTCCCTAATGCTAAGGGCACAGGAAGGAGACGGTGACCCCTGGACTTCCTAGAGCTGACCCTGTCTGCCCTGACGTCCCTATACAGTCTCCGCAACTGTCGCCGACCACGAACCTCGTCCCTCTCTGATCCTAGCACTACCTTATCTAAGGATCAGAGGGAGAGGTTCACTAGACCCCTCCACTAACAACTAAACACAAACACAAGGAAAAAACAGACAATGGGGAAAGAAAAACACTTATCTTGCAGCAGAACACAGCCACCTTCACAACTTCAGCTTCTGCTGGAGCAAGGATAAGAGTGCACAAGGAACTATCACCTGCACCGAGGAAGGGTAATGAACTTCCTTATAAAGGTGGAAGGAATCTGCTGGGTCCTAGAGACCTACAACATAGGTGGATAAAACCAGACCGAGCACAAGACCTCCACAGCCGTCTCCCCATAACAGAGAGATCTCATCACCTCTTCTCTCCATCATTATGGCTGGTGGGCCAAACGCTGGGATCGTCTGCGCGTGGCCTCCACCCTGTCATCCGTGCCACCCGTGACACGTGGTGGAGGAGTGGGCTTCCTCCTCTCTGCAAACTGCTCCTTTACCCCAATCCAATCCCCACCCTCCTTTATGCACCCTTCTTCTGATATTAACTCCGTTCATATCTACTCTCCCTCCAATCTCCAAATGGTTGTCATATACCGACCACCGGGATTGGCCACTGCCTTCATTGACCAATTCTCAACCTGGCTTCTTCACTTTCTCTCTGCTGACATTCCTACCATCATCATGGGTGACTTTAATATCCCTACTGACACCCGCCAGCCAACCGCCTCCAAACTCCTTTCACTTACCTCATCCTTTGGACTTACCCAGTGGTCTTCCACAGCCACCCACATAGATGGATATACATTAGACCTCATCTTTACCCGCCTCTGTTCCCTATCTAATCTCACAACCTCCCCCTTCCCCCTATCTGACCACCATCTTCTCACCTTCACATGCTTGTCCTCCTTCCCAGCCCCCAGTGTCCAATCACTAGCACATCTCCGCACAAACCTTGCACAATTAGACATTCACTGACTCTCAGATTCTATTCTACCTCTGTCATCCATATCTTCACTCCACGATATGGACAGTGCCACCGCTTTTTGTAACACCATCACATCAGCCATAGACTCCATAGTCGCCCCTCTCATTCATTACAAGGTGTGATGAATCAATAGGCAACCCTGGCAGACCAATCTCACTAAAAAAACTTCAACAAGTGTCCAGGGCAGCAAAGCAGCATTGGAACCAAACACACCTGCCAGATGACTTCACTGCCTTCAAACAAGCTACACTTGCTTTTAAATCAGCCATCACCTCTGCTTAACAGACCTACTTCACAAACCTTGTATCTTCCTTATCGTACAACCCCAAACAACTGTTCAACACATTTAACTCTCTCCTCTGCCCACCACTGCCCCCAAAAACTCCCCTCATCTCTGCTGAGGATTTTGCCACATATTTAAAAAATAAGATTGACCAAACAAGGCGAACTTTTATTGTCCCACCACCCCAAACACTTCATATACCAGACCTCTGCCCTTCCCTCATAACCTCCCTCTCCAACATCACTGAAGGAGAGCTTACTTGTCTCCTCTCCATATCACACCTTACCACTTGTGCACTTGACTCCTTGCCTTTCCACCTCCTCCCAAACCTCACTAACACGCTCCTCTGAGCCCTAAAACAACTCTTCAATCTATCGCTAACTTCTGATACCTTCTCCTCTGCTTTCAAACATGCCACCATCACACCCATCCTCAAAAAGCTAACCTTTGACCCAACTTCTATGAGGAGCTACCCCCCCATATCACTGCTTCCATTTGCTTCCAAACTCATTGAGCTACACATCCATGCTCAACTTTCCTCCCAACTCCCATCTAACTTTCTCCTTGACAACCTACAATCCAGCTTCCGGCCCCATCACTCCACCAAAACTGCCCTAACCAAAATTACTAATGACTTACAGCCAAAGCTAACAGACATTTCTCCATTCTCCTCCTTCTAGACCTCTCCTCTGCATTTTATCCTCTCTTCCCTTGGCATCAAAGACCTTGCCCTGTTCTGGATTGCCTCATATGTTTCCGACTGCACATTTAGTGTTTCCCACTACCACACTACCTCCTCATCCCACCTTCTCTGTGTTGGAGTCCCACAAGACTCTGTCCTGGGGCCCCTACTTTTCTCCATCTATACCCTTGGCCTAGGACAAATCAAAAAGTCCCATGACTTGCAGTACCACTTGTACATGGACGACACTCAGATCTACCTCTGTGGCCCAGATGTCAAATCTCTGCAGTGCAGAATCCTCGAGTGTCTGTCAGCCATATCCTCCTCCTTCTTCTTAAAACTCAACGTAGACAAAACCAAACTCATCATCTTTCCTCCATCCCATCTTTCATGTTCACCACCTGATCTATTATGGTAAATGGCATCATGCTCTCTCCCACACATGAAATTCGCTGCCTCAGGTTAACTCTCGACTCTGTTCTGTCCTTCAAACCACACATCCAAACTCTCGCCACCTCCTGCAACCTCCAACTCAAAAATATTTCCAGAATCCATCCTTTCCTAAGCCCTCAATCTACTAAAATTGTTGTACATGCCTTCATTATCTCCCGCCTTGACTACTGCAACATCCTCTTCTGTGGCCCCCCTGCTAACACTGTTGCACCTCTCCAGTCTGTCCTGAACTCTGCTGCCCAACTAATCCACCTCTTTCCTCGCTACTCCCCTGTTTCTCGTCTCTGAAGATCTCTTTCCTCAGCCCTCAATCTACTAAAATTGTTGTACATGCCTTCATTATCTCCCCCCTCGACTACTGCCACATTCTCCTGCTAACACTGTTGCACCTCTCGAGTCTGTCCTCAACTCTTCTGCCCAACTAATCCACCTCTCTTCTCGCTACTCCCATGTTTCTCCTCTCTGCAAATCTTTTCACTGGCTCCCGATTCCCCAATGTATCCAGTTCAAACTATGGTGGCTTAGTGGTTAGCACTGTGGCCTTGCAGCGCTGAGGTCCTGGGTCCAAATCCCACCAAGGTCATTATCTGCAAGGAGTTTGCATGTTCTCCCCGTGTTTGCGTGGGTTTCCTCTTGGCACTCCGGTTCCTCCCATATTGTAAAGACATACTGATAGGATCTTTAGATTGTGAGCCTCAATGGGGACAGCATTACTGTTGTATGTAAAGTGCTATGGAATTAATAGAGCTATATCAATTAATAAATATTATTATTATAACACTGACCTACAAAGCCATTCATAACATGTCTCCTCACAATATCTCTGAACCAATCTCTCACTATCTTCACTTAATCTTCGATCCTCCCAAGACTTCCTCCTCTCATCCACACTTATTTGTTCCTCACACAACCGCCTCCAAGATTTCTGCCGAATAACCCCCATCCTCTGGAATTCTGCACCCCAACATAGCCAATTATCCACCACGCTCGGATCCTTCAGACAGAACCTGAAAACCCATCCCTTCAGGAAAGATTTCAGCCTGCAATGACCGAGCTGCCGCCACCAGAGCTGCCGTTACACTGCCACCTGATCTGCTGCACCCCTGACCTACTGTCTCCTTCCCAATATCCTGTAGAATGTAATGTAAGCCCAAAAGTGCAGGGTCCTCTCCCCTCTGTACCAGTCTGTCATTGTTAATTTGTTTACTGCAAACTATATCTATAATTTTGTATGTAACCCCTTCTCATGTACAACACTATGGAATTAATGGTGCTATATAAATAATAATAATAATAATAATAATTAGAATGATCATTGAGAATGGTAGACATTTGTTATTGTGTTTGTCACTTTCTGGCATGAAGTTGTAAATTTTGCCTTATGCCATAAGTGTACTATAATTTGTGAATCTTTCACCCTTGTTCACACTTGTATTATGCATTTACAGAAGGGAGCAGGACCACAATCAGACCTACATAATTACTATAATATACACCTGAAAGTTGCCTAACTTATGGTGCAAATCTATGCCAGTCTATGGCTGACATAGGTTTGATACTTTAGGAGCACAGACAGCAATTGGGGTGCTATTTTTTTTTAATAAAAAAGCATGCATTTTACACTACCAGTCTCTCTATTAAGTACTGTAAAATAATAGGAGTTACCCTGCTCTGGTGTGGGAGAGGTTTTAGCACTGGCTCTCCTGGTTGCAGTTCTCAATTCCTCCAGATTGCCAAAGGAGGAGACAGTGAATTAGCTGCTGAATGTCCTTAGGGATCCCGCCGGAAGAGCCAGTGCTGACACTGCTGAGATGACGCCCCCACCAGAGGTAACAGTGCTGTGGTGTCGTTTTCCTTTTACCTCCACATTTCCCTTTTCGTTTTGGAGAAAACGATCCAGTTTCATTGTGTGTGCGAATTATTCTTGAAACGGTAGATTTTCCAATACCAACGGTGGAAGCGATTTCTCTTACAGTCAGACTTGTATGTTCATTAAGAGTAATAATTCTAGACCTCTTCCGTGGAGTAATATCCATTTTTACAGGCACGAATCACACTGAGAGAAAAAGTACACTAAACCACTCCTCACAGAAACAAGCTCTCAACTGAAGCTGAGGGGGCAGCTAGCTGTTATTTTCTGACTAAAACCAGTCAAAACACATTTTGTTACTCAAGGTTGTACACTCACACCTGTTCAAAGCAGTTAAAATTGGTTTGAATCACTGACTGGTAACCCCAACTTACGATTTTGCTTAAAAAATGCTTTGTCCCAATTAATTTGCACAGCACTGTGTATCTGCTATAATTTTACTTGGGGGCAACAATGATTAAGAAAGGGTTGTCCCAGTAGTGAAAGCAGTGAACAACCCATTTAAATTGTAATAAATGTTATTCACAAAGTTTTTAACTAAGCAGCATGAAATCCCTACTATATAGGGACAAGAGAGAACACAGAAGTGGAGATAATTGATTATTTATCACCTCTGCTCATCACCATTTAGTACTTCACCATTTAGTACTTGCACGGATATCATGGTATTTGGGCTTCGTGGTACTCACCGAATATTTGTGTGCTTGCCTCGCAAAATTTGAGTGTTCCATACAGTCTTTTTGGTACATGATTTTCAGGCACTAAATATGCTAGGCTTGCTTGTCAATCACACTAATGCTGTAGCCATGTTGGTTGTGGCATTATGGTGATTAGGTGACCGCCCAGCAACTTAGGGTCTATATAACCCCTGCTGCCATCTTGTGTACATTGCATCCTGAAACAGCATAGTGGGAACTTAGGGACAGAGAGAGTAGCGGTCGGATAGTGTTTCTGCCATCTAAATCTAACACAACTGCTCTTTTATGAGCTACATAAAGTCTTTACTAGGTCACAATAGTGTAGAGAGAGATTGTGGAGCAGAGACGGACAAAATATTAGTCTTCCAGTATCTCCATAATAGAACAACAATTCTTTCTAGAGCTAAATTTCCAGCACACATTGGGAGCTATCTAACATATTTCCCTTTTCGGGTGTCCTTAAAAAACACTGGTCCTTCTTCCACTTCAAATTTTTGGTGTCACATTTTGTTTGGCCTCTGCCATAAAACTCCCAAATATTAATACAATCCTAGTGAGCTCTAAAAATCCTGTCACATGTAGTATTTCCCTTTTCTGGTGTCCTAAAAAAAAGCATTGGTCCTTCTTCTCCCTCAAATGTTTGGGGTCACATTTAGCTTGCCTGTGCCAAAAACTTTCAAATATGAACAGTCTCCTAGTGGGCTCTTTAAATCCTGTCAAATAGAGTAGTTGCCTCTTCTGGTATTCATTAAAAAACACTGGTCTTTCATCCGAAGGTCATTTTTGGGGTCAGACTTTGCTTAGCCTGTGCCATAAAAACTTCAACTATAATTTAAAACGGTCCTAGTGTGCTCTTAAAATCCTGTCAAGTACAGTAGTTGCCTTTTGTGCTGTCTGTTAAAAAGCTTGGTCCTTCTTCCCCTGATCATTTTTGGGATCACATTTTGCTTGGTCTGTGCCCTAAAACTATCAAATATTAATACGGTCCTAGTGTGCTCCTAAAATCCTGTCAAATAGAATAGTTGCCTTTTCTGATGTCTGTTAAAAAACACTGGTCTTTCTGCTCCCTGTAATTTTTAAGGTCACATTTTGCTTGCCCTGTGCAAAAAAAGTTTTATAAAGGTGCCCTTTCCCTAACAGGCCTATTTATGTGACTAATCTAGCTAACTGATTTTTTAGTTAATATTCCTTAAAACTGATGTTCAATGGAGCAGAAAATGTACTGGAGCAGTTGTATTACTTCTGAGGCCTCCCTGCCCAATAGGCTTATACATGTATCTGACCTAGCTCACTAATTTATTTTGTTATTGTTCCACAAAACTGATTGTTGTGCCACCTAAGAGTGTCGGAACATAAAGTTTACTGTAGCAGTTGCATGAGTTTTAAAGGCCCCCTGCCTAATAGGCCTACATGTGTCACTATTTCACCTGTTCCAGTTCAATGTTTAACCTTCAGATGCTAGGCGAGGAACTGTTCCAGACCCTGTGCCATGCATGCAGTCTTTGCCATTACACCATTTTTATTCTGTGTCAATTGATGCCACTTTGGTGATATGCAATGTGCACAATTCATGAGTGCAATGAGTGGCCGAACTGCACAGCTAATACAAGTAAAATGATAAAATGTATTATGATAATCACTGCCCTAGAATATAATGCAAATTGGAAGACTTAGCTTCAGCAGTGAATTAATTTTCACTGAGCTCCCTCTCCCTCCTCCCCCTTCCCCGCCCAGAGGCCAGCTTGGGTCTCCATCTTTTTGGAGTCCAGCACACACTTTTCCTTTTTCAATTAAAAATAAGGGCATATAAACATTGCACAACTCTGTTAGTCATAGTGTTAGGACCTGGTGAGATGGAAGCACCTTGTCGTAGGTCACCAGGTCTTCCAATTAGCATTATATTCTAGGGTAGTGATTGTCATAATACATTTTATCATTTTACTTGTATTAGCTGTGCAGTTCGGCCACTCATTGCACTCATGAATTGTGCACATGTAGTGTCAGTGCTGCAGCAGATATCTCTTATTTTTCATTAGTATGTATTTTTCTGCTTGCACCTGCAAGCAAGGTTAGATGCCAGTCATCTCTATTAGTAACTTTGGTGATATGTAGCCTTAATTTTTGAAAATATGGAGACTTACTCCTCTTTGGTGTCTTTTTGTGAATTTAGCAAGGTTTTCTGAGCACCATGCCTACACCTGTCACTTATGTCCTTGTTACTGATTAGAGATGAGTAAACACTTTAGTGTTTAGTTCAGTTCGCCGAACATGGGGATGTTCAGTGAATTGCTTGATGAACAGTTTGCCGAACCCCCTAAAACCCATTGAAATCAATGGCAGGCAACATTAAATGCATACAAACCTCCTTCAAAGGTGTCCAAAAGCTGGCAAACTGCTGATATTAGTGCCAGACACCAGGAAAAGTGACAACAATCGAGCCAGAGTACAAACATTATCATTGTGTAGCATGGTTGCATGAGACATGGTCTGAGCCAGCCTGCACACTCTTCAATATCATTTAAAAATAGGAGTTGGCTCACATTCACTTTAATTTCAGAGGAGGGTCAAACTCAGTTAGAATTGACGCATGAATGAGTAATGGGAGAAAAGTGGCAGCAGTTTTCTATATTAAGTAAAAGGAGGCTGAGGACAGGTGTAGGCATGTCACTCAGAGAGCTCTACTCAAGTCATGCATTACGCAGTAAGGAGATCCCAAGATGAGTCCTCACTTTTCCAAAAATTAGGGGCAGACCACAGGAAAGTGACATCAAATCCCACAGACCAAAAATTGTAGAATAACCCAGCTTGAATGCATATAACAGGGTCTGGAACAGGGCCTGGCCTAGCATTGCAAGATTAAACATTGATCAGGAATGAGGGGATTGGTGACAGGTGTAGGACAGTTGTGCATGGTGACCTCAAACTTCATGCAAAAGCTCCAATACATTTTAGGCTACACCACACTCAGTAGGCGGCTGCGGCATTCAACAGAAGGTTAACCTGGTGGATACAAAAGGGAGAGGAGACAGAAGCTAGAAGCAGCAAGAGGCCAGATTATCTACAGGAGATCAGGCTTCACACTGGGAACAGAATAGAAGGAAAGGAAAAGAAAAGAACATAAAGGAGGGTTCCATCTCAAGCCAGAAATCCCAATTGCAGCCTGGAGCGTTCGCCAATATACCATCTAATGAACTGTTGAACTGTACGGCTGAAAGCAAGTGTTCAAGTAAAGTTATCCGATGAAGTGAAGCTTTGACTCTGCTGCATCATTCCTATATAAACTGGTTTATTACAGCATCACTGCCCCGGTGGTCCAGTCCCGCCTGCGGAGACTATTCCATCCAAGCCGCAATACCACCGACCACCGGAGGACTGGGGCGGCGCTGGTGAACATTACCAGAGTCAGCAGGTGGCGACACGACAAAGACAACTTGTAAATAATCCCCTGTAAATATCTCCCCTTATTCAGTTGACCCCCAGGGCCACGGCTCCAGGATGGCCACCCGTGAATTCCCGGACTGAGAGAGAGAGCCCGAGAGCCGAGTACCCCACAGACCTGGGTGCATGTCAGTTAGTCACATGTATTGGCCTATTAGGCAGTGGGCCCTCATAAGTCATGTAACTGCTCCAGTCAATTTTATGCCCCAACACACTCAGGTAGCATGAGTATAAGCTTCAAGGACTACTATAAGAAGAGGATTCAGGTGGGTCAGTGACCTGTATAGGTCTATTGTGCAGGGGAGCCCTCAAAAGTCATTCAACAGCTCCAGTGAATTTTATGCCTTGCCACTCAGGTGGCAAGAGTAACAGCAGCAGACCTCTGATTCCAAGGCAATGGTATGAGTGAACAGCTCTGCCGACTTGGCCATCTGTGTTGACCCACAGTCAGTAGGGCGGCTGGGGAATTGTAACACGTGAGGAAACAAGTGAAATTGGGGTGACACCTCTGAGGACTGGAATGTGTGTGATATTGAAATTGAGGTGGAGGAGAGGCCACTTGATAGAGCCCTTGCTATCCAATGTAGCACCTGCTCTTTCTGGGCCTCATCTACAAGTTGTAGCAATGTGCTGCAGCATAAGAAAGTGAAGGTCATTTACTAAAGAACTTGACATTTTTCTTTGGCTAGAAACCAGTGTTTGTTGAGCAGAGCTTTCAGTAACTTTAGCACCCACCCATGAACACCAAGCATTTTCCTCTTTCCAACATGCCTATTCTCCTCTCCACCATGACCATGGCTTTTACCACTCATATTTGATGATAACAGATTTGGAACTCAGAAGTTATAGGCCCAAAAAATCTGGGGATGTGAATACAGCCGATCAGAATTGGCAAACCCTGGTACTGTGCACAAAGAGTTTGTATCTATATTTAGGCAGATATAGCAAAAGATGCTTTTTAGCACTTAATTTCTGGAGATTTTAATAGAACACTGCACCAGACCAAATTTGGCAAACACTGGTAGTAGACAAAAAGATTTGATGCCTAGATTTGGCAGATCTAGCAAACACTGCTTTTTTGCACTAAATTTGTGGGGATTGGAATAAAGAAATGCAGCCGACCATATTTACAGTAGCAAATCCTGGTACTGTGACCAGAATGGGCTATTTTAGAAAGTAGTCACTAAACTATCTATCTATCTATCTATCTATCTATCTATCTATCTATCTAGAAAAAGTTCTCTGCAGCACTCAGCTACTACCAATGACGTACAATTGCTAACAAGCTATATGTATATGAAAAAAAAGTTTAAAAACTTACGTTTTTTCAAAAAACTCAAAAATCTTATCTTTTTATTTCTGAAGTTCTTGGTACATACATTGGCCAATGTCTGTTTGCTCATCAACTGCGACAAAGTGACTTCAGGTCTGATGAGTCCTACGCTGATATCCCTATCCTCCTTGTCCGCTCCCCCACTTCTCAGTGGGCAGACACCACCTCGACCCTAGATCACCTGTGGTCAATGAGGGTGCAATTGCAGCATGGAGCCAGCAACTCCATATGATACAAAAAAAGAGAAAAAAAAAACTGCACAGCACTCACAGACTAAATGTGAACTGGTGCCAGCAGGGACGCTGGGTCAAATAACTAGAAAAAGTTCTCTGCAGCACTCAGCTACTACCAATGACGTACAATTGCTAACAAGCTATATGTATATGAGAAAAAAGTCACTAGCTGGCTATCTCTCTGAGTGACGCACACAGTAGCAGCAGTGGCGGCAACAGCAAAACTTTCCCTGAGTTCTAACAATATAACAATGGCGACAAAGGAAAATGGTCACTTCTTATTGAAAGAAATAGTGTGAGCAAGTCCTTGTCTTCAGAACCAAAGGCTGAGGTTTATTCGGGTAGGAAATAATACAGAGATATATGGCAAGGCAATATGACAGGTTTCAGAATGGCAGGCACACGTGGCACACAGGATGGAAAAGTGTCGCCCCGCCTGTCTAAGGCAGAGGATTTTTATACAATTTTCTGCCATTGGGTAACGTTAGTGGCCATTATCTTCAATGGATACATAATGACCTCATCCTGACAAAGGCAATACTTACATTTCACGTAGAATATAGGTTGACATGAAAAAAGCACACTAATTTCATTACTAACTACATACTACACTTAAGTTTATCCATACAAATTATCTTACAATAGCCTTTTTGGGACCAAGCACAAATCACAACTTATTGACATTAATTAGCTCTGTTCTTGATCATATGAAACGTCATATAGCCTTGAGGAATACACCACACCATAAAATATCGAGAAATACTGTAAAAAAGGAGTAAATAGTGAATTGGTTAACTATTATCATGATGAGCTTTTGATATATGCTTAGAAAACACCACAGTTTTTGTGTCCAGTACGTTGTGGCTGGCTATACCATACCATCAATAATGTATCATCATAGATTAATAATTCTGGAAAATATACGGACTTATTATTAAGCATGACCAATCGCAAGGAAGTACTATCAAGAATATCCCCAAAGGGGAAGAAAAACGATCATATGGTCATTTATATGAAAATATTAATTTTTATTATACAAAAGATTACACGGTACAGGGGGTGAGAGTAAGGTAGAAAATCAGCATGATACGATTAATTTAAGAGATATTATACCATATGTATACATCTAATATATGATGTAGAGATATTCATTAACCATCAATCAAGAGTATACATAATTCTATTTAGGGCAATGAACCATCACATTTATAAATAGGTGTCAAAAGACAAGGTACCTCTGTACTTTACTGCAGTATATATTATATATCAAACATATGGTTTACAGAGTTTTTATCATATATAAATAGTTGTATATATTTTTTATATTTATTTATTTTTATTTTTTATTATTTACATATATAAGTAGGGTCAGGAATTGCATATCATTATAGTGCCTTGCATAAACAACTCACAGTTACTCTCATATTAATGTGGTTAGGAGCTATCTGCATAGAGAACCATATCCAGTATTTTGATTTATATATAAAATTATCTTATGCAGACAGCACTTTATACTATATCTCAAACTTCTAGAGAAGATGGTAATTACCACAACCATGAGAATAACATGTGTGTTAATGCAGTCACCACTTCAAGTGCAGCTGCACAGCCCATGTAGTCAAGAGTCTCAATCAGAAGGGCACTGCACAAGAAAAGCCTGTGCCTGCAGCATTACTCAGTCTCTCATTGTTAATGAGAGGACATCTGCTGCAGCCATCCCTAAACCCATACTATGTCAGTTTGATGTGACCATAACCATCTATTAGGAATCACCAAGCCCCAATACACTGCAGTTAGAGAGATCAATAAGGTTATTGCCTCAAGGTTCAGTACCTGTTTAAGTGGAGGATCGTATCATACATGCGCCCTTATGCGCATTTCGGATTACTCCTTCATCTGAGGGCTTTTGCTCAGACCAAACCTAATTAGCTCCATGCCTGTTTTTCTTCTAGGGCTTGATCTCTTTTATTACCTGAGACCTACAGCAAAAGTTCAGTAGTTCTATTTTTTTCAAGCTTACACTAAAACTTTACAAGAGACAATATGGCTGACGAAGGCCTTGGTACTTAAGGCTTCCGTCTAACTATTGACCATTCTCTAACAAATCCCTCTGTTGTACTTATGGTAATTTGGTAAATTACCCGAAGTACAAATTGGCATATGAGTCTAGTTCTAGTTCTCATATATAGTATTGAGGGAATGCATAATTTCGTACACTGCCTGGTCAGTAGGAGTGTTGGGAGGGACTGAAGGTACCCTTGGAAGAA
>JARQOC010000001.1:282990921-283074656 GCA_033576535.1 Allobates femoralis
AAAATATATTGTATGGCTCATGCGCCTTGCATTAATTATAAAAATTTTGATCCCGCCCCTTGGGCTAATTTTTTGAGGCAACAAGCCTATGCCTGCATCGTGGACGTTGCTTGTACTATGCTGTCAGGACAAGCAAGAATATAGTATGGGCCACGCGCCCTCCTCTATTTCTAAAAAGAGTTTATAAAGCCCTTTGAGCTAATTTTTTGAGGCAACAAGCCTATGCCTGCATCGTGGACATTGCTTGTACTATGCTCTCAGGACAAGCAAGAATATAGTATGGGCCACGCGCCCTCCTCTATTTCTAAAAAGAGTTTATAAAGCCCTTTGAGCTAATTTTTTGAGGCAACAAGCCTATGCCTGCATCGTGGACATTGCTTGTACTATGCTCTCAGGACAAGCAAGAATATAGTATGGGCCACGCGCCCTCCTCTATTTCTAAAAAGAGTTTATAAAGCCCTTTGAGCTAATTTTTTGAGGCAACAAGCCTATGCCTGCATCGTGGACGTTGCTTGTACTATGATCCTGCTGGAGCCTGGCGAAGGGTCCCACTGTACGCTACGGAGATAACACGTAGACGCGCTGTGTTGCAAGTAGACGTCCCAGCCTCTCGCATATGTGTTCCTATTGTTGTTGCCATAGCGAGTCATTAAGTAACCCCCCCCCCAAACACAGGCACTATTTATTTGTCAGCAACATTTGTATGTGGAGTCATGATTTTACACATACTAACCAAGGTGCCTTCATGCGCCATGCGGGCCGTAAAGTACTTGCTAATGATGATGACTTTAAGGCCACCCACAAAACAACCTACAAAGCCATTCCCTGAAAAAAGACAGACACAAAGCAGTTTTTTAAAAATGTGTATTATCACGCCTTAATGGCAAAGATGTCAGCTTTTAGAAAGCTCACAAGCACAACAAAACCAAACAAATAAAACAGAAAAAAACAAAAATAAATTGTGCAATGCACTTTTTGGATAACAAAACAAACAAACAAAAAAAAAAAAGTGAGCCCTACAGCTGGTGGTAGGTCGGCTGATTGTGTGGGGTAGCCTCTACCGTGCCACCATCACCCTAGTCCTGGAGGAGGTCCAAGGCCCCATGGATAGCCTCCCCCAATGATTGTAACCCTGTAGGGTGGGTCATCTGGGACGGTGTGTCGCAATGGCCTTGGGTTGGTATGTCTATGTTTGGTGGACACCAAGGTTGTATAGGCCTCTGGGTCGCCACGTAGCTGTCCCGGGGTGTGGGCCTGTCTAGCCTGTTGGAGCTCGACTGCTGCCACCCCTCCAAATAAGAAAATACCTGGCCAGGGTGGTTTGGGGCCGACAGGCATCAAGGACAATGTGGATTGCTGACCTTGCCCGCAGTTGTCTCTCCAATGGAATGAGAGCCAAGAAAGCTATGAGACTGCGAGCAAAGTCAGCATCACATTGTCCAAGGTGGTCATTTTGTGCCCCCTGGATCTGAGCAGGGCTGATGGGGTTCTGGTGACTCCCCACACTGCTGGCAGTTGGCAGTGGACGAAGCTGGATGGCCAGAGGTTGGTTTTGGTGGGGAGACCGTTGTGGTGGCCCTTCAACCTCCTCTTCTTCCTGTGGCCGGCCATGCCCCAAAGGTGGTGGTGGTGGTGGTGGTACTCCTTCCTCCTCCACTTGAAGTCGGGGTGGTTCAGGGGCCTCCCTCGCCTCTTCAGGCAGCTGTGGTGGCGGGTTACCACGCCGCCTTTGGTAGTGAGCAGCTCTGTGGGTAAATATAAAAAAAATTTGGTGAATGGGTTGCGTTTGGAAACAAAACCATAGGCCAAACATAAAATGTGCACGCTTTTTTGACTCAGTGTATCTGTGTATTCTGTGCCTTTTCATTGTTCGCCTTAAGATGGAATTGCAGCAAATAAATTAAGGACATTTTGGCTCATGCCTCAACCAATATTCTATGTGTCGGTAGTGTTGGTCCTCGATTTTTTGCCATTACATTAGAAATGTAAAAATTTGTCTGCACTATTACACTGTGCCCTGCCTTAGGCAGGACAGGTATTTAGGCACCTGAAGACATATTAGTGGCCAGAACTATTGCTTTGACTTTTTGTTGAAACTTTATGTGGACAAAGCTATAGCCTGACACTGTGAGGCAAACACATTCTTCAGGGTTGTTTGCCATCAGATGGACACAAAAAGAAGCAGTGTGGGCAGCCTTGGTCTCAATGCACATAACCCAGATCTATACGGCAGATCAGCAAGACAGGAAATGGAGTCCTGCAGCATAGGTGACACATGAGCATTCGGCGTTAGTGGCCTACACTCCTTTTTGCTGCCATGTATGCTAATCAGGAATGTCTTGGTAAAAACACACAAAACAGATAGCTTGGCATTTGAAACGACTGTAATGGACATAGAGTATGGGGTTGTTTTTGAGCAGCAGGTCACACATCGTTGGTGCCAAACAAGGTGGTATGCACAGATGGACAGTTTTACAGTTATTCCAACGGGGCCGAACAAAAAACCGGGAGCAGCAAGGGCAAACCTTGGGTTTCCTAAAGGACCTTGGACATAAAAGCCTGTTGCACTTAAAATATGGCCCCCTTTAGTTTGATTTTATACAGCATTAATACACTATGTTTTCCGGAGGATTCGTAATGTGGCCATCAGTGAACGAGAAAAAAAAAAATTTGCATGTGGGCCCTAATATCTACACCATCACCTTGCAGGCCCAAATATACCCATGGGAAAACTCACCACACATATTTGTAGTGCTACAGGGTATGTCCTCAAATGTGTGTGACTGTGTCAACAATCTGGGATGGGGATGATGTACAAACAGTTTAGTGCAAAAGCGGTATATCCTTGCAACGTTATTTAGCCGAAAAAAACACCCACAACTAAACGTGTAGGGATGTATGTGGCCCTTATGCAAGTCGAGGCCATTAGGAACTGATACAAATGAGGCTTATGACAGGCAAACCAGACAAGGCCACACACCTTAGAGGCCATTGCAGGGAAGAACATGGCTTTGTTCCACAAACATGCCAACAATAATAGCTAATTGTGAGGTCACGGAACATTGTGTCTGACCACCCTGCAGAACATTGCTTATTTGTCCCAACGTCACAATGTGACTATAAATGTGTATGTCCTGGATCATTGCCAAAGGTAATAGAATTCTGTTGCACCATGGCAGAAACAAACCCCAGTGTGGGTATGTAAACCACCACACTGATTATAGAGCTTCATACGTAGACTGTGTGCCCTCGTGGACAGGGTCCTCTCCTCTTGTACCTGTATGACCTGATTGTCTTCATGTACTGTTTTTTGTCGTTAACCCTTATCCTCATGTAAAGTGCCATGGAACCTAATGGCGCTATATAAATAAATGATAATAACAATAATAGTACACAACAGTGCAGCAGACACATACCTTGGCATACGGACCACCGGTTCAAGGAAGGACAACCGGTCGTAGTGGCGATATATCGGCCCTGGATCAGCTTCTGGTCCCCCCTCCGAGATCTTACGGTGTTGCCTTTTGTGCTGATCCCGACAGCTCCTCCACCGTTTGAAAAGCACGTCAACTGTGAAATGATTTCAAACCGGGTTTAGACCTCTGTAACATTTGAAACACTAAAAGTATGTGTACAAATCAACAATAACATTTTATTCATGTTGTGTGTGTAATGTGTATACAAGGCACAGTGACACGACAGTGTGGAACATCATCAACAGCATTACGGACATTGAGCTCACGTGGCCACAATCACAAATGGGGCAGGGCACATGTCAACGCATAGAGAATGTAATAGTGTGGGCACCAGACTCCGCTCATTAGTGGTATTTATATACACCCAAGCCCCTGGCCTTCAGAGCCAGGAGGACCAGCCCTTAAACTAAGTGTACTATTGTGACCCCATCCAAATATAGGCAACCATGCGACGGCGCATGATAACACATTGAGGGCCCTGTATACCCTACTATGGGGGCCCTGTATACCCACGGGGGCCCTGTATACCCACTGCTGGGGGGCCTGTATACCCACTGGGGGCCCTGTATACCCACTGCTGGGGGGCCTGTATACCCACGCAGGGGCTGTATACCCACTGCTGGGGGCCCTGTATACCCACTGGGGGCCCTGTATACCCACTGCTGGGGGGCCTGTATACCCACGGGGGCCCTGTATACCCACTGCTGGGGGGCCTGTATACCCACTGCTGGGGGCCCTGTATACCCACTTGGGGCCCTGTATACCCACTGTTGGGGGGCCTGTATACCCACTGAGGGCCCTGTATACCCTAATATGGGGGGCATGTATACCCACTGGGGGGCCTGTATACTCTGCTGGGGGGCTGTCTACCAGTGATAGCCGCTGTATACCAGGATGGCGGTCAATATGTTTTCACAGTTTTTGGGGGCAAAAGTAGGGGGGACGGCTTATACACGGGTCGGCTTATACACGAGTATATACGGTAAATGCAATATAACGTGTGAACACATTCAACTTACCAATAGGGATGGGCGAGTCTACTCGCTAGGACTCGGGACTCGGCGATTCTGAAGGTACTCGCAGGACTCGTTACTCGGCGAATCTCCCAGCTTGGACTCGCACAGTGACGAGTCCAATGGAATTCAATGGCAATAAGCTTGACTCGTCACAGATACCCGCTGTCAGCAGCGAGTCTGAGCGAGTCTACGATTCCGAGTCCTACGAGTCTACGAATCCGAGTCCTGTATACTGTATTCGGGATTCGGACTGTGGAATACAGAATCTGTTATGTTGCGAGTCAGCACAGCGTGCGTGTTAGGTCAGAAAACTTGTGAAGATAGCCAATCATAGTCAGTAATGGCATAGCAAAGTTGATTGTGTCAGGACTATGATTGGCTGCTGTCCAGCGTCATGCCTATGTCATCTATGACAGGCAAGGCAGTATATAAGGCTTGTCCCCGCCATTTTGGGCACATTCCTGAGACGATCTGACCTAGTATAGGGAGAGAGAGATATATGCTGGAGCAGATCAGGGATTGTCAGTGTAGGGAAGATTCCTTTTATTAACCCAAAAAGCTCTTCTGAGAGCTAGGAGGAGGACGGAGTAGTGCTGTGTAGGCAGGCAGGCAGGGAGGGAAGGAAGGAGAAGCCTTAGTGCACACAGGACGGACCTCATAGCTTAGCTTACTCACTCAGCTTTGCTAACAGCTGCAGTCAGAGGCTTAGCTGAGGTGCTGTTTCATTTTTGTTTTTGCACCAGATCGATTTTTGTTCCTAATAAGCCATAGAGCGTTATTTTTTCTGTGGCAGACCAGTGCGTTGCTGCTAGCACGTACTCCACCTTAGGGAGTGTAGTGTGCGGCTTCACTGCCAAGTGTGAGAGCGCACACTTACCCCGCCAGCAAGTGACGCATTCAGCTAACCTAACCACATCTCGGTGGCTGTGCGCACTTGAAACTAATTTTTTTAGGGAGTGTAGTGTGCGGCTTCACTGCCAAGTGTGACAGCGCACACTTACCCCGCCAGCAAGTGACGCATTCAGCTAACCTAACCACATCTCGGTGGCTGTGCGCACTTCAAACCAATTTTTTTAGGGAGTGTAGTGTGCGGCTTCACTGCCAAGTGTGAGCGCGCACACTTACCCCGCCAGCAAGTGACGCATTCAGCTAACCTAACCACATCTCGGTGGCTGTGCGCACTTATAACCAATTTTTTTAGGGAGTGTAGTGTGCGGCTTCACTGCCAAGTGTGAGCGCGCACACTTACCCCGCCAGCAAGTGACGCATTCAGCTAACCTAACCACATCTCGGTGGCTGTGCGCACTTCAAACCAATTTTTTTAGGGAGTGTAGTGTGCGGTTTCACTGCCAAGTGTGCGCGCGCACACTTACCCCGCCAGCAAGTGACGCATACAGCAACACCTAACTCCAACTTGGTGACTGTGCATTCATCTACAATGTCTCAAAAAAAAACAATTACCAAAAAGGATGTTGCAAAGGGACAGGGACGAGCTCGTGGCCGCAGCAGTCTTGCCCAAGAAGGCACTGGTACAAGTACACAGCCTAGGATTGATAGAACGTCCTTTTTTCTACCTAGAAATCCCAGTACTCAAAGAAAACGTGTGTTGAGGCCGGATGAGCATGACAAGATAACATCTTGGATGGCTCAGACGCCCTCGACCACTGGTTCTTGCAGTACGCAATCATCCGTGGCAAGACATTCTAGTGTCGCTACAGACAATGCAGCGCCATCCAATCCTCAAAGTCGTCATATTGCCTCAACCCATCGGCAGCCAGAGGAAAATTTGAATATGGACCTTGGTCACTCGGATGACTTATTCGGTTCTTATCAAGGGGTTTCTTTGTCACTGCCTGACGAGATACTTGAAGTAGACGAAATGTCTACTCATGGCCAAAGTTTGGAAGTAGCGCGTCCTGAGGAAAGACACTTTCACGAAATGCAAACAGTATCTCAGGAGGTGGATGATGATGAGGATGATGAGACACACATCTCATCTGGCCAGCCTGCTCAGTCAGTTTATCCAGAATCCTTTGAACTGGAAGGGGTGGATGATGACACCACAGATCCTACCTGGATTGCTGAATTGCATAGCCAAGAGAGCAGCCAGGAGGACGAAAGTGGCTATGTACCACTGGCAAAATCACAAAGGCGTACTGTCTCCAGAACACAAACTGTGAGAACAGTTGCCCAAATAGCGTCAACTGTGGCACAAACTGTGCCAACTGTTGCACAAACTGCAAACACAGTTGCCCAAAATGTGTCCACAGTTGGTGTTGAACAGAGTCATCCTCCTCTTCCTCCAATTAAAAATAAAGGACGAACAGCCAGTGTGTGGAAATTTTTTAAGGATAGCCCAACATTACCAAATATGGTTATCTGTAAGATGTGCCAGGCAAGGCTTAGCAGAGGCACGGTAAAAGGAAACCAGAGCACCAGCAGTATGCGCAAGCATATGTCTCTTAAGCACCCAATTCAGTGGGCACCCTATCAGGGTTCAAAATCAGTGCCTTCTGATCCAAACACTTCCAGGCCACCTCAGATACATCCTTCACCAGCAAGTGTTCAGGCTTCAGCTCCTGCTCAAGCGTACTCCTCCCAAGGTGCTTTACAAGACAGACATGACAGTAGTCAATCCTCTTGTCAGTCTGGTCCAAACGTGCAGTTGTCAGTGCCACAGCTGTATGAAAGACAGCGGAAGTTCCAACCGACACACCCATATTCCCAAAAAGTGACAGCGAAAATAGCCAAGTTGTTAGCTGTGGAAATGCTGCCGTTTAGGCTTGTGGGTACAGAGTCTTTTCGGGAGTTGATGGCTGAGGCAGCACCACGATACTCTGTACCCAGCCGGTACTTTTTCTCACGTAGTGCCGTTCCCGCCTTACACCAGCACGTGGTTAACAACTTAAAACGTGCTTTAACAAATGCTGTCACCGCCAAAGTCCACCTAACTACGGACACGTGGACAAGTAGTTGTGGACAGGGCAGATACATTTCACTAACGGCTCACTGGATCAACCTGGTGGAGAGTGTCCCAACTTCTAAAACTGTACCATCTGACATACTTCCAACTCCACGAATAGCGGGCCCAACATCATTCCGGGTGTCTGCCTCCTCATATATGTCCAGTGCCCAATCTGCTTCTGCCACTTCCTTGTCCACTGCTGAGCCTCAAGCACCATCACGTCCGAGTTGGGAGCTTTGCAGTACTGCTTCTGCAAGGCGACAACAGGCTCTTCTGAAGCTTATCTGCCTAGGTGACACACGTCACACTGCAACAGAGTTGTGGAAAGGTCTCAAGCAACAGACCGATGAGTGGCTGGCCCCACTGGAACTACAACCAGGTCTAGTTGTGAGCGATAATGGTGCAAACCTTGTGGCGGCAATAAAGCACGGTAAACTTGTACATGTGCCTTGCATGGCTCATGTCCTGAACCTGGTAGTTCAGAAATTCCTCAAAATATACCCAGAGTTATCTGAGCTACTGGATAAGGTGAGGCGAATTTGCGCCCACTTTAGACATTCGTCCACAGCAGCTGCAAGTCTTTCTGCCCTTCAAATCCAATTTAACTTGCCGAAACACAGGCTAATTTGCGACATGCCTACGCGATGGAACTCCACCTTCCATATGCTGGCAAGGTTTAATGAGCAGCAGAAGGCAATAGCGGAATTTCAGCTGCAACATGCCCGTCAACCTGGAAGTCATACCACACACATCGGTACTTTCGAGTGGGTCTGGATCGCTGACCTTTGCGAGTTGCTGGATAACTTCGAATACTGTACCAAACTCGTCAGTGGGGATCAGTCGATTATAAGTCTCACCATCCCCATGCTCTGCCTGCTCCAAGAATCCCTATTGAATCTCAAAACAGATGCTTTGAGAGCACAGCGGATGGCTATGGAGCCAGAATTGAACATCGCTGATCCTAGCCACCCTAGCCAATATCAGCAGGCTACATTGGTTCAGGAAGATGTTGATGAGGGTGATGATGAAGAAGATTTATTTTTCTCTGGTACTGATGTGAACCCTGATGGGACTCCCAACCCTACGTTTATGTCGGTACAGCATGGGTGGGCTGAAGAGGAGGAGGCGGACACCGATTTAGAGGCCACGACGCGTAGTGATCTTCATTCTGTTGTAACCGAGAAGATGAGTCTTTGCAGCTTAGCACACATGGCTGAAGTAATGTGTCAATGTGTCTCCAAAGATCCACGCGTCATACACATCTATGATAGCGACCTCTACTGGTTGTCAACGTTTTTGGACCCACGGTACAAAGACAAATTTCAGTCGCTGCTGTCGCACTCATTCAGGGGCTTAACGATGGATCATGTAAAGAGGGTTCTTCTTGATATTTTGCTGGCAATATCACCGTCTGAATCCGCTATACATCGAAGAACCAGCTCTTTCCAACAGCAGCCTTTGGTTGGGACACAAACGCCATCAATGACAAGAAGAGGTGGGGGTAAGATGTCCGCCAACTGGGCGATGTTCAACAGACCTTCCAATCAAGAACGTAATTTGACTACGGTGACCTTGAGTAGGAGACAACAATTGTCCAACATGGTGCAGCAGTATCTCAGTGACAGTACCAGCTTCCTAACCGACCCTTCTGTACCCTTTAATTACTGGGTTTCCAAGCTGCACACTTGGACTGAGCTGTCATTGTATGCCTTGGAGGTGCTGGCATGCCCAGCTGCTAGTGTGACATCAGAGCGTGTTTTCAGTGCCGCTGGGGGTATAGTCACTGATAGAAGGTCCCGCCTCACCACAGAAAATGCCGACAGGCTCACTCTAATTAAATTCAACAAGGATTGGATATCATCACAGTTCCTAAGCCCTCCTGACGACAGTACACAATCCTAGATAAACCTAATCATAATTAATATGATTGGGATATTGCGCTGTTAACAATATGCCCATTTTTGACAGGAATTAATGACAAGTCCCGTAGCTCTGTTGATTTGATTCGGCACCCAGTCCAAGCAATAATATGCTATGGGCCAAGCGCCCTGCTTTATGTAAAAAAATACTTTATTAAGCCCTTTGGGCTAATTTTTTGAGGCACCAAGCCTAGGACTGCATAGTTGGCCTTGCTTCTTCTATGCTCCTAGTCCAAGCAATAATATGCAATGGGCCAAGCGCCCTGCTTTATTTATAAATAGACTTTATTAAGCCCTTTGGGCTAATTTTTTGAGCCACCCAGGCTAACAAGCTTATCATGCTTTGGGAGACACCCTGGCTAACAAGCTTTTTATGGCCCTTAGGCCTACATTTATACCAAAAATGGGATACAGCCCCTTGGGCTAATTTTTTGAGCCACCCAGGCTAACAAGCTTATCATGCTTTGGGAGACACCCTGGCTAACAAGCTTTTTATGGCCCTTAGGCCTACATTTATACCAAAAATGGGAAACAGCCCCTTGGGCTAATTTTTTGAGCCACCCAGGCTAACAAGCTTATCATGCTTTGGGAGACACCCTGGCTAACAAGCTTTTTATGGCCCTTAGGCCTACATTTATACCAAAAATGGGATACAGCCCCTTGGGCTAATTTTTTGAGCCACCCAGGCTAACAAGCTTATCATGCTTTGGGAGACACCCTGGCTAACAAGCTTTTTATGGCCCTTAGGCCTACATTTATACCAAAAATGGGATACAGCCCCTTGGGCTAATTTTTTGAGCCACCCAGGCTAACAACCTTATCATGCTTTGGGAGACACCCTGGCTAACAAGCTTTTTATGGCCCTTAGGCCTACATTTATACCAAAAATGGGATACAGCCCCTTGGGCTAATTTTTTGAGCCACCCAGGCTAACAAGCTTATCATGCTTTGGGAGACACCCTGGCTAACAAGCTTTTTATGGCCCTTAGGCCTACATTTATACCAAAAATGGGAAACAGCCACTTGGGCTAATTTTTCCAGGCACCAATCCTATGCCTGCATCGTGGGCGGTGCTTGGACTATCATCCTGCTGGAGCCTGTTGAAGGGTCCCACTGTACGCTCCATACAAAACGCGTAGACGCGATGTGTAGCATGTAGACGTCCCAGCCTCTCACATGTGTGTTCATAATCTTGTTGCCATAGCAAGGCATAAAGTAACCCCCCAAACACAGGCACTGTTTGTCAGCAACAGTTGTATGTGGAGTCATGATTTGACACTTAGTAACCAAGGTGACTTCATGCGCCATGCGGGCCGTAAAGTACTTGCTAATGATGCTCTCTCCCCTGTCCCCCACGCCAACTGTCTCGGGGTAATCCTTGACTCCTCCCTCTCCTTCAAGCCCCACCTGTAGTCCCTAACCAAGTCCCTGTGACTCCAACTCAAAAATATTTAACCAATTCGGTCGTTCCTCAATCCTGACACTGCTGAAACACTCATAAATGCCCTCATCATCTCCCGCCTTGACTACTGCAACCTCCTTCGCATAGGTCTCCCTGCCAACTCTCTTGCACCTCTCCAATCTATACTAAACTCTGCTGCCCGACTAATCCATCTGTCCTCACGCTACTCACCTGTCTACACCCTCTGCCAAGCCCTTCACTGGGTCCCCGCCCCACAGAGAGCTCACTTTAAAACACTGATCATGACATTCAAAGCCTTACACAACCTATCCCCACCATACATCTCCGACATGATCTCCCGATACCATCCCTCACGCTACCTGCGTTCATCCAAAGAACTTCTCCGACACTCCCCCCTCATCTCCTCTTCCCACAACCGCATACAGGATTTCTCCCGGGCATCAACCATGCTCTGTAACTCGCTGCCCCACCTCATCACTCACTCGCCTACCCTGGGAACCTTCAAGAAACACCTAAAGACTCACCTCTTCCGACAGGCCTACAACCTGCCATGACACCCCGCTACACGCCCCACGACCGACACCTTCCCCACCCTATTGTATCCCCACCCACCCCTCGTTGAATGTGAGCCCACGCGTACAGGGTCCTCTCCTGTTGTACCTCTATGACCTTATTGTCTATGTTTATTGTACTTCTCCTTGTGTACCTTATCCTCATGTAAAGCGCCATGGAACCTATCGGTGCTATATAAATAAATAATAATTATAATGATGATGACTTTAAGCCCACCCACAAAACAACCTACACATCCATTCCCTGAAAAAAGACAGACACAAAGCAGTTTTTGTAAACTGGGTATTATTCCGCCATAATGGTAAAAATGTCAGAAATTTTTTTTTTTTTTATTTTTTTTTGGTACAACTTTGTAAACAGTAGGAAAATATAAGAAATAATAACATAAAGAAATTGTGCAATGCACATGAACACAAAATAAAAAACAAAAAAATAAGGGGTCTACAGCTGCTGGTAGGTTGCCGCATCCTCCGGCCTTGCCAGTAAAGTGACACCATCACCCTGGTCCTGCAAGAGGTCAAGGGCCCCATGAATGGCCTCCGGCAACCCTTGAGGGTGGATCCTCTGGGCAGGTGTGGGGAAAAATGGTAGGTCCCTGTTAGGTGGCCATTGTGGAAAGGTAGGTACAGGCCTCTGGGGTGGCACATGGCTGTCCCGGGGTGTGGGCCTGTCTTGTAGGTTGGAGTGTCTGAATTGCCACCCCTCCAAATAATTGAAAACCTCACCTGGGTGGTTTGGTGGGCGACTGGCGTCAAGCACAATCTGTAATGCTGACCTTGCCCGCAGTAGCCTGTGAAATGGAATTTCATCCAGGAATGGTATCAGACTGTGGGCAAAGTCAGCATTACTTTGTGCACGCCGTCTATTAGGTGACCCCGGGATCAGACCATGGCTGCTGTGAGGTGGGCATCCAGGTTCCTCCTCTTGCGGCCGGACATGCCCCAAAGCTGGGGTTGGTGCTGGTGGCGGCGGTGGTGGTGTTGGTGCTGGTGGCGGCGGTGGTGGTGTTGGTGCTGGTGGTGGCGGTGGTGGTGTTGCTGGTGCTGGTGGCGGCGGTGGTGGTGGTGCTGGTGCTGGTGGCGGCGGTGGTGGTGGTGTTGGTGCTGGTGGCGGCGGCGGTGGTGGTGGCGCCGGCCGTGGTGGTGGTGGTGGGTTTTCTCCACGCCGCCTTCTGTTTGGCGGTGGAGGGTTCACAGCACGCCGCCCTCTGTAGTAAGCTTCTCTGTGGGTAAAGTAAAAAAAAATTTGGTGAATGCATTGCATTTGGAAACAAAAACATAGGTCAAACATTAAGTTGCACGCTTTTTAGACTCTGTGTATCTGTGTATTATTAATCAGATATTTGTTATTATTATGAAAGAATAGCCAACTGTACATAACATAAAGGAATACGTGACTTTCTTTGCTAATTCCATACTAATACATAATTTTTCACCCCCTGATTACCACCCACCCCCCCCCCATCCCATCTAATCTAGACGATCAATAACACCAATGGTTCACATGAAAAAAAAAAGTCCCCCTGACTTCACTTTTAACTTGACATACTTAATTCACAAAACTTTTAGCTTATATCATCTATATAAAGCAGGGAAGGGGTTGAAAGGTATACAATATATATATATATAATCTATTTATATAATCGGGAGTTTGAAATTCCGGCACTGTAGCCTAATCCCAAACTCCTTAGCGTCACTGCGAGCGGAGACGCGTATGCGCCTTCGCGAGCCGCAGACGCTTAACTCACACAGCCGCTATAGCGTTTTCTCGAGCGGCCTCGCGCCCTCCGCTCACAGCAAGACCTGCGCCCCTCACAGCGCCCAATCCGCCCCGGAATGCTGGCATTTGTACTTCCCCCGTCTGTGCACCCACAGGTCTTAGCAGATCACTGATGCTGACAGCGGGGGGCGACAACACAGACAATCAAATCAGGAGGAGGTCAGTGTCAGGAGGAGATGACAGACGCCCGCCGGGGCCTGTGACACTGCAGAGGTCACAGCGGGGCTGTGTGTGCGGACAACGGGGAGGCCGGGGGCTACGGACGTACCGGACACGTCCTCTGCTCCTGGAGATGTGCCGCGGTTCCGCGCTCGCAGCGTATCTGACGCTGGAGCCGCGCTCACCACGCCCACACCACGCCCTCTGCCAAACAACCCACACCTCTCACTAACCTCCTGCAGCTAACCACACCCCATGTTTACCTTTGCCATGATGTCATTTAGCTGCGGCCGCTATCTTTAATAAGGTCAGAAATGATGGCAGTAATCGGATCTCTGCTCCCTCTAGCACGCCCCAACACTGTAGCACCATCTATTAACCCTATTCTCATCACCTATATACTCTGCTACCCACTGAGCCGCCTGTATACTCTGCTACCCACAGACCCGCCTGTATACTCTGCTACCCACAGAGCCGCCTGTATACTCTGCTACCTCAGACCCGCCTGTATACTCTGCTACCCACAGACCCGCCTGTATACTCTGCTACCCACAGAGCCGTCTTTATACTCTGCTACCTCAGACCCGCCTGTATACTCTGCTACCCACAGAGCCGCCTGTATACTCTGCTACCTCAGACCCGCCTGTATACTCTGCTACCCACAGAGCCACGTGTATACTCTGCTACCCACAGAGCCGTCTTTATACTCTGCTACCTCAGACCCGCCTGTATACTCTGCTACCCACAGAGCCGCCTGTATACTCTGCTACCTCAGACCCGCCTGTATACTCTGCTACCCACAGACCCGCCTGTATACTCTGCTACCCACAGAGCCGTCTTTATACTCTGCTACCTCAGACCCGCCTGTATACTCTGCTACCCACAGAGCCGCCTGTATACTCTGCTACCCACAGACCCGCCTGTATACTCTGCTACCCACAGACTCGCCTGTATACTCTGCTACCCACAGAGCCTTCTTTATACTCTGCTACCCACAGACCCGCCTGTATACTCTGCTACCCACAGAGCCGTCTTTATACTCTGCTACCTCAGACCCGCCTGTATACTCTGCAACCCACAGACCCGCCTGTATACTCTGCTACCCACAGACCCGCCTGTATACTCTGCTACCCACAGACCCGCCTGTATACTCTGCTACCCACAGAGCCGTCTTTATACTCTGCTACCTCAGACCCGCCTGTATACTCTGCTACCCACAGACCCGCCTGTATACTCTGCTACCTCAGACCCGCCTGTATACTCTGCTACCTCAGACCCGCCTGTATACTCTGCTACCCACAGACCCGCCTGTATACTCTGCTACCCACAGAGCCGTCTTTATACTCTGCTACCTCAGACCCGCCTGTATACTCTGCTACCCACAGACCCGCCTGTATACTCTGCTACCTCAGACCCGCCTGTATACTCTGCTACCCACAGAGCCAAAATGGAAACTAATGTATATATTTATAAATAATACTAAATGTACACAACAGTGCTGCAGACACATACCTTGGCATAGCGGCCACCGGGTGAAGGAAGGACAGCCGGTCATAAAAGTGGTAGTGGTTGAGCAATGGAGCGGCTCCCGGTTGTCTCTCTGAGTACTGCCGGTACTGCTTCTTATGCTGGTCCCGGCAGCTCCTCCACCGTTTTTTAAGATGGTCAACTGTGAAATGATTTGAAACCGGGTTTAGAGATGTGTAATATTTGAAACAACAAAAGTATGTGTACAAATCAACAATAACATTTTATTCATTTTGTGTGTGTAATGTGTATACAAGGCACAGTGACACGACAGTGTGGAACATCATCAACAGCATTACGGACATTGAGCTCACGTGGCCACAATCACAAATGAGGCAGGACACATGTCAACGCATAGAGAATGTAATAGTGCGGGCACCAGACTCTGGTCATTAGTGGTATTTATATACACCCAACCCCTTGGCCGAAAGAGCCAGGAGGATCAGACATTAAACTCATTGTACTGTTGTGAGCCCATCCAAATATAGGCAACTATGCGGTGGAGCATGATAACACATTCAGGGTCCTGTATACCCTGCTATGGGGGCCCTGTATTCCCACTGCTGGGGGCCCTGTAAACCCACTGGGCCACTGTCTACCCACTGCTGGGGGCCCTGTATACCCACTGCTGGGGGGGCCTGTACACACACTGAGGGCCCTGTATACAGGGACTGACTGGCAGCCTACAGTTTGGGTCCCAACCCTCCCTCACCGGCCCGACACAGGTGAGGACGGGGGGTGGGGAGGGTGATGACTGGCGGCCGCCTCACAGTCACCGCAGCTCCCGCATTCTCCTATGGCTCGCTCCCAGCCGCAGCCTCGCGCTCCTCACAGCCGCTCGCTAACAGTCGCAGCCGCACGCCACTCACAGACGCTCACTCCCGGACGCAGCCGCGTGCTGATGACGTCATCGCGCGCCCAGGAGCTTCCGTTTCCGCCTGCTGCTTCAGGGACATGCGGATTATTCATGCTCCTGCAGCCGCATGACCCGTGGCACCTGGGCCAGTCCGCCCCTGCCTGTATACCACAATATGGGGGGATGTATACCCATCTGGGGGCCTGTATACTCTGCAGGGGGAGGTGTATACTCTGATGGGGGGCTGTCTACCAGTGATAGCCGCTGTATACCAGGATGGCGGTGAATATGTTTTCATAGTTTTTCGGGGCAAAAATAGGGGGGTCGGCTTATACACGGGTCGGCTTATACACGAGTATATATACAGTAAATGCAATATATAACGTGTGAACTCATTTAACTTACTTAGATTGCTCTGTTCCTCATGGTCACTCCGATGGAACGCAGGGAACATCTCTTGGGCGATCTCTCTCCAGGCTGTATTAATTAGGGTCGTATCCCCATACTCAGGATCTGTAGGGAGCCATAGAAATGGACGAGCCTCCACAAGTGCAATAAGACGCAGTGTGTTCACCGTGCCACGTCCTGCTGCCATGATTGCACTGATGAATGGATCGCTCTGTGTGTGCGCCTGTCAGCGCGACTCGCTTCCTGTTTCCTTAAACCATGGTGTGTGCTGGAGAATCCCTTCCCTCGCATCATCGGCTACAAGCCTCAAAATAAGAGAAAAACCAGCGAGTTTGGACTCGCACACTTTCAGAGACACATCAGCGAGTTGTAAATGTCATTATTCGCTATTACTCGGGTCCCTATTCATTAACATTGGACTCGCTGGACTCGCAACGAGTCCCGAGTCCTTGACTCGGACTCGTTGGGGTCTTGCGATTCCGAGTCTTTTCGGACTCGCCCATCTCTACTTACCAATATTGCACTGTGCATCCTGGCCACTGCGATGGAATGCAGGGAACATGACTTGAGCGACCTCCCTCCAGGCTGTAGTCCGCTGGATGTTATCCCCATAGGCAGGGTCAGTGGGCAGCCAAAGCAGGGGCCGAGCCTCCACCAGGTCAATTAACTGCAGCGTGTTGTCACGGGCCATGCTTGCTCTGTGTGTGTGCGTGTCTGTCAGCTCGAGTCGGCTTATTTCCTGTTTGCTAAAAGCATGGGGTGTGCTGGAGAAAATCGCTTGCCTCGCTTCATTGGCACCAAATATTACAAATACATGCGAGTTTGGCCTCGGAGACAGCAGCAAAATACAGTTGCGAGTGGGGTTTCCAACACGGCAATGCGAGCGCTTTCCGAGACACATCTGCGATTTTTAAATCGCACATTACTCGCTATTACTCGTTTCCCCATTCATTAACATTGGACTTGCTAGACTCGCAACGAGTAGCGAGTCCCGGGCTCGGACTCGCTAATGTCAAGCGATTCCGAGTAATTTAGGACTCGCCCATCACTTCTGTTTAGGCATGGTCGAATAGTACGTTTATGCACCACAGCAAGCCTTTGAAGGATCCTACATCTTGAGGTTCGAGTGACTCCAGAGGCACCAGCAGCTTCAAATATCTGTTTGCTGGTTTGTAAGGCTTTTTTAGCAGCTGCTCTCTTAATCCGATGAACTTGCCTGGCAGAAACCTTCCTCATTCTGCCTTTATCTGCACGACCACATCTGTGCTCAGAATGAGCCACAAATCTCTTCACAGTACGATGATCACACTTAAGTTTTCGTGAAATATCTAATATTTTCATCTCTTGGTCAAGGCAGTGCACTATTTGTTGCTTTTTGGCAGCAGAGAGATCCTTTTTCTTTCCCATGTTACTTGAAAACTGTGGCCTGCGTAATATTGTAGAACACCCAGTTTTCCTTTTATTGGGCTCACCTGCCAAACTAATTATCACAGGTATCTGAGATTGATTTCAGTGATCCAAAGAACTCTGAGACACAATCCCATCAATGGGTTTCATTAAAAAAAAAAAAAAAAAACAACCCTATGACACTTAAAGCCAATTTGCATAATAATTTGGAACACAGTGTATTCCAATCCAGTTTTCTTCTTTAGCTCAGCTACATCTCTGGTAGAGGACCTCTACCAGAGATGTAGCTGAGCTGTGCGCTGGGTGGCCGTGGGAAAGTTCATGTGCGTTCATACTGCATGAACTCACATGAACCCTGACAGCATCACGACTACTTCAAATGAACAGCTGATCTGCATCAGCTTATCATTTGAAATAACCGGTGGGACAGCCAGCAGTGAGAAGACTTCACCGCCCGCTTTCCTGCTCTGTGCGCTGCACTGCCCGCTCCCTCATGCCCCCTCATCGCTCCCCATGCCACCTCCCCGCCTTATCCTAAGTTAGGACCAGGCTGGGGGAGCAGCTCCAGGGAGCGGGAGGGGGCATCAAGGAGCGGGAAGCGCAGCACAGAGCAGGAAAGCCGGTGGTGAAGTCTTCTCACTGCCGCCAGCTTCCCCGCCCTGATCCTTCGCTCCCCACTCCCTGGTGAGGCTCTTCCCACCCGGTCCTAACTCAGGATCAGGATGGGAAGTGGCGGGGGGAGAGAAGGATCAGGATGGAAGGCTGCGGGGGGGAAGGTAGGGGCAGAGGATCGGGCTAAATTATTGTTTAAAAGCCGGGGGCCTTTTCCTCTGCCCCCAGACCACTTTATAGGGTTTTTTTTGTGAACGAGCTGTTACAGAACATAACCTCGAACTGCCGAATTTGAAGCTCATTGTTCGCATTCGTCGAATGACTCCAACACCGCCCAAAACAGCTTGAATTTGAGATTGGTGAACACTGCAAATCGAACATCACTCATCTCTAGACCTTACCACTTGAAGAGAGAAATCAGTGGCCAGAAAAGCTGCCTGACTTAGTGGATATATACAACACCATCCCTGTAAGTTTTACTAACTACACAACAGCATACTTGATGCGAGCAAGACCTGGAAGACTCCCAATTTACTTGGAGATGGGAACTGTAGAACCAGACCAAGATACTTCGGAAGAAGATTAGGATTACCACCGTCAACAGCAGTACAAGAAAGTTCAGGAATGCATAGAAAAGAACTTAGAACAAGTCAGAAGCAAACAGGAATATGACTTTAACAAGCATGCCACAGCTGAACCCTTGATACCTGGTGAACTAGTTCTCAAAAGGAAGAGATGAACAAATAAACTAGATGACCAATGGGAAGCTGAACCATACACAGTCATTCCATCAAATTTTGACAATTCCAAAACCTGTGTAATCAGTGGAGATGAAGGTAGAACATCATCTACAGTATCTAGAGATCATCTAAAAAGATGTCCTGACCAGCTGAAACCACAAGAAGTAAACTACTATTCAACACCAGTTGAGGAAAAGAAAGTCATCCACACTGTACTTGGAGATTTCCCAGAAGATTGGCCTCAATGCAAAGGAGCCATCATAGTACCAGTCCTTTCTTTTTATCAACCTGTGGAAGAACAAGTTCAAATACTTGAAGAACCAAGAAGAGTGGAAAAACCCGTTGAAGTACAAGAAGTACAGCCTGTTGTACAGGAACCAGAGATTCCTACAATCGGTGAACCTGCTTTCCTACAGTAGATTAAAGCCTCGCAGAAAATTACCCGCTTTACCACTACCGACAAAATTGAGTACACCACATGAGACACCTATTCCACGTAGGTCATGTCACAGTACCCGAGGTCAGATCCCATCCAGGTATGGAAATTGGGTATAAAGTGTAAACATGTGACGTAGCAGGGTAAATAGTGACTTGTGCATAAAAATGTAAATAGACATTAAATAGTAGTGTACAGAAGGGTGGAGGAACTGGGCATAGTCCCATGCACATTAAGTTGGGAACAGAAAATGCCTGAGGTAGAGAGAATGTAAGACCAGGCTTCCTAATCAGAGACACCCGTAGGGAAATTGTGTGTAAAGTGTGTTAACCCATTGAATGTTTAAGCCTACAGAGACTTTACTGTACGGACTTTACCCTTTTTCCCTGGATTTCCCGTGTTACAATGGACCACAGCCACAGGACTGGTGGTGGCAAAACAACTGTTTTGTTTTCTTTTACAGCCTGCAGCAGATGGACTAATGACGTAAGGACTGCTTTTTCCCATTTTTACAAAATGTTCTGTGGTTTTCGTAAACGTTTGAGTTTTGAGACAAAAACTTTACTCAGTCCATGAGTATTGAAGTTAGTGGGAAATGTGGCACCCTGTGCCAGGTAAGCCACAGAATCAACTAGTTCACCAAGGGATTTCCACATCTGGTACTCACATACACCCACCACCTTCCACTCCAGGCCTGTAGGGGGAGCTCCGCTGGTTGCTGTTAAGCCAGATCCCCTATAAATACAGGTACTGGGGGTGGAGTTAGCCAGAGTGCGCAGTCATTAGAAGAACTGTGAAGTCAGCTTAGTGCCTAGTGAGCTAAAACAGGTTAGGCCCGACCCCAGTGCACCGCCAGAGCCAGTGTGAGGGTCCAGAGAGAGAGGGCCAAAGGCAGAGGTGAGGAACACTACAGAGGGGGGCAGAGGAGCCTTACCGGCTCACCCCAGGAGAACACTGGACATTGGAATCCGAGTCTGCAACAGGGAAAGAGATCATCGCAGCAGAGAATCCAGTACTCTGTGGAGGCTTAGCTTCCCGGACACCCGCAGCAGGGACCGCAGGAGAGATAGCAGTAGCCAAGAGAGAGCCCTCAGTGCAGCAACACGGGTGTGGAGATAACAGGAGGTCAGGCCTGGTTTCATGCCAGCCAGGCTTCGGGACAAGAAACAGGTCAAGGAGGCCTATACCTCAGTCAGTGTGGAGATCCTGAGGTGTAGCCTTCAACCAGGAGAGTGTACCTACAAGAACATCAGTAAAAGGTACAGAACAATACTTATTTGTGTGCGTGTCCCTTCTTCAGCCTGTCCCACATCACAACGACTGCGCTACCCTATTCCACCATCCTACCCTTACAGCTTGCTCTTCCTGTCGAGAGCCACAACACCTTACTGCTGTCCATCACCCTGGAGGTCCCAGCAGCGCCGGTGCCATCACTGGACCTACAGGTGGTGTCACGACTGACAATAACTTTAATCCCTGTAAATATTCCCCTTTTCATTGTCACCCAAGGGCACAGGTTCGGGCACGGACCACCCGTGACATCCCTGCTTCTGACCGCCCGAGAACTGAGTACTTGTCCCTTGTGGCCCCACAGAACTCCATAGGTACAGCCTGTTCAGGGTGGGGGGGCAAGAAGAAATTGGTCAATTTCTATCTCTAAAGCAGGTGATGATAAACTATTGGGCTATAAGGGCCCACATAACTATGGGTATCAAATTCACATCTAAATGCTACCCTGCACTGATGAGGGGCAAGTGTATGACATAGCTTACCTAAATCCTTAGCCAAATAGCAAGGCTCATCATAGGGATGGACATAGATGGGTGGTCTCTTTACGAAAAGGTTACCCCTCTTTCAAGGTAGTCACATCTTGAAAGTTAAATTTAGACCTTACATAATGATTATAATTTTATGAGGCTCAGCGTTATATACTCTGTTGTTGTATATCATTATGTTAAACATCTTCATTGTAAATGTAGCAGTTTTTCAGATGGTAACAGATGGAGATGTTTTCAGCATCAGTGGTGTGAATTATAATTTGGAGTTAATATATAAGATTTGGCGTTCTTGTCAAAAGAAATTTACTGAATGAGCTACCAGAGCATTGAAAGTTTCCAGCACGGAGCATATCAAATTCATCAATAGAATAAGCTGAACATTTACAAATAGGTGCACACAATGACAGCTAAGGGCATTCTTGTCTTCCGGTAATAGACTTGTTCTGTATGGTAGCAAGCGATATAATTAAATTCCATTAAATATTTGGTTTTCTGCTGTAGCATAAAAAATGAGCACAATCAGTTATTATCTCAAGTTTATATGAAACAAAGAAAATACTAATACCTTATTAAAACACTATTTATTACATAAAATTAAAAACATGGGTAAAATGTAATATTTATATCATGAATCTTATTGACGAGCATAATGTGATTCAATAATTGCATATATGTGAGAAAGTAACATGTATTGTAGCACTGCGTACCTCTCATATTTACTAGCATCTACAGTATATGCACAAAGGAGATATGGTAGTCAATTAACCTTGGATAAGAAGGGCCAAACTAGAGGTTGAGGTGGTCTGTGAATTTTCCTGGAGCCTTGCTAATTCTCACTTAGCCACAGTTCACACCTGTGTGTTGTGAAACACTTTTCTTCTGCTTTGGACAACCTGAAAACTAGAAATGACAAATATAAATGGGGTCGAAAGACTAATAGGGAATTTAAGTTGGTGCAAGTTTCTAAAAAGGCAGAAAACATAGAAACATTGGACTTTTAAAATGTCGCACAAGATTTCTTTATTTTTATCATTTTTTTCCTATTACAGGGGCTTTGTTCTCTCATTGTCATTTTAAAATGGCCACGAAGAAGTCTCTCTCCATGGCCAAAACTCCCATGAATGACAGCTATATTTGACAGCTGACACTCATAGACATCGACCCTGATCGGTTTTGGAATTAACCGGGGCTGAATAATCCCATAAATATTTATGTTGAAATCTGAGTGGTTAAAGGGGAATTAAAATACCCCCTTTGGCAAAATCAATCCTCCGCGATTGTAAATGCAGGCGTCGATCATTGCATTGGTACCCTGAGATCATCTCATGACCTCAGAGTATGGTGGCCTGTTATGGCGGGTTTACACGTCGCGATATCGTATTACGATTTCAATCAAAAGTCACGTGGTTCAATCGTCGGAGGCGAAATCGTTCCTGCCTTGTATGGTGTGAACGTCCAATACGATGCAGGAACGATGTCAATGCGATATCGGGGATTGAATGAGCGTGCTATTCAATGCCCCGATATTGCATAGCGATTGAAGCCGGATCGTGCTGTGTAAACGCCCAATTACGATGCGATTTCATACGTCACCCATTCACTCCCATGTTAACTATGCGATCCTGGGTTGGGAGGCGGAGACATCGCACGAACGTTGTATTCCGATATCGCAGCGTGTAAACATTCAATGCGATGCGGGAGGAACGTGCACTAATTGCGCGCTCCCGCGCCATTGAACTGCGATATCGGATCGCGATTGAAGCGTGTAAACCCACCATTAGATCTTTTATAGGATCTAACAAAATCTGTCAGTGAGTCACTGACAGGTCTCCTGCACTGCTGTAGATGAGTACAGGGAGACCAATGATCAAAGTAAAAATCGCCCATACACATCAGTGGGACTAAGTGAAAAAATGTAAAAGGTAAATATATGTGAAAAGCAAAAAATGGAAAAAAGTGCATTCAAATCGTGAAAACCAGTTTCCCCACTAAAATAACAGGCTTCGTATTTAAAGCAACAAAAATGAAAAAAAATAGACGTAATTGGTATTGCTGCATTTAGAATGACCAGAGCTATAAAACTGTCACGTTATTTACTCTGTAAGATGAATACCATGAAAAAAAATAAAATAAAAAACATGCCAAAAATGTTGTTTAATCATCATACAGACACACATAAAAATCGAATAAAAAGTGATCAAAAAATCTTATGTATAAAAAGTGTAAATAAGGGCCCTTTCACATCAGCGGTATTTTCAAATCGCGGCAGATGCGGTGAAAAAACTGCATCTGCCGCGATTACCGCATAACCGCTACACTTGCGGCACACTTGCGGCAAGCCCCATGCAATGTCTATGGGGCTTGCGGTAAGGGTGCGGCAGGTGCGGCAAGTGCGGTTTCGGCCGCGAAAAAAACCGCTGCAAGCAGCGGTTCCACAAAAAACAAGCCCAATATGGCTCTTACGTTAAAAAATAATAATGACAGCTCTCAGAATATGGTGATAGAAAAACAAATTAATTTTTGGAAAATATTTCTTTTTGGTGCATAAAATTAGCAAAACTTAAGAAAAGTTTGATATCACTGTAACTAGAGATTAGTGAACCCTTTGAAGTTCATGTTTTCAGGATTTCCTTGGCATTGAACAGGTGATGGAATTATTAGCAAGGCATCACCTGTTGATACTAATGAAATCCTGAAAACATGACCTGTCGGGGGCTTTGAGGACTGGAGTTAAGGAAACATTGATCTAGGACAATTTCCGAGGGCTGTGATGCAAGAAACTGAAGAAGTAACTTGTTAAGACCCCTTTCAAATTTGTGCGTCTGTGCAGTTATCTGCGTTTGCCTGCCTGCGCTAGCGCAAAAAGCAAGCGCTGGTACTTTTCAGGCAAACGCAGGGCTGCACATGAACGCAGAGATGGGCAGGTCCTGCGCTTGCCTGCGTCCCTGCCGCCATTACCTGCTATGGGGAGTGCAGGAAGTGAAATGCCGGGACACAAGTCTGAAGAGGGGAGGAGTCTGAGCGCACGCGTCAATCATGACGCGCTGGAGACGCTGTTAACGATGTCTCCGGCGCGTTCTGTGTCTACATGTCACGTTCAGAGTGCGGATGAGAGTGAATGTGTGCGCACAGGGTGCACACGCCAATCTGCACCCAAGCGCATACTCCCGCATCCCCATGTTAAACATGGGGACTTGCGGTGTATGTGCTTAGCTTGCGGTACCCCTCCGCAGGACGCTGCAGAGGGGGACGCAAGTGTGAAGCCAGCCTTAGTTTAGTTTGGCGCTCAGCCTTGGATCTGTATTGGTTTAGAGTTCTTGTTTGAGATCTCAATGTACTTAATGGTATGGTCAAAAATAACATTTATTTTAGGGTTTTACCTGGCGTTTGACTTCACTGCCTCCATTTGACATTTTCTACTTATGAGATTGTTTTGTGGTACCATTGTTTGTGTTTTTAATTCCTAAAATGTATTCCTGAATGAAGCATGTCTAAAGGCCACTTTACACACACAGATATCTGTGTCCAACTTCTGAACAGATCTCTGGTTGCAGTGAAATCATGGACACATTGCTCCATTTTGTGGCTGTGTACAAAATGGAGCAATGTGTCCATGATTTCACTGCAACCAGAGATCTGTTCAGAAGGTGGTCACAGATATCTGTGTGTGTAAAGTGGCCTTAAGAGAAAGAGCCAGGCAATAGAGGCAGAGAGATCAAGTGTCTAAGCAAAGTAAGTACTTCCTGCTTAAATATCTGCACCTGCATTTATTTTTTTAAACCCCAACTTCCAATTGTTAGAGAAATGGAAATCCACTGAATAGTGAAGGAGCTGAAGTACCCACTCAAGTAAAATGTCGTGTTTTCACTCATATACTGTTACACCCCACAATAGGAGTGTTCAGTAACAAGTGAATCCCCTAGCAGTACATGTTTATTTCAAATGCCGTGTGAACCTTGTAGCTCAAAATAATGCAATAGCTACGTTGTCAGCCTACCATTATAAACTGTTTCTATTTCTTTAAGTTCAGGTTTATCTTTTATTTAGCCTATACTAAAATGTTTGAAATGACAACTAGAAAAAAAAATATGTGGTTATTGTCTCCAAATATCTTCAAATAAATAAAAGCCAGTGCTGTAAAGACACAGGGTACTTAGTTCATACCTTTTTTGCAAAAAACATACTTAAGCCTTTCCACCACAACAAGGTGACCCACTTCAGGACGGCCCCTGCACTAACCATATTATAACCTGCTATTGTACTTACTGACCTCATAAGTAGCAGGGTGCTGTGTATGAACTGGGCCCCAAAATGAATCAAAGATGGGATGCATTATATCATATACTGCTCAGCAGAAGAGAGGCCGGGCTCTCCAACTTGGCAGGAGACAAGTGGTTAAGTTAAATTGCAGACAAAAGCTGGGACAGAACAAAGTAGTGTGAACAAACCTGTGTAGCAAGTTCACTATGAACGCCAAATTGAATTAAACAACTATAAAACAAAAAAAGTATGTGTGTATTGTCTCCAAATACCTTGCAATAAATAAATAAAAGCTAGTGCTGTAAAAACACAGGGTACTTGGTTCATACCTTTTTTGTGAATAACGTACTTAAGCCATCGCACCACGACAAGGTGACCTACTTCGGGATGGCCCCTACACTATTCATATTATAACCTGCTAAAGTGTTTACTGACCTCATAAGTAGGAGGGGGGCTGTGAATGAACTAATGAGATGCATTATATCAGTTTCTGCTCAAAATGTTATAGATTTTCATAAGCTACTATTGTTATTTATATTTTTACTGTAGGTTTTTGTTTTGTATAAAAAAGAAGCAGGATAGAAGAAGAAGGATATGACACATATACTTTGAAAAGCAACCTGTCACCAGATTTTCTCTATATACAGTATGACACCACCTGTATGCCCTTATATACATCTTTCTATAATGCTGTATATAGTCATGGCCAAAAGTGTTGGCCCTCTAAAATTGCTGTATAAAATGAATGATTCACCCAAGAAAATTATTGCAATTACTCATGTTCTCTTCTACACATGTTTATTTCCTTTGTGTGTATTGGAATACCATAAAGAAAAATAGAGGAAAAAAGACATTTTACATAATTTCACACAAAATTCCAAAAAAATGAGCTTAACAAATTATATATCAATGTAATATTTGATTGCAAACCTTTTGCAAAACATAACTGCAATCAATAATTCCCTGTAATGATTAACAAGTTTTGTACAAATATTCTTTTGCAAATTGCTCCAGGTCTATCGTATTTAAAGGGTGACTTCTACCAACAGCAATTTTAAAACATCTCCACATGTGCTCAATGGAATTTAATCTGGACTTATTGTTGGACACCTCAGAAATCTCCGGCGCTTTGTCTCCATCCATTTCTGGGTGCTTCCTGAAGTATGTTTGGAGTCATTTTGATGCTGGATAACTCATGACCTAGGTTGCAAAACCAGCTTTCTGACAATGGGCACTACATTGTGACCCAAAATCCTTTGCTACTGTTCAAATTTCATGAACCCTTGCACACAGTCAAAGCAACCAGTGACACAGGCAGCAAAACAACCACAAAACATCTTTGAGCCTCCAATATATTTGATTGTATGTACTGAATTCTTTTGTTTGTAGGCCTGATGTGCTTTACCAAAAAGCACTATCGTGGTCTCATCTGTCCACAAGACCCTTTTCCTGAAGGATTTTGTCTTACATATATTTTGGTAAGCTGTAGTATAGCATTTTATATTACTGTTTCAAAAGTGTGGTGCTCCTGGTTCTTCAGTTAAAGCATTTCATTTCATTCAAATGTTGACAAATAGGGCTGACTCTGATGCAACCTGAGTCGGCAGGACAACATCAATTTCTTTAGAACTTGATTGAGGCAGCTTATCCACCACCTGGACCATCCTGCTTTGCAACCGTTTATCAATTTTTCTCTTTGTCTATGTCACACCTGTGACTTGCTATAGGTGAGTGTGAATGAGCATCAAATGCTTGAAACAAAGCTGTTTAACCCTTTAAGGACCGAGTCACTTTGCAGCTTAATGACCAGACCATTTTTTGTAATTCTGACCACTCTCCCTTTATCAGGTAATATCTCTGGAACGCTTTAATGGATCCTAGCGATTCTGAAAATATGTTTTGCAAATCGTTTTGAGGACATACATACAGCATTCTAGAATGCTATATATAAGGGCATACAGGTGGTGGCATACTTTATACAGGAAAAATCTGGTGACAGGTTACCTTTAACACCTTGCAAAAGGGTCAGCAAAGGTACAGGATTACTTGCCAATTTGGAAAATTGTTGAAAACATACTACACTCTGTATTTAACTACCAAAATCTTTGCAATCCTTTTCCCCATCTAGAAACTAAAGCTCCCGTTACACATAATAAGATTTTAAGCGAGATCATTGTGCCGTCACAGGTTTTGTGACGTAACAGCGATCTCGCTAATGATCTCATTACGTGTGACACTTAGCAGTGATCAGGCCCCTACTGTGAGATCGCTGATCGTTACAAAGTGCTCTGGGTCATTTTTTGGTCGTTGCGCTCCCGCTAGTCAGCACGCATCACTGCGTGTGACAGCGAGAGATCAACGATCATTGACCTCACAGGCTGGTAACTATGATAAACACCAGGTATCTAGGCAGCGCGCGCTGCCTAGATACCCGGTGTTTATCATGGTTACCAGCGCTAAGCAGGGAGGACGCTGGTAACTATGATAAACAATGGGTACTGTGAGATCGCTGATCGTTACAAAGTGCTCTGGGTCATTTTTTGGTCGTTGCGCTCCCGCTAGTCAGCACGCATCACTGCGTGTGACAGCGAGAGACCAACGATCATTGACCTCACAGGCTGGTAACTATGATAAACTTAGCGCAGCCTGTAAGCAGGGAGGATGCTAGTAACTATGATAAACACCGGGTATCTAGGCAGCCCGCTGTTTATCATAGTTACCAGTGTCCTCCCACTTCCAGCGATGTGGAGGTGGCTCCCTGGTCCCTGGTCGCTGAGAAGATCTGCCTGTTTGACAACTCCCCCGGCAACCAGGTAACGACATACCTACGATCCCTACAGGATCGTTATCATTGTCGAGATCGCTGTTGCGTCGTTGTGAGTGACGGGAGCTTAAAAGAACTCTTCCTGCAAATGTTTTAGATGTGACCTTCAGGCCTAAACAAAAGCACAAATAACAAAAATAACTCTCTGGGTACAGACAGTGCAGTAGATGTCACCTATGGAATAATTCAGATAACAGAGTGATGGCTCTTTCAGTACACATACTAAATGCAAAAGTTTGGGCACCCCTGGTAAAAATTACTTTTATTGCAAACAGTTAAGCAAGTTGAAGATAAAATGATCTTTAAAAGGCATGAAGTTAAAGATGACACATATCCTTTGTATTTTAGGCAAAAAAATATATTTTTTTATCTTTAAGATTTTAAAAATTTAAAAAAGGAAAGTGGGCTGATAAGATAGAGTACTTAGTAAACACTGTTTTTATCAACAAAGCCTAAAGCCATCCTACCATGATAAGGTGTCATTTGAGGACAGTACCTAACCACTCCCTAATATTAAGACCTTACCATGTGTCAGAACAAACCTCAATATGAAAGAGGGTTTGCATGAATACCAGCACAGTTTTTTTGCTTTGACTTAGCCTCTTGTATTTAATACAATGAGGGCTCGGACACACTCATCAGAGTTTGACTGAGGAGATTCTGAAAGGGCTGGAGCAGTGACCCTGAACGGCTTCTCCCTGTCTGGACGTGGCTGTCAGCTGATTGTGCTTTTGTGCAGCTCCAGACTTCCCGTCCAGAGAGGGAGAGGCCGTTCAGGGTCACTGCTCCAGCCCTTTCAAGGTACCGTCACACAGGGACATATTGCCGGCGATGTTGCCGGCAACTGAGGGGCGTGGCCAGGTTGCGGCGACATCGCCGGCGAATTGCCGCGTGTGACAGGGCGATAATCAGGCGATGAATCACCTGAGTAACATCGCCAGGTTTCCCAACAATTTAGGGAAACCTGGCGATGTTGGTCAGGCGATCATGCCTGATCGCCCTGTGTAACGCGGCAACCTGCAATGTTGCGGGCGATTCCGCCTATCTACAACATTGCGAGTTATCGCCCGCTGGGTTGCTGGGCAACCCAGCGAGCGATAGTCGCGGCAACTAGCCGGCGACATCGCCGGTAAGTTGCTCAGTCTGACATCTCACTGGCGATGTTGTCAGGGATGCGCGCTCCCGCGATCGCCGGCAACATCGCCGGCGATATCTCCCTGTGTGACGGTACCTTTAGAGTCTCCTCAGTCAAACTCGGATGTAACTAGGAAAGTGTGTCCAAGCCCTTAGGGTGTTCCTCCTTTTCATTGAGTTTGGAATTCCACTTATAATGATTCCCATGGCTGTGCTTTCATTATCAGGATGCAGTCATTCTGCACCCTTATTCATATTAAATGCACTCTTTTTTACAGCAGGGAGTTTTTTCATAATAATGATGTATATTCAGTTATATAGTGCCTTTAATTCAACAGTGCTTTACATAAATCAGCAACACTGGCTATTAATTCAACAGTGCATTACACACAAAAGCAACATCGTGCCCATTGGGGCTTACAATATAAATTCCCTATCAGTAGGTCTTTGAAATGTGAGAGTAAACCAGAATGCTCTTGAACCCAGGACCCCATCACTGCAAGACTGCAGTACTAACTACTGAGCCACTATACTACCCACATAATTTTCACCTTTTTGTTTTTGTTTGTGCCTCTACACATTAATACAGAGTGTTAAATATGTATACAGCTTTCTTCCATTAAATAGTTTTCACATGAAATAAGTCAGTTATCTTTCTTTTGCTCCCTTCCAGTACACATGTGTGCTCAGCATACATATATTTTATGAGGAGAAAGCTGCTGCCAGACATCTCTGAAGGTGACTTATCTCCTAGAAGAACAAAAAACAAAACATTAATCATTTACATTTTTATTAGTAGGCCCACATACATGTTAGATGGTCTACTTGTCTTGTTGAGGTCATTGAGTTTCAACTAAGTTCAATTTAGTGTGTATGTGTGCCTCTGCTCTATCTGGCTTAGGATTTGACCTTATTTGACCTTAGAATTTGTCCCTGTGCAAAATTTATGTTGGTTTTTTAAGTAGAGATTAGAGATGACCGAACATTCCCTGACAATGTTCGCCAATTCGCCGCGGCAGGAGCTGGAGCTCCCGGAGCAAATTTTGGTGCCTCCACTATACCTCCAAGCGGAGGTGGATTCACAGGCGTAAGACCGCAGTTGTGCAGGGTTGCACAACCACCTCTGGTGAGTGGCCACACAGCCCTGGGCCTAAATCCACTTCAAAAACTTTCTTCACATGTGCTCCCACCCCCTTCCCCCTTTTTGTCTTGCATATTAAACTGCCCTCAATAGACACTCGAGGAGGCGGGGGTGAGGGATACAAAGCAGAGTGAATAAACTCCTTCAACAGCGACTTGTGGAACACATTAAGAACACGGAGAGACCAGGGGAGTTTTAATCAGAAGGCAACTGGATTGATCACCTCTAGAATCTGATACAGACCAATGAACCTAGGACCCAACTTCAGCGAGGGCACCTTTAATCTAATATTCTTCGAGTATAGCCATACTTTATCTCCCACTTTGAATGTGTCCCCTGATGAGCATCTCCTATCAGCCCTCCAATTCTGTTGATGCTGACCTACCCCAATGTTCCTCTTAACCTCCCTCCAGGCATTCCCCAGCTCTTTAATGGTGACATCTACCCCAGGACACCCTAAACTTATCCTAGAGAATCCACCAAAATGAGGAAGGAACCCATAATAACAGAAAAAGGGCGAAGTCCCCGTGGATTGATTGATCTGACTGTTGAAGACAAATTTAGCAAGAGGAAGAAATGATGACTAGTTCTCCTGCTGATCAGCGACAAAACATCACAAAATTTGTTCCAGGGACTGATTTGTCCTTTCTGTCTGACCGTTAGATTCAGGGGGATGAGCAGAGAAAAAGGACAAATCAAGTCCAAATTTTTTGCAGAAGGCCCTCCAAAATCTAGAGACGAATTGTACACCCCTATCAGACACAATATTAAGGGAAATATCATGAAATCGTATCAAATTAACAATAAATAGTTTGGATAGAATTTAAGCATTGGGTAATCCAGATAATGGGACAAATTGAGCTTGTTTGCTGAATCAACCCACTACCAACCCAAATAGCCGTCATCCCCCCAGACAGAGGTAAATTAGAAATTAAATCAATGGACAAATGAGTCCATGGTCTTTCCGGAATTGGCAAAGGAAAAGGAAAAAGAAAAAAATGGCCTCTTACAAATACCTTTGCATTTTGCAGGACGCCATAAGTTACCCCAGAGGCACCCCAAATCTCTCAGCACCGATGCGCCATCTCCTACAACCCTGGCAACGGGGGCGATTTGTAGCATCTGCTCCAGCCGTGCCACAAGGAAGAGACAGGTGGTGTCGCTGGACATGAGGTCACCACAGGGCAGCAAGCCACTCCACTAGTGAAGCACAGTGTCAGAAGGCAGCCTATTAATGACGCCCAGCTGTTATACAAGGCGGGCCGCTTCTGCAGCAGCTAATGCAACACAAGTGACTGTCGCCCCCTAGAGGACACTGATGTAAACTGCAGATAGAAATGCAATATATCACTACAGATAAAAAAATGCAATATATCACTATAGATGACAGTGAGGTTTTAGTTTGATATCTTGGACCAAAATAGCGTAAGCTCGTAGCCCCCGTCACGGGACCTCACACCTACGAGTACCTAGCCACATGTTTAACACATGTATAATTTTATTTTACAGAAAAATCACCGAATGGGTACATAATATATAAGAAAAAGAAAAAAATGGCCTCTTACAAATACCTTTGCATTTTGCAGGACGCCATAAGTTACCCCAGAGGCACCCCAAATCTCTCAGCACCGATGCGCCATCTCCTACAACCCTGGCAACGGGGCGATTTGTAGCATCTGCTCCAGCCGTGCCACAAGGAAGAGACAGGTGGTGTCGCTGGACATGAGGTCACCACAGGGCAGCAAGCCACTCCACTAGTGAAGCACAGTGTCAGAAGGCAGCCTATTACGCCCAGTGTATACAAGCGGCGCTTCTGCAGTGCAACCAATCTGTCGCCCTAGAGACACTAGTAATGAGATAGAATCAATATATCATACAATAAAAATAATATATCTTAGATGACATGAGGTTTAGTTTGATTCTTGGACAATAGCGTAAGCTCGAGCCCGTCACGGACCTACACTAGAGTACTAGCAAGTTAAAATGTATAATTTTATTTTACAGAAAATCACGAATGGGTACATAATATAAAGAAAAAGAAAAAATGCCTCTTACAAATACCTTTGCATTTTGCAGGACGCCATAAGTTACCCAGAGGCACCCCAAATCTCTCAGCACGATGCGCCATCTCTACAACCCTGGCAACGGGGGCGATTTGTGCATTGCTCCCGTGCACAAGGAAGAGACAGGTGGTGTCGTGGACATGAGTCACAAGGCAGCAAGCCACTCCACTGTGAAGCACAGTGTCAGAGGCAGCCTTTAATGACCAGCTGTATACAAGGGGGCCGCTTCTGCAGCGCTATGCAACACAAGTGACTGTCGCCCTAGAGACACTGATGAAACTGCAGATGAAATGCAATATATCACTAAGATAAAAATGCATATATCACTATAGATGACAGTGAGGTTTTAGTTTGATACTTGGACAAAATGCGTAAGCTCGTACCCCCGTCACGGGACTCACACCTACGAGTACCTAGCCAATGTTTAAACATGTATAATTTTATTTTACAGAAAAATCACCGAATGGTACATATATATAAGAAAAAAAAAATGCCTTTACAATACTTTGCATTTTGCAGGACGCCATAAGTTACCCCAGAGCACCCCAAATCTTCAGCACCGATGCCATCTCCTACAACCTGGCAACGGGGGCGATTTGTAGCATCTGCTCCAGCCGTGCCACAAGGAAGAGAAGGTGGTGTCGTGACATGAGGTCACCACAGGGCAGCAAGCCACTCCACTAGTGAAGCACAGTGTCAGAAGGCAGCTATTAATGACGCAGCTGTTATACAAGGCGGGCCGCTTCTGCAGCAGCTAATGCAACACAAGTGATGTCCCCTAGAGACACTGATGTAATGCAGATAGAAATGCAATATATCACTACAGATAAAAAAAGCAATATTCACTATAGATGACAGTGAGTTTTAGTTTGATATCTTGGACAAATAGCGTAAGCTCGTAGCCCGTCACGGACTCACACTACGAGTACTAGCCACATGTTAACACATGTATATTTTATTACAGAAAAAACCGAATGGGTACATAATATATAAAAAAAGAAAAAAATGGCTCTTAAAATACTTTGCATTTGCAGGACGCCATAAGTACCCCAGAGGCCCAAATCTCTCAGCACCGATGCGCATCTCCTACAACCTGGCAAGGGCGATTTGTAGCATCTGCTCCAGCCGTGCCACAAGGAAGAGACAGGTGGTGTCGTGGACATGAGGTCCCACAGGCAGCAAGCCACTCCACTATGAAGCACAGTGTCAGAAGGCAGCCTATTAATGGCAGCTTTATACAAGGCGGGCGCTCTGCACAGTATGCAAACAGACGTCCCCCTAGGACACTGATAAACTGCGTGAAAGCAATAATCACTAAGATAAAAATGCAATTATCATAAGATGACAGTGAGGTTTAGTTGATATTTGGACCAAAAAGCGAAGCTCGTAGCCCCGTCACGGGACTCAACCTACGGTACTGCCAATGTTTAACACATGTAAATTTTATTTTACAGAAAAATCACCGAATGGGTACATAATATATAGAAAAGAAAAAAATGGCCTCTTACAAATACCTTTGCATTTTGCAGGACGCCATAAGTTACCCAGAGGCACCCCAAATCTCTCAGCACCGATGCGCCATCTCCTACAACCCTGGCAACGGGGGCGATTTGTAGCATCTGCTCCAGCCGTGCCACAAGGAAGAGACAGGTGGTGTCGCTGGACATGAGGTCCACAGGGCAGAACCACTCCATAGTGAAGCACAGTGTCAGAAGGCAGCCTATTAATGAGCCCAGCTGTTATACAAGGCGGGCCGTTCTGCAGCAGCTAATGCAACACAAGTGACTGTCCCCCCTAGAGGACACTGATGTAAACTGAGATAGAAATGCAATATACATACAGATAAAAAAAATGCAATATTCACTATAGATGACAGTGAGGTTTGTTTGATATCTGGACCAAAATAGCGTAAGCTCGTAGCCCCCGTACGGGACATCACACTACGAGTACCTAGCACATGTTTAACACATGTATAATTTTATTTTACAGAAAAATCACCGAATGGGACATAATATAGAAAAGAAAAAAATGGCCTCTTACAAATACCTTTGATTTTGCAGGACGCCATAAGTTACCCAGAGGCACCCCAAATCTCTCAGCACCGATGCCATCTCCTACAACCCTGGCAACGGGGGCGATTTGTAGCATCTGCTCCAGCCGTGCCACAAGGAAAGAGACAGGTGTGTCCTGGACATGAGGTCACCACAGGGCAGCAAGCCACTCCACTAGTGAAGCACAGTGTCAGAAGGCAGCCATTAATGACGGCCAGCTGTTATACAAGGCGGGCCGCTTCTGCAGCAGTAATGCAACACAGTGACTGTCGCCCCCTAGGGACACTGATGTAACTGCAGATAGAAATGCAATATATCACTACAGATAAAAAAATGCAATATATCACTATGAGACAGTGAGGTTTTAGTTTGATATCTTGGACCAAATACGTAAGCCGTAGCCCCTCACGGACCTCACACCTACGAGTACCTAGCCACATGTTTAACACATGTATAATTTTATTTTACAGAAAAATACCGAATGGGTACATAATATAAGAAAAGAAAAAAATGGCCTCTTACAAATACCTTTGCTTTTTGCAGGACCCATAATTACCCCAGAGGCACCCAAATCTCTCAGCACCGATGCGCCATCTCCTACAACCCTGGCAACGGGGGCGATTTGTAGCATCGCTCCAGCCGTGCCACAAGGAAGAGACAGGTGGTGTCGGGACATGAGGTCACCACAGGGCAGAAGCCACTCCATAGTGAAGCACAGTGTCAGAAGGCAGCCTATTAATGACGCCAGCTGTTATACAAGGCGGGCCGCTTCTGCACAGCTAATGCAACCAAGTGACTGTCGCCCCCTAGAGGACACTGATGTAAACTGCAGATAGAAATGCAATATATCACTACAGATAATAAAAAGCAAAATATATTATATAGATGACAGTGAGGTTTTAGTTTGATATCTTGGACCAAAATAGCGTAAGCTCGTAGCCCCCGTCACGGGACCTCACACCTACGAGTACCTAGCCACATGTTTAACACATGTATAATTTTATTTTACAGAAAAATCACCGAATGGGTACATAATATATAAGAAAAAGAAAAAAATGGCCTCTTACAAATACCTTTGCATTTTGCAGGACGCCATAAGTTACCCCAGAGGCACCCAAATCTCTCAGCACCGATGCGCCATCTCCTACAACCCTGGCAACGGGGGCGATTTGTAGCATCTGCTCCAGCCGTGCCACAAGGAAGAGACAGGTGGTGTCGCTGGACATGAGGTCACCACAGGGCAGCAAGCCACTCCACTAGTGAAGCACAGTGTCAGAAGGCAGCCTATTAATGACGCCCAGCTGTTATACAAGGCGGGCCGCTTCTGCAGCAGCTAATGCAACACAAGTGACTGTCGCCCCCTAGAGGACACTGATGTAAACTGCAGATAGAAATGCAATATATCACTACAGATAAAAAAATGCAATATATCACTATAGATGACAGTGAGGTTTTAGTTTGATATCTTGGACCAAAATAGCGTAAGCTCGTAGCCCCCGTCACGGGACCTCACACCTACGAGTACCTAGCCACATGTTTAACACATGTATAATTTTATTTTACAGAAAAATCACCGAATGGGTACATAATATATAAGAAAAAGAAAAAAATGGCCTCTTACAAATACCTTTGCATTTTGCAGGACGCCATAAGTTACCCCAGAGGCACCCCAAATCTCTCAGCACCGATGCGCCATCTCCTACAACCCTGGCAACGGGGGCGATTTGTAGCATCTGCTCCAGCCGTGCCACAAGGAAGAGACAGGTGGTGTCGCAGTACATGAGGTCACCACAGGGCAGCAAGCCACTCCACTAGTGAAGCACAGTGTCAGAAGGCAGCCTATTAATGACGCCCAGCTGTTATACAAGGCGGGCCGCTTCTGCAGCAGCTAATGCAACACAAGTGACTGTCGCCCCCTAGAGGACACTGATGTAAACTGCAGATAGAAATGCAATATATCACTACAGATAAAAAATGCAATATATCACTATAGATGACAGTGAGGTTTTAGTTTGATATCTTGGACCAAAATAGCGTAAGCTCGTAGCCCCCGTCACGGGACCTCACACCTACGAGTACCTAGCCACATGTTTAACACATGTATAATTTTATTTTACAGAAAAATCACCGAATGGGTACATAATATATAAGAAAAAGAAAAAAATGGCCTCTTACAAATACCTTTGCATTTTGCAGGACGCCATAAGTTACCCCAGAGGCACCCCAAATCTCTCAGCACCGATGCGCCATCTCCTACAACCCTGGCAACGGGGGCGATTTGTAGCATCTGCTCCAGCCGTGCCACAAGGAAGAGACAGGTGGTGTCGCTGGACATGAGGTCACCACAGGGCAGCAAGCCACTCCACTAGTGAAGCACAGTGTCAGAAGGCAGCCTATTAATGACGCCCAGCTGTTATACAAGGCGGGCCGCTTCTGCAGCAGCTAATGCAACACAAGTGACTGTCGCCCCCTAGAGGACACTGATGTAAACTGCAGATAGAAATGCAATATATCACTACAGATAAAAAAAATGCAATATATCACTATAGATGACAGTGAGGTTTTAGTTTGATATCTTGGACCAAAATAGCGTAAGCTCGTAGCCCCCGTCACGGGACCTCACACCTACGAGTACCTAGCCACATGTTTAACACATGTATAATTTTATTTTACAGAAAAATCACCGAATGGGTACATAATATATAAGAAAAAGAAAAAAATGGCCTCTTACAAATACCTTTGCATTTTGCAGGACGCCATAAGTTACCCCAGAGGCACCCCAAATCTCTCAGCACCGATGCGCCATCTCCTACAACCCTGGCAACGGGGGCGATTTGTAGCATCTGCTCCAGCCGTGCCACAAGGAAGAGACAGGTGGTGTCGCTGGACATGAGGTCACCACAGGGCAGCAAGCCACTCCACTAGTGAAGCACAGTGTCAGAAGGCAGCCTATTAATGACGCCCAGCTGTTATACAAGGCGGGCCGCTTCTGCAGCAGCTAATGCAACACAAGTGACTGTCCCCCCTAGAGGACACTGATGTAAACTGCAGATAGAAATGCAATATATCACTACAGATAAAAAAATGCAATATATCACTATAGATGACAGTGAGGTTTTAGTTTGATATCTTGGACCAAAATAGCGTAAGCTCGTAGCCCCCGTCACGGGACCTCACACCTACGAGTACCTAGCCACATGTTTAACACATGTATAATTTTATTTTACAGAAAAATCACCGAATGGGTACATAATATATAAGAAAAAGAAAAAAATGGCCTCTTACAAATACCTTTGCATTTTGCAGGACGCCATAAGTTACCCCAGAGGCACCCCAAATCTCTCAGCACCGATGCGCCATCTCCTACAACCCTGGCAACGGGGGCGATTTGTAGCATCTGCTCCAGCCGTGCCACAAGGAAGAGACAGGTGGTGTCGCTGGACATGAGGTCACCACAGGGCAGCAAGCCACTCCACTAGTGAAGCACAGTGTCAGAAGGCAGCCTATTAATGACGCCCAGCTGTTATACAAGGCGGGCCGCTTCTGCAGCAGCTAATGCAACACAAGTGACTGTCGCCCCCTAGAGGACACTGATGTAAACTGCAGATAGAAATGCAATATATCACTACAGATAAAAAAAATGCAATATATCACTATAGATGACAGTGAGGTTTTAGTTTGATATCTTGGACCAAAATAGCGTAAGCTCGTAGCCCCCGTCACGGGACCTCACACCTACGAGTACCTAGCCACATGTTTAACACATGTATAATTTTATTTTACAGAAAAATACACCGAATGGGTACATAATATATAAGAAAAAGAAAAAAATGGCCTCTTACAAATACCTTTGCATTTTGCAGGACACCATAAGTTACCCCAGAGGCACCCCAAATCTCTCAGCACCGATGCGCCATCTCCTACAACCCTGGCAACGGGGGCGATTTGTAGCATCTGCTCCAGCCGTGCCACAAGGAAGAGACAGGTGGTGTCGCTGGACATGAGGTCACCACAGGGCAGCAAGCCACTCCACTAGTGAAGCACAGTGTCAGAAGGCAGCCTATTAATGACGCCCAGCTGTTATACAAGGCGGGCCGCTTCTGCAGCAGCTAATGTAACACAAGTGACTGTCGCCCCCTAGAGGACACTGATGTAAACTGCAGATAGAAATGCAATATATCACTACAGATAAAAAAATGCAATATATCACTATAGATGACAGTGAGGTTTTAGTTTGATATCTTGGACCAAAATAGCGTAAGCTCGTAGCCCTCGTCACGGGACCTCACACCTACGAGTACCTAGCCACATGTTTAACACATGTATAATTTTATTTTACAGAAAAATCACCGAATGGGTACATAATATATAAGAAAAAGAAAAAAATGGCCTCTTACAAATACCTTTGCATTTTGCAGGACGCCATAAGTTACCCCAGAGGCACCCCAAATCTCTCAGCACCGATGCGCCATCTCCTACAACCCTGGCAACGGGGGCGATTTGTAGCATCTGCTCCAGCCGTGCCACAAGGAAGAGACAGGTGGTGTCGCTGGACATGAGGTCACCACAGGGCAGCAAGCCACTCCACTAGTGAAGCACAGTGTCAGAAGGCAGCCTATTAATGACGCCCAGCTGTTATACAAGGCGGGCCGCTTCTGCAGCAGCTAATGCAACACAAGTGACTGTCGCCCCCTAGAGGACACTGATGTAAACTGCAGAAGCGGCCCGCCTTGTATAACAGCTGGGCGTCATTAATAGGCTGCCTTCTGACACTGTGCTTCACTAGTGGAGTGGCTTGCTGCCCTGTGGTGACCTCATGTCCAGCGACACCACCTGTCTCTTCCTTGTGGCACGGCTGGAGCAGATGCTACAAATCGCCCCCGTTGCCAGGGTTGTAGGAGATGGCGCATCGGTGCTGAGAGATTTGGGGTGCCTCTGGGGTAACTTATGGCGTCCTGCAAAATGCAAAGGTATTTGTAAAAGGCCATTTTTTTCTTTTTCTTATATATTATGTACCCATTCGGTGATTTTTCTGTAAAATAAAATTATACATGTGTTAAACATGTGGCTAGGTACTCGTAGGTGTGAGGTCCCGTGACGGGGGCTACGAGCTTACGCTATTTTGGTCCAAGATATCAAACTAAAACCTCACTGTCATCTATAGTGATATATTGCATTTTTTTATCTGTAGTGATATATTGCATTTCTATCTGCAGTTTACATCAGTGTCCTCTAGGGGGCGACAGTCACTTGTGTTGCATTAGCTGCTGCAGAAGCGGCCCGCCTTGTATAACAGCTGGGCGTCATTAATAGGCTGCCTTCTGACACTGTGCTTCACTAGTGGAGTGGCTTGCTGCCCTGTGGTGACCTCATGTCCAGCGACACCACCTGTCTCTTCCTTGTGGCACGGCTGGAGCAGATGCTACAAATCGCCCCCGTTGCCAGGGTTGTAGGAGATGGCGCATCGGTGCTGAGAGATTTGGGGTGCCTCTGGGGTAACTTATGGCGTCCTGCAAAATGCAAAGGTATTTGTAAGAGGCCATTTTTTTCTTTTTCTTATATGTTATGTACCCATTCGGTGATTTTTCTGTAAAATAATATTATACATGTGTTAAACATGTGGCTAGGTACTCGTAGGTGTGAGGTCCCGTGACAGGGGCTACGAGCTTACGCTATTTTGGTCCAAGATATCAAACTAAAACCTCACTGTCATCTCTAGTGATATATTGCATTTTTTTATCTGTAGTGATATATTGCATTTCTATCTGCAGTTTACATCAGTGTCCTCTAGGGGGCGACAGTCACTTGTGTTGCATTAGCTGCTGCAGAAGCGGCCCGCCTTGTATAACAGCTGGGCGTCATTAATAGGCTGCCTTCTGACACTGTGCTTCACTAGTGGAGTGGCTTGCTGCCCTGTGGTGACCTCATGTCCAGCGACACCACCTGTCTCTTCCTTGTGGCACGGCTGGAGCAGATGCTACAAATCGCCCCCGTTGCCAGGGTTGTAGGAGATGGCGCATCGGTGCTGAGAGATTTGGGGTGCCACTGGGGTAACTTATGGCGTCCTTCAAAATGCAAAGGTATTTGTAAGAGGCCATTTTTTTCTTTTTCTTATATATTATGTACCCATTCGGTGATTTTTCCGGAATTGGCAAAGGAGCCAATTCTCCGGACGGATGGCAATGCTGTACTTTGGCGCTAACGGAAGATTCACTGACACAAAATCTCTAACATCTTTATGCATAGTGGACCACCAGAAGAGTCTAGCAACTGCCTTCTGGGTGGCAGTTAACCCTGGATGACCACTCAACACAGAATCATGGAATTTTTGCAAAAGACGTAATCTGAGATTCACAGGAACCAACAACTTGCTTTCAGGGATATTAAAAGGAGCCATGGACTGAGCGGAGCGGATTTTAGTCTCCAACTCAGAGGAGACCATGGCCACAACAATACCCCAGGAATAATGGAGGAAGGAGGTTCTGGAGGAGACAATGAATCAAGATTACCAGACAGGGCATCTGCTCTTACATTTTTAGACCCTGGCCTGAACGTATTGAAAAATTAAATCTAGAAAAAAATAAAGACCATCTGACCCGTCTAGGAGATGACCTCTTGGCAGATTCAATATAAGCTAGATTTTTGTGATCTGTCACCACAATTGAAACCTCAATGCCACTGGATATCTGAAATTGATACATGACTCAGATATCCAGTGGCATTGAGGTTTCAAATGATTTATAATGGCCCCACTATCTTTGTACCCCATACACCACACCATACCATCAAAGTTTGTTTTCCAACAGTCTTGGAGGGATCTATCAACTGTGGGTTATTGTCAGACCAATACCGGTGGTTTTGTTTGTTAACTTCACCATTCCCAAAAAAGTTTGCCTCATCACTCATCTGAATGCAATTGTCTATGCTGTGAAGATACTTGATGTGCAGCTTCTGAAACAACAGATACTGGAAGCCTGTGCTAGCATTTCTTCTGCTGTGTTGCTATCAGTGTGTCAAGAGTGGGAGAAGAGGGTTGCATTGACAATTCAACACAATGAACAGCACTTTGAACACATTTTATAAGTGGTCATAAACTTGTAAATAACTCATTAAAGAATAAAGTTATGTTAAAACCAAGCACACCATTGTTTTTCTTATGAAATTCTCAATACATTTGATGTGTCACATGACCCTATTCTCATTGAAAAAAAATAAAGTTGCATCCAAAATGGCCAACTTGACAATGGACACCATGGTCACCACCCATATATTAATGTGCCACAAACAGAAAGTTGATATCACCAATTATTCCCATTTTATTTAGGTGCATCCATATAAATGGCCCACTCTGTACAATAAATCTATCAATATAATAAGAAAGAATATCATTTATAAAATTCTGAAAAACTCTAATGCCACCCAATGCTGTTTGGGGTTCTGATCTGGCACAAATCCTAAGTCATATTAAAAGGCTTGTTAAAGAGTCGATTATGACTTTAAGGAGTCCTATCCTTATTGGGTGGCATTAGAGATTTTCACTTTCTCACTGAAGTGACAATTTACATACAGTTAGGGCCAGAAATATTTGGACAGTGACACAATTTTCGCGAATTGGGCTCTGCATGCCACCACATTGGATTTGAAATGAAACCTCTACAACAGAATTCAAGTGCAGATTGTAACGTTTAATTTGAAGGGTTGAACAAAAATATCTGATAGAAAATGTAGGAATTGTACACATTTCTTTACAAACACTCCACATTTTAGGAGGTCAAAAGTAATCGGACAAATAAACATAACCCAAACAAAATATTTTTATTTTCAATATTTTGTTGCGAATCCTTTGGAGGCAATCACTGCCTTAAGTCTGGAACCCATGGACATCACCAAACGCTGGGTTTCCTCCTTCTTAATGCTTTGCCAGGCCTTTACAGCCGCAGCCTTCAGGTCTTGCTTGTTTGTGAGTCTTTCCGTCTTAAGTCTGGATTTCAGCAAGTGAAATGCATGCTCAATTGGGTTAAGATCTGGTGATTGACTTGGCCATTGCAGAATGTTCCACTTTTTTGCACTCATGAACTCCTGGGTAGCTTTGGCTGTATGCTTGGGGTCATTGTCCATCTGTACTATGAAGCGCCGTCCAATCAACTTTGCAGCATTTGGCTGAATCTGGGCTGAAAGTATATCCCGGTACACTTCAGAATTCATCCGGCTACTCTTGTCTGCTGTTATGTCATCAATAAACACAAGTGACCCAATGCCATTGAAAGCCATGCATGCCCATGCCATCACGTTGCCTCCACCATGTTTTACAGAGGATGTGGTATGCCTTGGATCATGTGCCGTTCCCTTTCTTCTCCAAACTTTTTTCTTCCCATCATTCTGGTACAGGTTGATCTTTGTCTCATCTGTCCATAGAATACTTTTCCAGAACTGAGCTGGCTTCTTGAAGTGTTTTTCAGCAAATTTAACTCTGGCCTGTCTATTTTTGGAATTGATGAATGGTTTGCATCTAGATGTGAACCCTTTGTATTTACTGTCATGGAGTCTTCTCTTTACTGTTGACTTAGAGACAGATACACCTACTTCACTGAGAGTGTTCTGGACTTCAGTTGATGTTGTGAATGGGTTCTTCTTCACCAAATAAAGTATGCGGCGATCATCCACCACTGTTGTCATCCGTGGACGCCCAGGCCTTTTAGAGTTCCCAAGCTCACCAGTCAATTCCTTTTTTCTCAGAATGTACCCAACTGTTGATTTTGCTACTCCAAGCATGTCTGCTATCTCTCTGATGGATTTTTTTCTTTTTTTTCAGCCTTAGGATGTTCTGCTTCACCTCAATTGAGAGTTCCTTTGACCGCATGTTGTCTGGTCACAGCAACAGCTTCCAAATGCAAAACCACACACCTGGAATCCACCCCTGACCTTTTAACTACTTCATTGATTACAGGTTAACGAGGAAGACGCCTTCAGAGTTAATTGCAGCCCTTAGAGTCCATTGTCCAATTACTTTTGGTCCCTTGAAAAAGAGAAGGCTATGCATTACAGAGCTATGATTCCTAAACCCTTTCTCCGATTTGGATGTGGAAACTCTCATATTGCAGCTGGGAGTGTGCACTTTCAGCCCATATTATATATATAATTGTATTTCTGAACATGTTTTTGTAAACAGCTAAAATAACAAAACTTGTGTCACTGTCCAAATATTTCTGGCCCTAACTGTATTTCCCAGAGGAGCATTGTGACTTTTGTTTATTTTCATAGATTTTATTTATTATTACTTTTGTCAGATTTAAGTTATATATGTGACCATTGTGAGTTTTTCTTTCATTAAATGAGGGTTACCAACAATTTTGACCATATGTGTACATGGCATTATAGGTCTGTTTACAGTCATGAAACACCATACTATGGATACAGCTTCTTCAAAATGTGTAATCACTTTATTTCATTTCATTCCATATGATTAGAATACAGAATTTTGTCATGTTCACAAGTGTGTTATATGTATAATTAATATTGAACTTGTCCTTGCATTTCTACCCCATAACCTTATTCAGCATTACAGATGAATTGGTGACCTGAATAATCTTATTTGTTTTCATCATTATTTCTCCTCCAAATATGTCAGGCTTCAATAAGCAATCAGTCCACCCAAACGCAAGCCCAGGTGTCACCTTGTGGCATGGGAAACGGGATTTGTAAGTTATGTGACTTCTGCCATCCATGAAGAGCTATGCAACAAGATTGCTCAAACAGTAATATACTGTAAGTGATTGTTTGTGTCTAACTCCTGGCACTGGAAGAGTCGAGCCCCTAGGCAAAGCAAATAGATGGCACCACGGAGCTCAGCACCATCTTAGCAGTGCAGTGCAGTACAACGCAGCTACATTTTGCTACAGTAACTATCTGATAATATGTGCCTACAGTACGCAGTTTGGCTATGGATCTCCCGCAAGATATACTAAAAACACTTAAAACAAGCGAAACACCAAAATACGTAATAAAATATTAATATTTATAAAGCATATAAAATACAATAATTTAAAAATAATATGATTTTTTTTACATACATAAAAAAATTAAAAAGTAGCAATGCTGATACATGGCCACTGGGTAGCACCAGGCTACCAAACAAGGTATACAGAGCAATTATATATGGACCAAAAAAATGAATGCCAATGAAACTTGCCCCTAAAGCCTAGGGCCCAATTGGATCTAAGTATAAAGAGCTTTAATAATAAATAAAGTTGTCCAAACTGAAATAGAAAATACTTTGATGAATAGTCTAAGCCCCCATCTGCTCCCAACACGTGTTTCGGCCGATGCCTTCTTCCTCACCACCCCAGGGACAGAAGGTGCTTCAGGAGCATCAGAATTGATGCAGCCTGCACAGGACAACATGGACATATATATAACCTGGAGCTCCACCGTGCTACCCACTTTGGGCTTTATATGCAGAGAAGTCTGGATCCAGTGCTAGGCTTGGATGACATAAGAGGACTTGAGGAGCTCAGAGTCAGGAGGTGACCCATTCCCTATACCATCCATGAGTTCCCTATGTCAGACTCCAGAGGATCTTGAAGCATGCCTGGTTGTCTTACACCTGCAGCCAGTGCTAAAGCTACTGGATCAGCAGATCCACCAGGACTAGGAGCATGATGAGGATGATGAGGAGGCCAGGGAGGACAAGGAAGAGGAGGAACTAGAAGAGGTAGAAGGCCCTTTTTCCCAACCATGTGTAGCACCCCCACCAGAGGCCTTTTACTAGGAGAATGCCATGTGGGGACCCCTACCCCCTCCAAGCAACTGTCCGATGCAGCATGAACCACCTCGTCCTGTGTCCTTTCTTAAAGAGATTCATTTTTCAGATGCCATTGTTCGATAGTGGTTGCATGGGCTTAAGGTCAATCATTTAAATGACCAATGCACTCAAGGCAAGGTAATAGCATTTTCCCAGCAGAAGGGGTTTGGCTTTCTAGCCGATCAAGGTACTGGGCATCAGTGCTTTGTCAACCGCTCCATCCTACTGCATGACCATCCTCCCAAAAGACTCTGCACAATCTTTGTCAGAGAGGTGGTCACCTTCTTGAAGGTCATGGGCTGCAAGGGGTGGTTTGTGGTTGGCATAAATCGAATTGCCACTGACGACGTCTTTGAGAGGTGGCAGGAGGAGGATGACTAGGAGATAAAGTAATGTGACATTGGGTAGAGGCCATGACTCTCTTGTCTAGCCAGCCAGTTGCACCCAAGCACACAGGGCCTGTCAGTGTTTCCCAAGTTGCTACTGTCTCTCCTAGAGGGGTAGTCATCCCCTAATATCTCCATCATGTTCTCCAGGTAGCCATGATAAAGTGTGCAGCAGGGCAGGTGGTGGTGGATAATGCCCCTGGAGGAGTAGCTCCTGTGAGTCCTCAAGACTGTTCAGCAGCAGAGTACCATGAGCAACAGCGAACTTCAGCTGGATAGCACTGAGACAGCTGAAATAGAGTTAATATGCCAAGTACAGTGGACTCTCCTAAACAAAGACATGCTATTAGGTCACCGACCCATTTCTTAGGGTGCTTTCACATTAGCGTTCCCCTCCGCAGGACGAGACTGGGTGATTTGTGCGCTGGCATCCGCCTGCGCACAGATCACATATGGGTGTGAATGGGTGCGCACGGTCATGCGCAGTCAAGCGCAGCACCGTGCGCTCCCATTATAAAGATAGGGACTTGCCGTACTGCGCTCACATTGCGTTTCCCCTCCGCAGAACGCTGCGGAGGGGAATGCTAATGTGAAAGTAGCCTATGTTGCCATTTTGTCCAGAGAAGGAAATTTTTTTAGTTGTTTTTCAGTTCTTTGAACAAGCAAGGCTTGTTATTTTGTAAATTTTATTTTTCCCCTTCCCAATTTTAGCACCTTTTGTGCTTCCCCCTGCTGGATTAATGCATCCTTTGGACTACAATACAAAACCCTTAATGCACTGTGCCCTTCATGGACTTTTCACCATTTTAACCCCTTCACGACCTATGACATACATGTACGTCATACAGTTGGGGAAATAAGCATTTGATCCCTCGCTGAATTTGTAAGTTTGCCCACTGAGAAAGACATGAAGGGTCTATAATTTTAAGGGTAGGTTAATTTTAACAGTGAGAGATAGAATATCAAAAAAAAAAAATCCAGAAAATCACATTGTCTAAATTCTATAAATATATTTGCCTTTTGAAGAGAGTACCGTATATACTCGTGTATAAGCCGAGTTTTTCAGCCCAAAAATTGGGCTGAAAAGTTACCCCTTTGGCTTATACGCGAGTCACTATACGGGCGCCCCCCCCCCAGAGGTATACAGGCCCCCCATCAGTATACAGGCGCCCCCATGGTCCGTAAACCTGTAAAGGAAGATGATTATACTTATCGCTGTCCCGGTGCCGTCCCCGCTCTGCTTCGCGATCCTCCATCTGCATCGCGCTCCTCCATCTTCCATCTTCCTGTCGGCGCCGACAATGATGTCATTCGGCGCAGAACACAGGAAGTTGGAAGCCGGTGAATGAAGATGGAGGATCGCGATGCAGATGGAGGATCGCGATGCAGAGCGGGGACGGCACCGGGACAGCGATAAGTATAATCATCTTCTTTTACAGGTTTACGGACCATGGGGGGGGCCTGTATACTGATGGGGGGCCTGTATACCTCGGGCTGCTGTATATACCCTGGGGCTGCTGCTGTATGTACCCTGGGGCTGCAGCTGTATGTACCATGGGGCTGCTGCTGTATATACCCTGGGGCTGCTGCTGTATATACCATGGGGCTGCTGCTGTATATACCCTGGGGCTGCTGCTGTATATACCATGGGGCTGCTGCTGTATATACCCTGGGGCTGCTGCTGTATATACCATGGGGCTGCTGCTGTATATACCATGGGGGGGGCCTGTATACTGATTGGGGCCTGTATACTGATGGGGGGCCTGTATACCTCTGAGGCTGCTGCTGTATATACCTCTGGGCCTGCTGCTATATATACCTCTGGGGCTGCTGCTGTATATACCCTGGGGCTGCTGCTGTATATACCATGGGGCTGCTGCTGTATATACCCTGGGGCTGCTGCTGTATATACCATGGGGCTGCTTCTGTATATACCCTGGGGCTGCTGCTGTATATACCATGGGGCTGCTGCTGTATATACCATGGGGCTGCTGCTGTATATACCCTGGGGCTGCTGCTGTATATACCCTGGGGCTGCTGCTGTATATACCATGGGGCTTCTGCTATATATACCATGGGGCTGCTGCTGTATATACCCTGGGGCTGCTGCTGTAGACACCATGGGGCTGCTGCTGTATATACCCTGGGGCTGCTGCTGTATATACCCTGGGAAGGCTGCTGTAATACTGCTGGGGCCTGTATATACCACTGGGGAGGCTGCTGTATACCACACTGCTGGGGGCTGTATACTACCACTGGGGAGGCCTGTATACCATCGGGGGGGCCTGTATACCACACTGCTGGGGGCTGTATACCTGTGCTGGGGTCCACCCTCGGCTTATACACGAGTCAATAGTTTTTCCCAGATTTTGGGGGCAAAAGTAGGGGGGTCGGCTTATACACGGGTCGGCTTATACACGAGTATATACGGTAATAAGTATTTGATCTCCCAGGCAAAAAAGACTTAATACTTGGTGGCAAAACCCTTTTTGGCAAGCACAGCAGTGAGACATTTTTTGTAGTTGATGATGAGGTTTGTGCAAATGTCAGGAGGAATTTTGGTCCACTGATTTTTGCAGATATGCATCTATGATTGGCTGCTGGAGTAGCCTGAAACCAGCCCATACATTCTGCCATACTAGAATGAATGGGCAGTCTCCAGTTTCCAAGTTACTCGAACAGCCAATCAAAGATGCCCATTCTGTGTGACAGTGTCTGTGATTGGCTGTTGGAGCCAGTGCAGTAAATGTACTGGAAGTTAGTGAGCGGCCCTGGAAGCAGACGCGATGGGACTCGAGAGAACGGAACAGCAGTACCTGGTAAGTATAATGCTTATGTTTAATAACTGCATGCTTTTTTTCACAGCACCCCAGCCCCCACTGCATAACTTTAAAGTCCAAGTTCGGGGTTTGGACTCAAGTTTGAGTCACGTAAGGCCTCAACTCAAACTTTAAAAAAAAGTCCGGGCTACCCTGCCAAACATGAACATCGGCAAGTTCGCCCTTCACTAGTTCTGTATGGTTGTATTCTTTTCTTATATTCTGTTCTGTATGGTACTATATGAGGTTCATTAGTTCCCTTTACCAGAGGTGTATTTAGGGCACCTGGGTCAAAAATTCAGTTTGACGCCCCTCCAAAGTAGTTTGAGTAGTTATTATGTGACTTATCCTTCATATGCGATTTTAATACTTAATAATAGTAATAATAATAATAATAATTTTATTTATACAGCGCCCACATATTACGCAGCACTTTACAATTCGGAGGGGACATGTACAGACAATATGAGACAATACAGAGTAACAAAAATTAAAAAACCATGAGGAGTGAGGTCCCTGCTCGCAAGCTTACAATCTAGAGGAAATAGGGGAGGCCCAAAAGGTAACAATAACAAATGATGTCATACATGGTTCAGCCATCAATATAATAATTAGGGGATTCACGTAACGCTGCATGAATCGGTCATCGGTCGGGATCTGTACAAGTACAGATAAAGTGATATATTATGCATGGGGGACAGACAGACAGTCTGCAGGTGCAGACAGATGACACAAGAGGCCAGATTTAGAAAATGGAAAATAGGAATAGTTAGACAAGTGAGGTGAGGTGATAGGCCAGTCTAAAGAGATGTGTTTTTAAGGCTCGCTTAAAATTATTGGTATTGAGAATTAATTGAATTGTTATAGGTAATCTGTTCCAGAGAATTGGTGCAGCTCGTTAGAAGTCTTGGAGGCGGGAGTGGGAGGTTTGGATTGTAGGTGATGTCAGTCTTAGGTCATTTGCGAAGGGGAGGGCACGTGTAGGGTGATAGACAGAGATGAGATGTAGGGCGGAGCATAACTGTGGAGGGCTTTGTGGGTGAGAGTGATAATTTTATATTGTACTCTATAGCGGAAGTTCAGTTTTTGACAGATTCAATTTAAGGTAGAGAAGAAGACATGATGTTAGAGACAGCAGACAGACAATCACTGGTATTTTGTAGTAATATGGAGGTGATGTCAGGAGAAGAGGTGTATAACTGGGTGTCATCAGCCTAGAGATTGTTGTGAAAACAAAATCTACTGATGGTTTTTCCAATGGGGGCAATCTATAGAGAGAAGAGAAGGGGACCTAGGACTGAACCTTGAGGAACCCCAACTGTGAGGGGAAGAGGACAGGAAGAGGAGCCGGCGAAAGATACAGAGAAGGAGCGGTCAGAGAGGTAGGAGGAGAACCAGAAGAGAGCGGTGTCTTTAACCCCAATAGAGCAGAGCATAAAGAGAAGGAGCTGGTGATCCACAGTATCGAATGCAGCGGAGAGATCCAGGAGGATTAACAGAGAGTAGTGACCATTAGATTTAGCTGTTAGTAGATCATTAGAGACTTTAGTGAAGGCAGTTTCAGTAGAATGTAAGGAGCGGAAGCCGGATTGAAGAGGGTCAAGAAGAGAATTGCTGGAGAGATAGCGGATCATACGGGAGTGGACCAAGCGTTCCAGGAGTTTAGAGATGTAGAGGAGATTAGAGACAGGTCTGTAGTTATAATGATAATAATAATAATAATAATAATATTTATTCATTTATATAGTGCTATTAATTCCATAGCATTTTACATACATCAGTAATGCTGTCTCTCTTGGAGCTCACAATCTAAACATCCTATCAGTATGTAGCAGCAGAGTTCTGGTGGAAAACACCAGATGAGAGGGAAAGATTAAATATTTTAGTTAGGTGAGATGTGACAGCTGAAGAAAGGGATGGAAGGAGATGTGAGGGAATACCTGCTGGTGCAGGTAGTAGGGCGAAAAGATGCAAGAAGCCGGATGAGCTCTTCCTCTGTGACCGGATCAAAGACCAAAAGTGAGTTGGATGAAGTGCAGTAGGGAGGCAAATGCAAGATGTTCTGAGTCTGTAAGGAAATTTTCTGACGTATGTTGTCAATTTTGTCCTTAAAATATTTGGCCAGATCGTCAGCTGTGAGGCTGGTGGTTGGGGCTTGTACTCTTGGACTAAGGAGAGAATGGAAAGTGTCAAAGAGTTGTTTAGGATTGTTGGCTAGTGAAGTGATAAGGGTGTTGTAGTAAGCTTGTTTGGAGAGGTGAAGGGCGGTGTTGTATGTTTTTAGCATAAACTTACAATGGATGAAATCTTTGGCCAGGTTGTATTTTCTCCACAGGCGTTCTGTACACCTGGAGCACCACTGGAGAAACCGTGTTTGCATTGTGTGCCAGGGTTGCTGCTGTTGGTGCCCAGTTGTTTTAAGTGTAGGAGGTGCAGCTTCATCCAGGGCACTTTGCAGTGTTTCATTATAGAGTTTTAGAGCAGAGTCAGGACAAGAGAGAAAGGAGATTGGGGCGAGTGAAGACTGTAAATTCTTTATAAGTTTCTGAGTGTCAATGGCACGTATATTCCTATAGGTGAATGAGCTGGGAGTGTCCTTGAAGGGTTGACAATATTTGACAGAGAATAAAAGAAGGTTGTGGTCAGAGAGTGGAAGAGAGGAATTTGTAAAATCATGCACTGAGCAGAGCCGGGAGAAGATCAGGTCCAATGTATTCCCATCTTCATGTGTGGCAGAGTTACAAAGTTGTGAAAGACCAAGAGAGGAGGTTAGGGTTAAAAGATGAGAGGTGGATGTGGAGATGGGGTTGTCGATAGGAATGTTAAAGTCACCCATGATGAGAGTGGGAAGATCGCAGGCTAGAAAGTGGGGAAGCCAGGTAGAAAAGTGATCAAGAAATTGACGTGGGGGGCCTGGGGGTCGATAAACCACTGCCACTCGCAGGGAGAAGGGCCTGTAGAGTCTTACAGTGTGTACCTCAAAAGAAGGGATGGTGAGTGAGGGGACAGGTGGGATAACCTGAAAAGCACAATTTGTTGACAGCAGAAAACCAACGCCTCCACCTGATCTGTTCTCAGGTCTAGGGTATGAGAAAATTGGAGGCCACCATATGAGAGACCAGCAGCAGCAGTAGTGTCCGACTGCTGAATCCAGGTCTCTGTAAGAGCAAGCGGGTCAATGTTATGTGAAAGGAAAAAGTCATAGATGTAGGAGCGTTTGTTGCATGCTGAGCGAGGGTTCTGAAGGGCACAGTTGAAGGAGACTTGGAGTTTCTGAGAGTAGTAGGGAAAGAGTTAAGTTTACTAAGTTGCAGGCCAAAGTGGGCTATAAAGCCTTACAGACAGATGACCTTATTACAGCATTCCTGAACAATCTAAGATTTAAATATTATATACCATTACAATAGCACAGAAAGATGGGTGAATCACTGCACAATCTCATCAGATAAATTAACGGGATGAGATGAAATATTATATACCATTACAATAGCACAGAAAGATGGGTGAATCACAGCACAATCACACAAGATGAATGAATGGGAAGAGATGAAATATTATATACCTGTATGGAGAAATGAGATGAGAAGATTGTTAGATGCATGCCCGGTATAATTGCATATTGCACTTGTTAAAATCTGCACTTATTTAAATTTGCACATCATATGCTACCCCAGCATCATATGCTACCCCTGCATCAAGTACTTAAAGTCACATGCTGATGAGTGACTCTTCCTAATTCTCTCAATGTTCAGTGAGAAACAGTGAAGCAAGAAGATAAGCCAGTTGTCGCATGACTATGAGTATGAATCCATGTGATTACTGCTTGAACCAAAAAACAGAGCTGAATCCTGATATATCCTGACATATGTATCCTGTATATTATATGCTGACAGCATTGGACATGCCACTGTGCTAAATTTTATATTTAAAAGGTTTGTTCTGGTTTGAGATGAAAGTCTGCAGTCGCTCTTGGTGATTGCAGGCTTCTGAATTTTCGCAGCACATGCACTGCACACTTTCAGCATTGTCCCATGCCAATGGCAAGATTGGGCAGTCATGTGAGCACAAGTATGCAATTTGTAAAGTTCTGGCCACATTCCAAATAGATGTGTCCATCCTCACTCAATTTTATTAATCAAGGCCGCAGATATCTAGTCTGCACGTAACTGCCTGTATGTAAATTACATACTTGCTGTTTTGTGACCTTCAACTCTGTCTGCCATAACCAAGAGAACACTGATAGCATGCAGTGTGCGCACTGTGAGAATTCAGAGGTCTGCAATGACATAGAGTAATTGCTGGCTTAGCGCAAACTTGGGACAACCCCTTTAATCCTCCAAACATAAATAAAAGCATAATAACCCTTAACTTGTCAGATGGCACAATACTTTATTAACATAGCCATGTATAATGTAATCTTACAAGCTATGAATTGTTACAGGATCAAAACCAATAACAGCACAGTACATCACTACTCTCACTCCTCATACTGTGCCTGCACTCATTTCCCCTCACTCCCTATACTGTGTCCTCACTCATCCTCTCCACTCCTCATATTGTGTTCGTACCAATCTCCCCTTACTCTCCATACTGTGCCCACACCAATCCCGCTCAATTATTCCTCATACTGTGTCCGTACACATCTCACCCCTTAACTTCTCATACTGTGTCTGCACCCATACCCCTTCTCTCCCGATACTGTGTCCACACATCCTTCTTCACTCCACTTACTGTGTCTGCACCCATCCCTCTTGCTCTCCATACTGTGTCCTTACATTTACCCCATCGCTCCCCATTCTTGGTACTCAAATCAACCCTCTCTCCATTTTCTCCCCATACTGTGCCTTCAGCTCCACATGAATCTAGTGTCCAGACACCAAATATCCTTTTGGTAGGACTTCTTCATTCAACAAATGTTGTCCTCACAACATATTTAGTTGGGTCACCACCTTCATCAGCTGATTTAGCTCCACTGGAGCAATTACCACACCAAACTTCTGACACCTATGCGGAGCAAAGGAGGGACATCAGCAACGTGATCAGCGGACCTAATAACGCTGCTGACACAGCCCTGAACTGGAAGTGACAGCATTCAGAGATTCAAATATACTCGCATCTACAAGACTCGAGTACAGTTGATCAGTGTGAGTCAGTGTGCTGCAGTTTCTCTGAGCGAGCTCTCATCTTGACAGCCAGCCTGGAGAATATCTGACTCCCATTACAAAGGGTGCAAAATGCAGCCACTGGGGACTGACTCACAGCTCAGACCACTGCATCAGGTGGCCTAAAGCAGCCCCCTGCCTGCTGTGCCTGGGAAGATGTTCCCCTCTAGGTACAAGTCCGCGTTTTAGCGTTACACATGTTTTCAAAATTGCTGCAAAAGTATTTTTTCAATCATGATTCAGTTTATGTCCATTAGGCTGCACAAATGTGAATTAAAACATCAACATACCATTTTATGTAAGGAAACCACAACATAATAATATTAGATATTATAGCCCATAGTAGAGTTGGGTGCACAAGCCCTTTGCCTATAAATCTACTGCTCATTTGTCTGTGCGTGGAATTCCTGCCATTGCTCCCAGTGATCTTCCGCATAGTCTGCCCTCCTTTGGACCCTACATAAGCTTAGAATGCCTAAAATGAGAACACTGGATTGACCTTGGAAATAAACAATATCCACACAGCTCACAAATATTTTTTTAATGTTCTTACACTAATATAATGTTTTTATATTACCGTATATACTCGTGTATAAGCCGACCCGTGTATAAGCCGACCCCCCTACTTTTGCCCCCAAAACCTGGGAAAATTTATTGACTCGTGTATAAGCCGAGGGTGGACCCCAGCACAGGTATACAGCCCCCAGCAGTGTGGTATACAGCAGCCTCCCCAGTGGTATATACAGGCCCCAGCAGTGTTACAGCAGCAGCCCCAGTGGTATATACAGCAGCAGCCCCAGTGGTAGTATACAGCAGCCCCAGAGGTATATACAGCAGCCCCAGTGGTAGTATACAGCAGCAGCCCCAGTGGTAGTATACAGCAGCAGCCCCAGTGGTAGTATACAGCAGCAGCCCCAGTGGTAGTATACACGCAGCCCCAGTAGTATATACAGCCCCAGTGGTAGTATATAGCCCCAGTGGTAGTATATATACAGCCCCAGTGGTAGTATATAGCCCCAGTGGTAGTATATAGCCCCAGTGGTAGTATATAGCCCCAGTAGTAGTATACAGCCCCAGTGGTAGTATATAGCCCCAGTGGTAGTATATATACAGCCCCAGTGGTAGTATACAGCCCCAGTGGTAGTATATAGCCCCAGTGGTAGTATACAGCCCCAGTGGTAGTATATAGCCCCAGTGGTAGTATACATACAGCCCCAGTGGTAGTATATAGCCCCAGTGGTAGTATATAGCCCCAGTAGTAGTATACAGCCCCAGTGGTAGTATATAGCCCCAGTGGTAGTATACATACAGCCCCAGTGGTAGTATATAGCCCCAATGGTAGTATATAGCCCCAGTAGTAGTATACAGCCCCAGTGGTAGTATATAGCCCCAGTGGTAGTATATAGCCCCAGTGGTAGTATACATACAGCCCCAGTGGTAGTATATAGCCCCAATGGTAGTATATAGCCCCAGTAGTAGTATACAGCCCCAGTGGTAGTATATAGCCCCAGTGGTAGTATATATACAGCCCCAGTGGTAGTATATAGCCCCAGTGGTAGTATATAGCCCCAGTGGTAGTATATAGCCCCAGTAGTAGTATACAGCCCCAGTGGTAGTATATAGCCCCAGTGGTAGTATATATACAGCCCCAGTGGTAGTATATAGCCCCAGTGGTAGTATATAGCCCCAGTAGTAGTATACAGCCCCAGTGGTAGTATATAGCCCCAGTGGTAGTATATATCCAGCCCCAGTGGTAGTATATAGCCCCAGTGGTAGTATATAGCCCCAGTGGTAGTATATAGCCCCAGTGGTAGTATACAGGGCCCCAGCAGGGCCCCCCTCATAATTTGGTGCCCCCACCTCAGTTTCTGGGCCCCCCCGCATGCAGCGCTGCACATATACATTACGTGTCTAGCAGCTGTTACCCTCCGGTGGCAGATCGCGGCTCCCGGCTCCGGGCTCCATCTTCCTCGCTGTCTTCCTGCTTTGTGACCGGCGCGATGACGTCATCGCGCCGGTCACATGACAAACAGGAAGACAGAGAGGAAGATGGAGCCCGGAGCCGGGAGCCGCGATCTGCCACCGGAGGGTAACAGCTGCTAGACACGTAATGTATATGTGCAGCGCTGCATGCGGGGGGGCCCAGAAACTGAGGTGGGGGCGCCAAACTTTGAGGGGGGCCGTATGACTCGCGTATAAGCCGAGGGGGGGACTTTTCAGCCCAATTTTTGGGCTGAAAAACTCGGCTTATACGCGAGTATATACGGTAATTATTCTCTTTTTTTCTATTTTTCTTTGATTCTTCCTAGTTAATGTGAATAATTACTGCACTAAATATAGCATATGAACACATAATGCAGAAACATATGGTCTATTACTTGTATAAAATGACATAACAACTTAATAAATCCTTAAAGCAAGCAGCCCCTCTGGGAGAAGAAGCCTAATTTTTAGTTTGCTGTAAACCCTAGACCTATTTTCTTGTTTGTCATTTTGCTGTAATTGGTAAATAAATTGTATTTCTTACATTTGCAAGCTTACACAAACAATCACATCCTCACAATTTTTAAAATTCATGAGATAATATGGTAGGTAATTTATTGGTTTAAATAAGGATATTAAAAGTGGCAATTATGATTTTGGTGATTGTATAACCCCTAATATTATTTTAAGTTAAATGTAATATAAGAAAACAAACAAAGGGGTTAAATGAATATCGGAGAAAACTGATTACCATAAAAAGGTTTATTGAGTGAAATAGAAATTTAGAAAATAGAGCTAATCTGTTTAAGATGGCGGTTTATGTCCTAGAGGCTTCTAAATATATTCAGACAACAAAATGCAATTAAATCACACAAGCCAGGTAAAATAACATTTCAACAGATTGCTACCTAACTGTGGGTAATCTGGGAGTTTTTATAAATCCTCTAATTTGATTATAACTTTTTTATTATATTGAAGCAATTTGTATTCTCTCAGTAAGAAATTCAAGCTTGTGATAGATGTATGGTTTTGCAAGGCTATGTTATTTCAATAAGTTATTGGGTTTTGGCATATCTTTTGGGTGGGATAGTTATCGAGGTATATTGTTCAAAAAAATATTTCACTATTGTAATGAATGTCTTCAGCTTTTTCTTTAAAGGGAATCTATTATCAGGTTTTTGCTACCTCATCTGAGAGCAGCAAGATTTAGGCAAAGAGACCTTGAATCCAATAATGCATCACTAAAGGTACCGTTACACGCTTCAATGTTGTAATGATATCACCAACGATCTCACGGGAGCGCGGTCATTAGAACATCGTTTTGACATAGTTGATAAGCTGTCACACGTCTAGATATCGTGGATGAGGCACCAATGATGTAGCGAGCAGCTATCGTTAACACAACCCAGCAAACGATACTTGTTCACTGTTGTGAATAGGAGAAGTCGTTAACAACATCGTTATCGCAATGTCACACAGAGCGATGCAGCAGGTTGGCTGATCGAGGATCGTTTGATTTGAGAACATGTTGTCAAATCTGCGATCAACGATCAAATGATTTATCGTAGTCGTATCTCGGTGTAACACGCAACGACATCCTAACGATGTCATTTCAACGACTCCAGACCAATGACGTTTAAGTGATATCATTCACGATATCGTACTGTGTAACGGGGCCTTTAGATTACTGGATGCAGCGGTTTTGACACAACCAGTATTTTTAAATGTATCCATGAAAGGAGCTCTGAGAGTGGCCCTGCCCGCACAAGGCTATCAATATACAATGCTATAGACACTGAGGTGTCAATCACAAGAGATGGTGGAGTCACGAACCAGCTAGTCACATCCATGATAATGCCCTAGTGATATAACATTCGGTTTAAGTAAACAACAGCGCAGGAGGTGACATATGACACATCGATGAATTCTGAGTTTTAACCCTACAGCATGCTGTCAGCAGGTACATAGCAAAAACCTGCTGACAGATTCCCTTTAAATCATTTCTTTAGTAAGAGCCTAACCCATAGGGTGAATTTCTCCTGACATTTCTGTACCTGAAAATGTGCTCTATTTATGTGAATTAATTTGCTTCTGATAATAGGATGGCTGTAGAACTTTAAGTGAGAAAGTCTGCAGTATGTGAATTCACCCTCAAGTCATAGTTCATTAAGACTGACATGTTGCGTTGAATGTGTGAGCCATAATGCCATCAGGAGTGAGGTGCACAGAATTCATTAAAAGGCACACACCAATGAAGGAATTTAGGTCATCATATCTCTGGTGTGCACCTCTGTTTTCCTTGTCAAAATATTACTCCAGACAAGGAATGGAGTAACATTTCTTCAGTAAGAAAAGTCACTCTTTTTTCCATGAATTTGATGGGCATAGACTATTCTTCTATCCAGCCTTGTCTTGCCCCCTCTCCTCTACAGCTCTGCCCATCTGGCCTGAAAATGGCAAAAGCTGCACATTTTTTGCGCAATTATGAATTACAAACAACAAAATGGCAAATATTCGCAACGTCTACTTAAGTGGAGGACACTCAAGAAAGTAGGTGTTCCTCTCTCTAAGGCTACCATAAAGAGAAGACTTGAGACATGAGAGCAAATACAGGGCGTGCAGAGGGTTTTTTATCAAGATGTAAACCAATCCACCTTAGAAACAGAAAGGCCGTATTATACTTTAGAAAAAAGCATCTAAAGAAGTCAGTCTAGTTTTGGAAAAGCATACTTTCAACACATGAATCGAAGATCAAATTTTACCAGAATGAAAGGAAGAAGAAAGTATGGTGAAAGGTTGGAAAGGCTCATGATCCAAAGCAAACCACGTCTTCTGTAAAACAGTGGATGCAGTGTGATGGCATGATCAGGCATGACTTCCAAAGGTACTGGGTTACTAATGTTTATTGTTAAATTGACAGAAGAGAGTAGCAGCCAGATGAACTCTGAAGTGTACAGCACTATAATTTCTTCTCAGGTTCGAGCAACTGCAGCAAGGTTGTGTTATGAAAATAAATCAGCCAATTGGGTGTACAGACTAAAAACCTTAACTGCACTACTAACATCACTGCTTCATAGCTGTCTCCCAAAAAGGCTATTGAAGAGTTTCTTGTGCCACCTGAGGGACCAGATGTGAGGCCACAAAGCTCTAGCTACAAATAAGAGAGAGGAAGATGTCCAGTAACAAACATAAATCTTGTATAAGCTAAATTGAAACACTTACAAATAAGGTGAAAACATAAATGGACTGGGGAGTAAAACACACAGCCAGCAGGAAATCTACTGATGTTTTCTTCCAAGATAAATCCCATCACTGACGTCACTGCTTTTACAGCTGTTGCTCTTGGTGTTCTCGGGGAGCAGTCACTTTAATATTACCACTCAGCATAAGCTCTGAATGTAGCAGAACTGGTGAGCATTGAGAGACTGAATTGTGGATTACTGTCAGAGCTGCAAGGGTATGTTTGGGAATAATAAATGGGTATAAGAGTGTGTCTGTGTTTTTTATTTCAAATAAAGGATTTTTTTCTGTGTCTGTGTTTTTTAACTATTTGCTTGCAGGATTGGTAATGTGGAAGTTTCATAGTGACCTCTACATCACCAATCCAGGGATTGATGTGAGCTGTCAACTGACAGCTTTCATTAATCCTTTATACGACCCTGATTGCCACCACACCAGGGCAATTGAGAAGAGCTGTGTAAAGCGCCAAGAATAGCACATCTAAAAAAACCTCACCATTGCTAGAGAGGCTGTGGGCTTCTTTTCTTAGCCGAGGGGGGCCCAATTACCATGGTCCTCTCCAGGATAAAAATACCATCCCACACACATGTGCTTTATCTTGGCTGAGTATCAAAATTGGGGGGAACCACAATACATTTTTAAAATTATTTATTTAAATAAATAAAATATAATTAAAACACTTGAACGTGGTCCCCCATATTTTGTTACCCAGTCAAGGTAACACACACAAATTGGGGCAGCAGCTTACAGCCGTGTGCTTTACCTGCACTGTATATCAAAATATAAGGGACCCTACATCATTTTTTTCAGTTATTTATTTTTTTTACACTGCAGTTCAGGACCCAGGCAGCTAGTGTAAGGGCAACAAATCACAGATGTCGGCACAGAGGGTGGGGGCACAGTAAGAATGCAACCAATCACAAATACTGGTACAGAGGGTGGACAGGGGAAAAGTTAATATGCATGAGGATAAATTAGTTAGACCCACAAGTAGTATGAGTGTAGCACGGAGACTGGTAAGTGTAGTCTAATTGCTTTTAATCACAATTTTTCATCCTTTTGCAACCCCCTAGCCCTTTCTCCAGGTGTCTAAACCCAAACAGAAGCACTGACTTCTCAGGGAAGTCTGTGCTCAGGGTCCATGAATGGAAATTATGTGTTCCGTACAAACTTCAAACTTACAGTTTGGGTTTGCCCATCACTAGTCCCCACCAAGGCTTCGACAAACCAAAACAGGACAAAGAAAATCACCTGAAAGAGTATAAAGCCTAGAAAGGAAAAACAGCACTAGTATGGCACCCCTGCGGATCCAGTCGCCACAGCGGTACTGCACACCTATTGAGGTGTAGTATCCCACTCTCGGGTAAGGGGGGCACAGACCGGTATCAGGACACCCAGACCATGCACTACACTAGGTCCAGGTCAGGGTTAGCGTGAGATTGCTCCTACAGGAGAGCACAGTCCCTGATCCTGACTGGAAGGAGGAACCAGGGTAGTGGGGATGGGTGGAGAGGAAGTAGTAAGGGGAGCACCTTGGAAGGAGTGAAGTCAGGAAGAACACACGTAGATGATGTGGGACATGTGACAGATGGCATAAATAGCACAAGGAAAGATCCATGGGTGTACCCAGCGTGGGGCAGGGGGAGGCAGCTGCCCCCCAAGAGAAAGGGGTGAGCGGCAGTGAGTGCGCGGTCGTAGCAGTCGCGGCTGAGACCGGGTCCGGACCTGCAGGGGGCCCTGAGACCGCGATCGCAGCTCCTGCTTCACATGGATGTGCGTTCCCGAGGACACACATCCATGTGACAGCGCGGCTCTGACACTCTGTGTATCAGAGGAGAGGAGGTGAAGGGAGGGAAGCCTCCTGCTTCCTGCTGCTGCTCCCGCCCCTCCTCTCCTCTGATCTGCCGGCTTCCTGCCCTGCGCTCCACTGGGGAGCGCATACAGCAGGTGGCACCTCCTCCTCCATCGGCATGGGAGAAAGCAGGTGAGAGGGGGGGCATGGGAGAAAGCAGGTGAGAGGGAGGGCCTGGGACACAGCAGGTGAGAGGGGTGCCTGGGGGGGGCTGGGATACAAAAGGTGAGAGGGGAGCCTGGGACACCGCAGGTGAGAGGGGGGCCCGGGACACAGTAGGTGAGAGGGGGGGCCTGGGACACAGCTGGTGAGAGGGGGGCCTGGGATACAGCAGGTGAGAGGGGGGCCTGGGACACAGCAGGTGAGAGGGGGGCCTGGGACACAGCAGGTGAGAGGGGGGCCTGGGACACAGCAGGTGAGAGGGGGGCCTGGGAGACAGCAGGTGACAGTGGGGACTCCCATATCATATACAGCCCCCCATAGGGCTCCCATATCATATACAGCCTATGATATAGGATCCCTATGGGGGGCTGTTGTATATGATACGAGGACTGTATGGGGTATTGGGGGGCTGTATATGAGATGGGACTCCAATATCATATACAGCCCCCCATAAGGCTTCCATATCATATACAGCCCACCCCATAGGGCTCCCATGATGGGAGCCCTATGGAGGGGCTGTATATGATACAGGAGCCCTATGAGGGGGCTGAATATGATTTAGGTGCCATATGGCGGGGTTTATATGATATGGGAGTGCTATAAGGGGGCTGTATATGATATGGGAGCTCAATGGGAGCTGTATATGAGATGGGAGCCCTATGGAGGGCGGCATATGAGATGTGAGCCCTAGGTGGCATTGGGGGGTGCTGTATATAAGATGGAGCTTCCCCATAAGGCTCCCCAGTGATGTAACGAGTCTGATGGGCCCCGGTGCACAATTTGGGCACCCCACCTTCCGTGTGCACGTTGGTCAGATGCATGGGTCCCGTGTAATGTTCTAAATCCTACAAAGACTCACAAATTGACCCCTCTCCCCCTTCATTATGTATTAATGTCCCTTATCTTGCTGTATATGGTGCTCCTCCTGGAATATGGCCTTTATCGCGGTATATATGTCCCCCATCATGGTTTATATGGTCCTCCTCCTCTGCCACCATAGTGTTCCAATTATTATAATGCCTCCCCACATTCCTCCATACATTACAATGTATTCCCATAGTCCTCTATGTATTATAATGCATCCCATAGTCCCCCATTCATAAGGTACCCACATAGTCATCCAATTATATTTAAACAACCCCACTATCCTCTATATAGTGTAATGTAGCCTCATATGCCTACATACATTATAATGCACCGTTATAAAATTTTACCACCTGAACGACCAAGGCTTGCCCCCCCCCAGTTGTGATCCTGGGTACGCCCATGGAAAGATCTAGAAGTCAGCTGAGTTGGAGGGAAGCTAGTGGATGGAAGCCTGTCAGAAGAGGAGTAAGAACTTCAGAGAAGTATCTAGAGGACTGGAGCCAGTGGGAGCTTGTCCTAAGGCCTGACTGAGGAGCAGAAGGAGGGCACCAGGGTGCTTCAGGAGGAAGACGGGGTCCCAGAGGCACGGATAGTGAGCAATCCGCCCATGGGGCTTGCCGCATCCATTGCCAGTCGCAAGCAGTGTAGGGAACAGGCCGCAGAAAGGGGCACCGGGACCCCAAGACTAGTGGAGAAGACCAGGCTCAGCTACAACCTGGAGGCTGCAGTATTTCCAAGGTGCCGCAGCAGATACCGTGGACATCTGCTGAAAAGGTGGCCATATAGGGTCCAGGGACAGACTTCAAGTAACCCCATGAGGGACCCATAGTCACTAGCTCAGGGCTTTGTGTGAGCCAGCCGCAAGGCAGGAGGGCAAAGCAAGCACAGTGTGAGACGACCAAGAAAGGACAGAGAAGGGGTAGCTACCAACTCACTCAGTAACATCTGCTGTCCTGGGGGTCAGCCCTACCCATAGAGGGCTTTACAACACTGCTGCATCATTACCATCAGCCCCAGTGGAACTGCCATGCAGCGGCGGCCATCTATAACCATAACCTGTGGGTGGCGTCATGTAAAAACAGTTATCCCCAGGTCCGGTCATCCTCTCCCCGACAAAACTCCCTTTCCTCATGACCTTCCCTTAAAAAGAGAGCCACCCTCCCCAAACTTTTAAGGACATCGCCAGGGTCATGGAACCAGGTCTCGACTCCCGTGACTCCCATGAAGCCTCAAAGCCCAGTTCTGAATATCCTAAGGCCTTGGAGGGGCGTGTCACTAATAATAACCACCAGCATTAGGAATAAAGGGGTAAAAGACCATATTCCTGCAGACTGAGGAACTGACCACAGAACAAGAGAATCACCGGATCGAATCCTGAAACCAAGGCATGACAGGTAGATTGGATGCCACTTTGCAGTACAGATGGACAATCACCCAAAGCATACTGCAAGAGCAAGAAGATTTTTAAGGCAAAGAAAGAGTCAATCACCAGATCTCAACCCCGATGAGCATGGATTTCATATTTCACATTTTTTTTTGGTCACCGCTATATTGCAATAAAATACAATGTTAAGCGATCAAAACATTGCATCTACCCAAAAATGATATAATTTAAAATGTCAGCTCAACACACAAAAAATATGTAATCACGCAGCCCCAGATCCCAAAAAATGAGAATGCTATGTGTCTTGGAACTAGGCAATTTGCAGGCAGCAGGGTCCTCAGATCTGTCAGATTCAAATACTGTTCAAATACTCTCCCTGTCTCTGCTGCCAGTGCCTACAAGACCGCTTCTTCTCTTCTCTTAGAATTTCTATCCCTCCTCTGTGTGGCCACAGTGACCAGTGAAGCACGGGAGGAATGAGCAGACAGGACCTTTGGTGACGCCGTCTGGCACATGTGACCCAATCACGTGAACCACTGTCTCCAGTGGCCTGGACCATTGTTCGGCATGCGATATAAGCCAGAGCTTTTACCGGGGTTGAGCAGGAATACACAACCCTATCAGGTTAGTGCACTTCAAACTCTCCCCCAATAGACCACCAGGTATCATCCAGGAGAGCCCCCTCTATCTTTTCTTTTTTTGCATTTTGATGCACATAACAATTTTGATCACCTTTTACTCAGATTTTACAAATGCAGAATGAACAAAATTAACTTATTGTTTTTACTTTTTTGTGCAGTTCATCTTGTGGTAAAAGTAAACCAATTTATTCTTCAAGTCAGTATGATGATAGAGATAACAGATTTATATTGTTTTTTATCCTTTGCTACTTTAACCACACTAAAAACTATATTTTACAAAAACATTTTGGGTTTTGCATCGGTATATTATGGGAGCTGTAACTTTTTTCTTTTTGAATAAGCCACATTAGGGCTTGTTTTTGTGAAATGGTTTGGCATTTTTAATAATATATTTTTAAAACATATGACTGATCGCTTTTTCTTTCTTTTTTGTGTGATAGTTTCATAGATCAGGTCATTTCGGAAAAAACTATACCAATTATATGAACGTATACAGCTGTCACTTTTGGGATTTTTGCCCATGGGGGTGTGCATCACTAATTCCTTATCAACCTATTAAAATAACAAGGAGGAATTAAGCTTCTTATCAGCCACTGTTTTAATGTATATTAGCAGTTGTTAAGGGGTTAACAATCTGGAAATAAGTGTTCTTTAGACAGGAAACTTGTCCCTAAATCATAGATGATTAAATTGAAGACTGCTGAATTCATAAATTGCTTGGATGATTTTGACCTAATCCTCCTGTGGAGTGCAACATTACAGCAACAGTACAACATATGTAACCCTATCTATGTAATTTCTCTACAACATGCTACAAAGTAAATGAACATAAGTAATAGTAAGTAATGCAAAACTATATGGTTTGAACTTTCAATTCAGGAAAATCACGGTTTCCAGCATTGTGTTGACCATAGCTTTTGATTAGGTAAAATTATATAGGATAGAGAAGATTGTGCCGAGCCAAAACTAGCTGACCAAGACATTTTCATTTTAAAAGAATGTCTAATCTTAGACTATTTCCCACGTCATTTAAAATTTATAAGCCAAATAACTATGGAAAATGTTACATCAATTCTGGGTTTTTCAAAACGTCGAAAGAAGTAGCCCCCAAGGTGAAGCACTTGGAAATGAATTTGAAGACAATTACTTTTCTTTAGGTTTGTGGTTTCCAACTTATGACAACACAGCAGATCTGTTAAGAATGAAGATGGTTCATACAGGTGTGTGATGCTGCTGCTGTATGAGTACAAGAACCCAAAGGCAAGGTAATGTCCAAAGTCCACGATCATAGGAAATATTGATCCCTGAAAAAGCATGTTGAATTTCAGAGATCTTATACCTTGATATGAACAATTATGTTTCCTGAAGACCACAACTTTAATATGGTTAACTATTTACTATCTATTGGGTGCCTTACCTTTAATTTCTAGGCCTTGCTTTTGACATTAGCTCACATCAGCTCTGCTCCATGTTATCAATTGATGACGCCCACACAGCTCCTCAGCTGATTGCACAGAGCAGAGCTGATGTCAATGCAGGGTAGATAAGATCACAGGAGCTGTGTGCACTTCTGATAAACGCAGTACTGTCCCTTAGCCTGAAGTAACCTGACAACACATCAGCTGTAGCCAGGATTGTGAATGCTGTGCAGGCCAAGCCCACACCCTTATAAGGCCATATTCAGCATGTGGAGCTGAATACAAATTACCCTGACTACGAGCATATGTCTGGTTCAGAAACAGTCTAGGGGGGACATCTTCTAGCAGGTTTTTGAAAGATTTTCTTTCAGAATTAATTTATAAAGTATATTAGAAAGTTGGTGATAATCACATACTCTACATTATTATTTGATAAAATGTTAAATGCTGGTTACACTTTAAAAAAAGCAGAAAATGAATAATAAAAAAAAATTATACAAATAAATATCAAAATAGAAAAAAAGAACAAACTTATAAGAAACAGTGGTTGTAATGAATCCTGGTAATGGGATGTCCAAAGCAAGGTAACAGGAAACATATTGTATTATAATTATTAATATCTATGTCTTTTTTTTAGGAGGCAATTCTTTGGCTGATAAGCTCACCCTAAATTGATAGATAATTCTATCCTGTAATTTTATGTGTTTATAATAGGTTAAAGATTACATGTTATATATACATTTGGTCCTTATTTGATAGTTTGACACAGATAAGGGATCTTATAATAATAATAATAGTAATTAAAATAAATAATAATAATAATAATACATATTATGGCATATTGTGGTTGTGCTTTCGATACATACAAAGTCCTATTTGTCAGTTTTAGTATTTTGTGTTGTTTGGGTGTAAAAACTCAGGGAACCACATATTGCAATTGGTTGCTCCACTGAGCTCAGAGATGGGCACTAGCTGAATCTATTCCTGACACATTTATGGACTGTTAATGCACACCACTTAGATATCCATGTTACCCTGTGCATCTGTGTCATCTATGACCTTGTTGATTGCTCTCAGTGTGAGAAACAAGATAAAATTCTTGTGGTTGTGATACCTTTTAATGGCTAACAAAAATTAAATAAATGATATTATAAGGCGAGCTTTCGAGACGACTCAGGTCTCTTCATCAGGCATGGTATGACAAGGTATTGAATAAAACTCAAAATATATGCATGCACAACTAAAAGGATTGGACATTTGACTGAATAAACATTAAACATTACAAGGACTGGACATTTGGCAAAATAAACAAAACAGCCTTGGAGAGGATCTTCAATCAGGCAGGCCCAGTGGTCATAAAGTCTCTAGGACACTAATTTATAAGAAAACCTGGTGTCCAAGATCTCCATGTCTTTGAACAACATTGTTTAGATGTGGTAATGAGCCATAAAACCATCAGCGATGTTCAGTCCATTCTGTATACAATTGAAACTTCTAATTAGCTTGGATTCCCAGACTCTTCGATGCTTTTGGGATTTGAAATTACCCCTCAAAATTAAAACCTTCATATTGTCAATGTTATGTCCTTGGCCAGAAAAATGCTCTGCTACTGGAAAATGGATTTTTTCGTGTGTAATTGTGTGACGATGAGACCTCATCCTTGCTCTTAGACGTTGCCCAGTCTCAACAACATAAAAAGACCCCACTGGGCATATGGTGCACATAATTAAATATAATTAATAATTAATTAATTAATAATTATAATATAATTAATTTTGAGGGGTAATTTCAAATCCCAAAAGCATCGAAGAGTGTGTGAATCCAAACTAATTAAGAAGTTTCAATTGTATACAGATTGTTGGGCTAATAAAGTCCACATTTTTGCATATTATTTGGGTGCTGCCTGGACTTATTTTTTCTATACAAATAAATCGTTTCTTCACAGCATAGACAATTGCCTTCAGATGAGTGAAGAGGCAAACTTTTTTGTGAATGGTGAAGTTAAGAAACAAAACCACCAATATTGGTCTGACACTAACTCATAACCCACAGTGGATAGATCGTTCCAAGACTGTTGGAACACAAAAATTGATGGTATGGTGGGGTATATGGGGTACAAAGATAGTGGGGCCATTGATCATCAATGGAAACCTCATTGTCACTGGATATCTGAAATTGCTACACGATTCAGATATCCAGTGACATTGAGGTTTCCATTGATGAAGAATGGCCCCACTATCTTTGTACCTCATATACCACACCATACCATCAATTTTTGTGTTCCAACAGTCTTGGAGGAATCTATCTACTGAGGGTTACTGTCAGAACAATACCGGTGGTTTTGTTTGTTAACTTCATTCACAAAAACGTTTGCCTCATCACTCATCTGAAGGCAATTGTCTATGAAGAAGATACGAGATGTGCAGCATCTGAAACAACGGATACTGGAAGTTTGTGCTAGCATTTCTTCTGTCAGTGTGTCAAGAGTGGGAGAAGAGGGTTGCATTGACAATCCAATACAATGGGCAGGATTTTCAAAACATTTTATAAGTGGTCATAAACTTGTAAATAACTCATGAAAAAATAATGTTACATTAAAACCAAGCACACCATTGTTTTTCTTATAATAGAGGAAGTTCTTGGAGCCGCACCTCACATTTTTGGTTGCTTTATTGGTGCATACAGATTAAAAACATCATCACGTCCCCACCGGGACCAAACTCCCAGACGCGTTTCGCGGGGAACCGCCTAATTTTGTGGTGTTCATTCTGTGCAAAATATCACATATATATTTATGAAGTAAGGTGATTCCCTGTAGGGTATATATAAAAAAACAAACATGCGGTGCCAATCTAAGCGCATTACCAATGTAACTCTCTGGTGCCCTTTTAATGAAGTTTTATGCACTCACCTCTTGCCATAAAACTTCAAGCATATGGTTTTTCCAAAGCCTCCTCACGCTTCGGATATTTATCCGGGTCTGCTGCTCGCCTCGAATTGATCCTGTGTTGGGTCCTGCCACGGATTCCCACAGGCATAAAGGTTCAATAGGAATTAATCCAATTCTATGGTGGCCGTGCTCCCCGTGGTAATGATTTTAAGAACTTCTTGTCCACAAAAAAATGTTTTTATTTTTTTTTCACTCAAAACATGCGAAAAATATAAAAAATGGTTACAACGCATTTCGGCGGAGACAACCGCCTTCCTCAGGTATCTAAATAAAAATACATACGACACTTTGCTTTATAGGTAAAGGATAATTACCCTTTACCTATATAGAAAAGTGTCATATGTATTTTTATTTAGATACCTGAGGAAGGCTCTTGTCTCCGCCGAAACGCGTTATATCCGTTTTTTATATTTTTTGCATGTTTTGAGTAAGAAAAATTTTTTTTGTGGACAAGAAGTTCTTAAAATCATTACCACGGCACGGCCACCATAGAATTGGATTACTTACTATTGAACATATATATATATACAAATACCTGTTAATACAATTACCATGTAAGAAAAAATCTTTTACAATCTCCATATATATATATATATATATACAGTCTGTGCAAAATAATTGGGAAAAAGCATTTTTTTAAGCAAAATCATAAGTTGAAGTTACCAGTCAGTGATTCAAACCAGTTTTAACTGCTTTGAAAAGGTTTGAGTGTACAACCTTGAGTAACAAAATGTGGTTTGACTGGTTTTAGTCAGAAAATAACAGCTAGCTGCCCCCTCAGCTTCAGTTGAGAGCTTGTTTCTGTGAGGAGTGGTTTAGTGTACTTTTTCTCTCAGTGTGATTCGTGCCTGTAAAAATGGATGTTACTCCACGGAAGAGGTCTAGAATTATTACTCTTAATGAACGTACAAGTCTGACTGTAAGAGAAATCGCTTCCACTGTTGGTATTGGAAAGTCTACCGTTTCAAGAATAATTTGCGCACACAATGAAACTGGATAGCTTTCTCCAAAACAAAAAGGGAAATGTGGAAGAAAAAGGAAAACGACACCAAGAACTGATAAAACACTTACCAGAAATAGTATAACTAATGCAAGAAAAACTTGCTTTGTCCTAATTAATTTGCACAGCACTGTACAATCTTGGTACATGAATTATATTAGCAAAGAAAAATATCTCCCAAAGAAGAAATAGATACAGGTCATTACAGTATACAATACACAGATCCCCGCATGTATATGCTTTTTTCTAAAATATGTATACAGTAAAAAAACATTCAAATGCATTTAAAACCTCCCTTCTTATATATAAATTCCTTTTTTTTATATCTTTTATATATACATATTCTTTTACGTTTTTTCATACTTTATTTTTTAATTCATTTTTTGAAACAGGGTTTTTCAAAAATAATCATCATTTTTCCCTTCATGAAAAATATGCTTCTATACCATATGTATTACTGTTAGGTCCGCCTCTTACTATGGCTTGTTTAATCCGAGACCGTCCGGAATGAAAATCGGATAAAATCAGATTCCTTCACTTCTGGCTGGATCCAGCGCGATCCAGCGACCCCTAACATGGGGGTCTATGGCGCCAGACCGCGTCGGACCCAACAAAAAATCGGACCTGGACGTCACACCGCAGTGCAAAGTCAATGAAAACCTATGTTGTAACGATCAGTAAAAATACATTAGATCTGATCTCAGATTTAATCCATTTGGATTCCGTGCATCTAGTTGCAGAATCCAATACATTTCACCACTGTGCAGTGTTCATCCCAGTCCCCGCCTCTATAGGGGCAAGGCACTCTTTCTACCCCTTTGATTTTGTTTCCCCTAGTATTTTTTTAAGTGAATCTAAGAAACAAACATGGTTGAATTACAAGGGCTCCTATAAATGTGGGGGAGGTAAGTGCAACATCTGTTAATATGTATCAGATATCACAATAAGTTTTGGGGTTCATTTTATCCTGCTGCCCCTGTGAAAATGAAAAGATTGAAGTTAAAGTAATATTTTTGTGAAAAAAAGTATTTTTTAAGCAAAAAGGAGAAAAAAAACATCGGTGACCTCTGCGCCCCCTCCCTGCACCCCTTTGTATGCTGCTCCTGGACTAAATAAAAAGAAAAATCCCGCTATATGCCGTTCTGGTGTGTGCCGATTTTTTTCTCCTTTTTGCTTGATTTCCAGTACTGAGACTGTTTCTGGCACGTCAGACGGTCCTGTGTCTCCCCCTCACATGTAATTGAGTTCCCCAGTGGGAACCCCAGTATTAGCTATGGTGGTGCCCCTTTTCATTTCTGCAAAAGTATTTTTTAAGCTACATTGCGCAAAGTTATAAATTCTGTGGAGCACCTGGGGGTTCAAGTGCTCATCGCACATCTAGATTAAGTCTTTTGGGGAATCTAATTTCCAAAATGGGGTCACTTGTGGGGGAGCTTAACTGTTTAGGTACATCAGAAGTTCTCCAAACGTGACATGATCTCAGCTAACAATTTCAGCGAATTTGCCATTCAAAAAGTCAAATGGCGCTCTTCCCTTCACAGCCATGCTCTGTACCCAAACAGTGATTTTCCGCCACATATGGGATATCAGCATACTCAAAAAAATTGCACAATAAACTGAATGGTGCAATTTCGGCTGCTACCATGTATAAATGCAATATTTGATACTAAATTATCATTTTTGTTGGAAATACTAATATTTTCATTTTTTCTTTCCATATTGCGTTAGTTCCTGTGAAGCGTATAAAGGGTAAATAAACTTCTTGAATGTGGTTTTGAATAGTTTGAAGGGTGCAGTTTTTGGAATGGTGTCACTTTTGGGTATTTTCTGTCATCTAGACCCTCAAAGTCTCTTCAAATATGATGTGGCCCCTAAAAAAAGGATTTTGAAAATGTTTTTGGAAAATGAGAAATTGCTGATGAACTTTGAACCCTTATAACTTTCTTGCAAAGAAAAAAATGTTTAAAAATTGTTCTAATGTAAAGTAGACATGTGGTAAATGTTATTTATTAACTATTCTGTTTCATATAACTCTGTGGTTTAAGAGTATAAAAATTAAAAGCTTGAAAACTGCATCATTTTCTAAGTTTTGACAAAATCTCCACTTTTTTCACAAATAAATGCAAAATAATCTTCCTAAATGTACCACTAACATGAAATTCATTATGTCACGAAAAAACGGTGTGAGAATCACTGGGATTGATTGAAGCATTTCAAAGTTATAACCTCATAAAGTAACACAGGTCATGATTGGAAAAAATGGCCTGGTCAGGAAGGTGAAAATAGTCTTCGTGATGAAGTGGTTAAAGAGGTTTTCCCACAAACAAAGGAAATTTTAAAATTCATTTTAATCAATGGATCTTGGAATAATAATATTTTCCAAAATTGGATGTGTTTAAAAAAATGTTTCTGTGCTGAGATAATCTTATATATGTGCCCCTTCTATGTACTATGTAATGGATGTGTCTGACCATACAGGGACATGGTCTGATCATACCACACCTCCTGTGCTGAGATAATCTTATATATGTGCCCCTGCTATGTACTGTGTAATTGCCGTGTCTGACCATACAGGGACATGGTCTGATCATACCACATATCCTGTGCTGAGATAATCTTATATGTGGCTAGGGTCACATTTCCGTTTTTGTAACTAAATCCTGATCCGGTTTTGAGCTTTAAAAAAGCTCAAAACCGGACCAGGAAACGCTCCTCATAGGAGCCTATGCAAAACACCGGATGGCTTCACAAGCCATCCGGTGGCCGGATCCGGCACTGCTGCCTGCGTTTAAAATCATGCAGGCAGCAGTTTTCGCAGCGTTTGCCGGGACCGCACTGCGGTCACCGGATGGCTCAGGATGTGTAATCCTGAGCCATCCGGTAACTGCAGAGTTTGCGGATCCCGGCTATTGGCGGGATCCGCAACCTTAATAAAGAGTTAAATTGTTGATCTCAATGACTGTTTAAGGTCTGTAGGGGGGCTTAGACCCCCCTACAGACCGGCCGACCACTTATACAGTGTTCTTGTACAATTTCACAATGGGCACGGGCTCTTCGGAGCAAAGTGCCCCCCCCCCCCCTGTATCACTATACAGGGGTGCATACACCCCTGTATTACAATGATGCATTAATGATGTGTAGTCCAAAAAGGATTTTATCACTCGCAATGTAAGTTTATACTTACAGCATGTAAGTTGTAGGCAGAGTCCAGCGAAATCCATAGGCGGGGCTGTGTGCAGCAGCCTCCGCCCGCTTCATGTTGATGGCCGCCCCCTCTGGCCGTAATCCACTGTTGTGAGGGCGGATACGTCGTTAAAGGGGCGTGGCTAACTATGTGCCGAGGTTAGCCACGCCCCTTTAACGACGTATCCGCCCTCACAACAGTGGATTACGGCCAGAGGGGGCGGCCATCAACATGAAGCGGGCGGAGGCTGCTGCACACAGCCCCGCCTATGGATTTCGCTGGACTCTGCCTACAACTTACATGCTGTAAGTATAAACTTACATTGCGAGTGATAAAATCCTTTTTGGACTACACATCATTAATGCATCATTGTAATACAGGGGTGTATGCACCCCTGTATAGTGATACAGGGGGGGGGGGGGGCACTTTGCTCCGAAGAGCCCGTGCCCATTGTGAAATTGTACAAGAACACTGTATAAGTGGTCGGCCGGTCTGTAGGGGGGTCTAAGCCCCCCTACAGACCTTAAACAGTCATTGAGATCAACAATTTAACTCTTTATTAAGGTTGCGGATCCCGCCAATAGCCGGGATCCGCAACCTCGGCAGTTACCGGATGGCTCAGGATTACACATCCTGAGCCATCCGGTGACCGCAGTGCGGGATTCAGCACACATTTTTGAAAAAAATGTGTGTGCCCGCCATTGCGTTCACCGCATCCGGATCCGGATGCGGTGAATGCAATTTAGGTTTTCAATGTGACCCTACCCTATGTGTCCCTGCTATGTACTGTTTAATGGATGTGTCTAACCGTATAGGGACATGGTCTGGTCATACCACATCTCCTGTGTTGAGATAATATTATATATGTGTCCCTGCTATGTACTGTGTAATGGATGTGTCTGATCATACCACATCTCCTGTGCTGAGGTAATCTTATATATGTGTCCCTGCTATGTACTGTGTAATGGATGTGATGTGTCTGACCATACAGGGACTTGGTTTGATCATACTACATCTCCTCTGCTGAGATAATTTTATATATGTGTCCTGCTATGTACTGTGTAATGGATGTGTCTGACTGTACATGGACATGGTCTGATCATACCACATGCCCTGAGCAGGGGAGGATGCAAAAGAGCATAAAAACGTCACAGCAAGGGATTGCAAATAGTTCTTTCTTTGAGGTAAAACATTTCGTGAAAAGACACAGAGAAATGTTTTACCTCACAAAGAGAATCAGCTGTGATCCCGTGCTGTAATGTCTGTATATTCTCTTTTGCATCCTCTCCTGCCCAGGAGATTTGGTATGATCAGACCATGTCCCTGTATGGTCAGAGTCGGCCATTACACAGTACATAGCAGGGACACATATATAAGATTATCTCAGCACTAGAATTTTTTTTAATTAAATAATTATTGTGGAGACATCGGGGTCAGTGGGTGCTCTCGTCTGCAGGCCCAGCCACCTTTAGAAAGGCAGCATGGACCAGGGCTCATCCCAAACTGAACGCCCAAGCTCCTTAACCATGGGCAGAACACTACTCTGACAACACAGGGTGAGGGAACCACAATATTAAGGCTTTGTTGGATTCCCAAACAGTTAACAGCATATAACATATAACCAGCAAAACACAAAATGTAACAGGCAACAGAATCTCACCCTTCCGCTGGCTCACCAGTGATTAGAATACAGCACAGCAAAGTCTGTAGCCAGTTGACTGGATTGTCCCAACCTGTGTTGCTTCCTTATGCAGTCTTTGATATCCCAGCCGAATCTGAACATTCAATGCTGAAGTACTTGTAGCATTATAATCCAGGTTCTGATCCCCTTGGTTGTCAGCGAAGTGCCTAAGCCTGGGGTTATGGCCTGCCAATTGGATCCATAAATCCTAGATTAGCTGCTGTATCAAGTCCCGTGCACCTCTAGTCGGGGCCGAAGTCCCTAGACCGAGGTCACTAGACAAAATCTCCCTCTAGTTAGGGCTGAAGTCCCTAGATCGAGGTCACTAAAGAAAATCTCCCTCTAGTCAGGGCCAATGTCCCTAGACTGAGGTCACTAAACAAAATCTCTCTGGTTAATGAACAGGTCTGCTTATATCCCTGTGCTCACTCATTCACAACCTGGGAACTTCACGATTGGTTTACTAAGACTGTGTTCCCATTGGCTACATTTCAAGCTGTATATAAACTACCTCTAGTAGCATGGCAGTGCTGGCAAGGGAGACTCACAGAGAGATAGTTTAAATAGCATCTAGCAATACACATAGTAATACAAAGGAATGTTAGTAGGATTAAGTTCTCTGAGACTCTGACCTTCTATAACAAAGAGTTGAGATAATTACATTACACACGATAAACATCACCAGGCATCTACAAGACTTGTAAGAACAATGAGTTACCCCTCACAAGGTAGGAAATAAAATACAGTACAAAGAGGTGAGATAATTACACTGCCCACGTTAACACTACCAGGCATCTAGAAGACTTGTAGGAACAATGAGTTGCTTATCACAAGGTAGAGCACAATATACAAAGAATTGTCTGGCTACATAAGAAATCATCCTATGTTATGTATTAAAGGAGTCCATTTCGTCACAATTAAGTATAATTATTCCAAGGATTATTGAATAAAATCAACTTTAAAGTTAACTTTGTTTGTGAGAAAACCTCTTTAAGGCTCCTTTCACATCAGCGTTAATTGAAATTTGTGGCAGATCGAGTAGATTTACCGCATCTGCCACGTAATGGCTGCACACTTGTGGCAAGCCCCATTCATTCTCTATGGGACTTGCGGTCAGGTGCGGCAAGAGTGGTTTGCCAAATCTGGCACTTGTGGCACTTGTGGCGTGTGAAAAAAACACTGATAGCTGAGTTTTTTTGACCTGCCGCAACTGCCGGATTTTCCTGATCGTGACAAAAGCCGCATTTGCCGCACCTAATGCACATCTCATAGAGAATGAATGGGGACTTGGCACATTCTTACCGCAAGTTGTCCATTACGCTGCAGATGCGGTAAATCTGCTGGGTCTGACGCAAATCCGCAAAAACGCTGATGTGAAAGCAGCCTAAAGGTCCTTTCTCATCAGTGTTTTGCGCTGAATGTGGCAGATGTGGCAGATTTACCACATCTGCTACCTAATGGCCGACTTGCGGCAAGAATGCGGCAAACTCCCATTCATTCTCTATGGGGCTTGCGGCAGGTGCGGCAAGTTCAGTTTTGCCACAATCCAAAAAATCCGGCAGTTGTGGCCTGGCAAAAAAAACGCGGTTAGCAAGTGCCGCAAGTGGTGGATTGCGGCAAAACCGCACTTGCCGCACCTGCCAAAAGCCCCATAGAGAATGAATGGGGGCTTGCTGCAGGAGTACTGCAAGTCGTCCGTTAGGTGACAGATGCAGCAGATGCAGTAAATCTGCTGGATCTGCCACATTCAGCGAAAAACGCTGATGTGAAAGGGGCCTAACCATTAAGTTTTGAATTCTCTGGCAATACACTGGCGGCAGTTTTAGAACTCTGGGTCTATACCAAAAATATATATTTCTGTATCACCATATAAAACTAAGAGCACATACCCGTATATACTCGTGTATAAGCCGACCCGTGTATAAGCCGACCCCCCTACTTTTGCCCCCAAAACCTGGGAAAACCTATTGACTCTTGTATAAGCTGAGGGTGGACCCCAGCACAGGTATACAGCCCCCAGCAGTGTGGTATACAGGCCCCCCAATTATAGTATACAGCAGCCTCCCCAGTGGCATATACAGGCCCCAGTAGTATATACAGCAACCCCAGTGGTATACAGCAGCCTCCCCAGTGATATATACAGACCCCACCAGTATATACAGCAGCCCCAGTGGTATATACAGCAGCCCCAGTGGTATATACAGCAGCCCCAGTGGTATACAGGCCCCAGCAGTATATACAGCAGCCCTGGGGTATACAGCAGCCCCCAGGGGTTATACAGCACCCCCCATGGGTATACAGCACCCCCCAGGGGTTATACAGCAGCCCCCAGGGGGTATACAGCGGCCCCCAGGGGGTATACAGCGGCCCCCACGGGGTATACAGCGGCCCCCAGGGGGTACACATCGGCCCCCAGGGGGTACCCAGCAGCCCCCTGGGGGTATCCAGCAGCCCCCAGGGGGTATCCAGTAGCCCCCAAATGCTGGCACTCACCCCCCCTCCTTGTAAGGGCCCCCCCCTGCTGCTTATCTTACCATCCTGGTCTTCAGCTCAGCGCCGCTCCTTGGTGCTCCGTTCTTCATGCTCCGTCCTCGCTGGCTGCATCCAGGATCTCCGGCCATCGCACGATGACGTCATATGCCTGCGACGGCCGGGGATCCCGGATGTAGCTGGACGGGAGGATGAAGAAAGGAGCACCGAGGAGCGGCGCTGAGCAGAAGACCAGGATGGTAAGATAAGCAGCGGGGGGGGCCCTTACAAGGGGGGCGAGTGCCAGCATTTGGGGGCCATTTATTTAGTTATGCACTGCTTCCCCCTGCCGCTGATTGACAGGGGGAAGCAGTGCATATATAATGAGCGGCCCCACGTGACGGGGCCGCTCATACAGCAGCCTCCCCCCGCCTCCTCCAGCCTCCACAGCCCCCACCAACTGTATTGACTCGTGTATAAGCCGAGGGGGAGACTTTTCAGCCCAAATTTTGGGCTGAAAAACTCGGCTTATACACGAATATATACGGTAAGTTGTTTACCAGGACAAAGTTAATGTATTATGCAGCTTTCAAAAGTCGAACATAATAAAATCATCCGAGCAGACTTTATTGTTGAAAAAATAGAAATAAAATGTTATGACTATTATGTGGTAACTAGATGGTGGCCCGATTCTAAAGAATCGGGTAGTCTAGAATCTATATAGAGTTGATTTAGTAATAGGGGAGTGCTGTGAAATTAATTGTGTGTATACAGGCGGCTCAGTGGTTAGCAGAGTATACGGTGGCTCAGTGGTCAGCAGTGAGTGCGGTGGCTCAGTGGTTAGCAGTGAGTGCGGTGGCTCAGTGGTCAGCAGTGAGTGCGGTGGCTCAGTGGTCAGCAGTGAGTGCGGTGGCTCAGTGGTCAGCAGTGAGTGCGGTGGCTCAGTGGTCAGCAGTGAGTGCGGTGGCTCAGTGGTCAGCAGTGAGTGCGGTGGCTCAGTGGTCAGCAGTGAGTGCGGTGGCTCAGTGGTCAGCAGTGAGTGCGGTGGCTCAGTGGTCAGCAGTGAGTGCGGTGGCTCAGTGGTCAGCAGTGAGTGCGGTGGCTCAGTGGTCAGCAGTGAGTGCGGTGGCTCAGTGGTTAGCAGTGAGTGCGGTGGCTCAGTGGTCAGCAGTGAGTGCGGTGGCTCAGTGGTCAGCAGTGAGTGCGGTGGCTCAGTGGTCAGCAGTGAGTGCGGTGGCTCAGTGGTCAGCAGTGAGTGCGGTGGCTCAGTGGTCAGCAGTGAGTGCGGTGGCTCAGTGGTCAGCAGTGAGTGCGGTGGCTCAGTGGTCAGCAGTGAGTGCGGTGGCTCAGTGGTCAGCAGTGAGTGCGGTGGCTCAGTGGTCAGCAGTGAGTGCGGTGGCTCAGTGGTCAGCAGTGAGTGCGGTGGCTCAGTGGTCAGCAGTGAGTGCGGTGGCTCAGTGGTCAGCAGTGAGTGCGGTGGCTCAGTGGTCAGCAGTGAGTGCGGTGGCTCAGTGGTCAGCAGAGAGTGCGGTGGCTCAGTGGTCAGCAGTGAGTGCAGCACAGGCTGGAGGGGGCAGAGGCTGGAGGGGGGAAAGGAGGGAGGAGGCAGAAACTGGAGGGGTTAGAGGAGGGAGGGGTCAGAGGAGGGAGGGGGCGGAGGCTGGGGGGCAGAGGAGAGCGGAGGCTGGGGGGCAGAGGAGAGCAGAGGCTGGGGGGGCAGAGGAGAGCGGAGGCTGGGGAGGCAGAGGAGAGCGGAGGCTGGGGGGGCAGAGGAGAGCGGAGGCTGGGGGGGCAGAGGAGAGCGGAGGCTGGGGGGGCAGAGGAGAGCGGAGGCTGGGGGGGCAGAGGAGAGCAGAGGCTGGGGGGGCAGAGGAGAGCGGAGGCTGGGGGGGCAGAGGAGAGCGGAGGCTGGGGGGGCAGAGGAGAGCGGAGGCTGGGGGGGCAGAGGAGAGCAGAGGCTGGGGGGGCAGAGGAGAGCAGAGGCTGGGGGGGCAGAGGAGAGCAGAGGCTGGGGGGGCAGAGGAGAGCAGAGGCTGGGGGGGCAGAGGAGAGCAGAGGCTGGGGGGGCAGAGGAGAGCAGAGACAGGGGGGGCAGAGGAGAGCGGAGGCTGGGGGGGCAGAGGAGAGCGGAGGCTGGGGGGTCAGAGGAGAGCGGAGGCTGGGGGGTCAGAGGAGAGCGGAGGCTGGGGGGTCAGAGGAGAGCAGAGGCTGGGGGGGCAGAGGAGAGCAGAGGCTGGGGGGGCAGAGGAGAGCAGAGGCTGGGGGGCAGAGGAGAGCAGAGGCTGGGGGGGCAGAGGAGAGCAGAGGCTGGGGGGGCAGAGGAGAGCAGAGGCAGGGGGGGCAGAGGAGAGCAGAGGCTGGGGGGGCAGAGGAGAGCGGAGGCTGGGGGGGTCAGAGGAGAGCGGAGGCTGGGGGGTCAGAGGAGAGCGGAGGCTGGGGGGTCAGAGGAGAGCGGAAGCTGGGGGGTCAGAGGAGAGCGGAGGCTGGGGGGCAGAGGAGAGCGGAGGCTGGGGGTGCAGAGGAGAGCGGAGGCTGGGGGGTCAGAGGAGAGCGGAGGCTGGGGGGTCAGAGGAGAGCGGAGGCTGGGGGGTCAGAGGAGAGCGGAGGCGGGGGGGTCAGAGGAGAGCGGAGGCCGGGGGGTCAGAGGAGAGCGGAGGCCGGGTGGTCAGAGGAGAGCGGAGGCCGGGGGGTCAGAGGAGAGCGGAGGCTGGGGGGGGCAGAGGAGAGCGGAGGCTGGGGGGGGCAGAGGAGAGCGGAGGCTGGGGGGCAGAGGAGAGCGGAGGCTGGGGGGGCAGAGGAGAGCGGAGGCTGGGGGGGCAGAGGAGAGCGGAGGCTGGGGGGGCAGAGGATAACGGAGGCTGGAGGGCTGAACACTCACTGGGCTGTTGGCGGTCAGCGGCAAGGCTGGCGGCGGTTCCGGAGGCCGGCCCCGGAGTGCGGGCGGGGCTAGCTCCGTGATGGAGGAGAGTCACCGGGTGTGTGGAGAGAGTGGCAGGACTGGGAGCGGTGCCGGCGGAGGCCGCACACCGAGGTGTGGGCCGGTCCGGGCCGGTTCCCGCATGTTGGTGGGCGCACAGCAGGCTGTGTGCGGAGCCAGTGGCGGGATGGCGGTCCCTGATGGAGAGTGGGCGGTGAGCAGCAGGGCTGTGGGCCGGATGTGGGTGGGCGCAGACGGGGCTCTGTGCAGGGCCGGTGGCGGGATAACGGGGAGTGGTGGCACTTTAGCGCCCACGGCGAGGCGCTGTGCCATTTTGTCAGCGGCTCGCGGTGAGCGCTATGCGCTCACCGCTCGTGGGTCTGGTACTTCCGGTTCCGGTGTTTGACACAGGGCGCAGGGCATCACGGAAGTTGAGCGGATTGGCGGGAAGTGGCCTTCGGTTTTTATATATAAGATATATATATAGCAGTACGATGGTATATGGTGGTAATTAGAGCACATGTATAGCAGCACTATAGTATATGGCGGTAGATTATAGTAAATGTATAGCAGCACTATAGTATATGGTGGTACATTATAGCACATGTATAGCAGCACTATGGTATATGGCGGTACATAACAGTACATGTATAGCAGTGCTATGGTATATGGCGGTATATTACAGTACATGTATAGCAGCACTATGGTATATGGCAGTACATTATAGCACATGTATAGCAGCACTCTGGTATATGGCAATACTGCGGTGACCGCGGTCCCCCACTCCTCCTGGCCCCCGGTCGTCCACAGTAAAAATAAAAAAATCCTCAGTGAGGATACTCACCTGTCCGGCGGCTCGCTCCGCCTCCGCCTTGTAGGTCCTACAGGCCTTTAGGACCTGTAGTTGCCTGGGCAAGCAATCAGCTGAGGAGGTGAGGGGGGGCAGGATTGTGTTGGGGGGGCAGAATGGAGCGAGTGGGGAAAGAGTATGGAGGCGGGGCAACAGGATGGAGGCGGGGCAACAGGATGGAGGCGGGGCAACAGGATGGAGGCGGGGGGGCAGGATGGAGGCGGGGGGGCAGGATGGAGGCGGGGGGGCAGGATGGAGCGAGCGGGGCAGGATGGAGGCGGGGAGCAAGAAGAGCGGGGGGCAGGATGGATTGAGCGGGGCAGGATGGAGGCGGAGGAGCAGGATGAAGCCGAAGGGGCAGGATTGAGCAGGATGGAGCGGGAGGAGCAGGAAGGAGGCAGATGAGCAGAATGGAGCAAGCGGGGCAGGATGAGTAAGCGTGAGGGCAGGATGGAGGCGGGGGAGCAAGAACAGCGGGGGTGAGGATGGAGCGAGCAGGGCAGGATGGAGCGAGCGGGGCAGGATGGAGCGAGCGGGGCAGGATGGAGCGAGCGGGGCAGGATGGAGCGAGCGGGGCAGGATGGAGCGAGCGGGGCAGGATGGAGCGAGCGGGGCAGGAAGGTGCAAGGGGGGCAGGAAGGTGCAAGGGGGGCAGGATGGTGGGTTGCGGAGCAGGATGGGGTGGCGGAGCAGGATGGAGGGGGCGGAGCAGGATGGAGGGGGCGGAGCAGGATGGAGGGGGCGGAGCAGGATGGAGACGGAGGGGCAGGATGGAGACGGAGGGGCAGGATGGAGACGGAGGGGCAGGATGGAGACGGAGGGGCAGGATGGAGACGGAGGGGCAGGATGGAGGTGAGTGGCGCAGGATGGACAGAGCGAGGCAGGATGGAGATGGCAGGGCAGGATGGTGGTGGGGGAGGGGGGAGGATGTAGGGGGCGGGGCAAGATGTTGGCGGGGGGTGAGGATGGTGGTGGGGGTGCGGGATGGAGTCGGGGGGGCAGGATGGTGTTGGGGGGCAGGATGGATAGGGGGGGCAGGATGGATAGGGGGGGCAGGATGGAGGCGCTCCTCCTGACCCCTTCCGCTCCCCGCGGCACCCGTCCCTCTGGGCCTCCAGTCTCTGCGGCCGCCCTCCCTCTGGGGCTGCACACCCCCCTCCCCTTCATGGTGATAATAAAAATAAAAAAACCTCAGTGAGGATACTTACCCTGCGGCGGCTCGCTCCACCCGTCTTGTAGGTGGCAGGACAGGAGCTGTCGTTGGCTGGGAAACCGATCTGCTGGGGGTGAGTGGGCAAAGCGGGGGTCAGTGGGCAGAGTGGGGGATGAGTGGGAAGAGCAGGGGTTAGTGGGCAGAGTCATTGGGCAGAGCAGGGGTCAGTGGGCATAATCAGTAGTCAGAGCAGGGTCAGTAGGCAGAGCTGGGGTCTGTGGGCAGAGCTGGGGTCAGTGGGCATGGTCAGTAGCCAGAGGGGGGGGGTAGGTAGGCAGAGCAGGGTCAGAGGGCAGAGCGGGGGTGAGTGGGCAGAGTGGGGGGTGAATGGGCAGAGCATGGTCAGTGAGCAGGATTGGGGCATCAGTGGTCAGAGCAGGGTCATAGCGGGGGTCAGTGGTCAGAGCAGGGGTTAATGGGCAGAGTGATTGGGCAGAGCAGGGGTCAGTGGGCACAGTCAGTAGGCACAGCAGGGGTTAGTGGGAAAAATCAGTGGGTAGAGCAGGGGTGAGTGGGCAGAGCAGGGGTGAGTGGGCACAGTCAGTGAGCAGAGCAGGGGTCAGCGGGCAGAGCGGGGGTGAGTGGGCAGAGCAGGGTTTAGTGGGCATAGCAAGGGTTATTGGGCACAGTCAGTGGGCAGAACAGGGGTTAGTGGGCAGAGCGGCGGTCAGTGGGCACAGTGAGTGGGCAGAGAAGGGTGAGTGGGTAGAGCATGGGTGAGTGGGCACGGTCAGTTGGTAGAGCAGGGGTCAGTGGGCATGGTGAAAGGGCAGAGCGGGGGGTGAGTGAACAGAGGGTGGTCAGTGGGCAGGCCAGGGTGAGTGGTAAAAGCAGGGGCGATTGGGCAGAGCGGGGGTGAGTGGGCAGAGCGGGAGTAAATGAGCAGAGCAGGGTCAGTAGGCAGTGTGAGGGGTCAGTGGCCAGAGCATGGTCAGTGGGCAGTGTGAGGGGTAAGTGGGCATAGCATGTTCAGTGGGCAGTGTGAGGCGTGAGTGGGCAGTGTGAGGGGTCAGTGGGCAGTGTGAGGGGTCAGTGGGCAGAGCAGGGTCAGTGTGAGGGGTGAGTGGGCAGAGCAGGGTCAGTGGGGTGTGTGAGGGGTTAGTGGGCAGAGCAGGGTGAGTGGGCATTGAGGGGTCAGTGGGCAGGGCATGTTCAGTGGGCAGAGGAGGGTCAGTGGGGAGTGTGAGGGGTCAGTGGGCTGAGCAGGGTGAGTGGGCAGAGCAGGGTCAGTGAGGGGTCAGTGGGCAGAGCAGGGTCAGTGTGAGGGGTCAGTGGGGGGTGAGTAGGCAGAGCAGGATGAGTGGCCAGTGTGAGGGGTCAATGGGGCGAGCAGGGTGAGTGGGCAGAGCATGGTCAGTGGGCATAATGGTGGGTGAGTGGACAGAGAGGGGGTGAGTGAGCAGAGAGGGGGGTGAGGGGGCAGAGAGGGGGTGAGTGGGCAGAGTTTGGGGTGAGTGGTCAGAGTGGGGTCAGTGGTCAGAGTGGGGGTCAGTGGGCAGAGCAGGGGCAGAGTGGGGGTGAGGGGGGCAGAGTTGGGGGTGAGTGGGCAGAGTTGGGGGGTGAGTGGGCAGAGTTGGGGGGTGAGTGGGCAGAGTTGGGGTCAGTGGTCAGAGTGGGGGTGAGTGGGCAGGGTCAGAGTGGGGGTCAATGGTCAGAGTGGGGGTGGGTGGGCAGAGCAGGGTCAGGGGCAGAGTGGGGGTCAGTGTGCAGAGTGGGGGTGAGGGGGCAAAGAGGGGGTCAGGGGGAAGAGTAGGGGGGTGAGTGGGCAGAGTTTGGGGGTGAGTGGGCAGAGTGAGGGTCAGTGGTCAGAGTGGGGGTGAGTGGGCAGAGCAGGGTCAGGGGCAGAGAGAGGGTCAGTGTGCAGAGTGGGGGTGAGGGGGCAGAGAGGGTTGAGGGGGAAGAGTAGGGGGGTGAGTGGGCAGAGTTTGGGGGTGAGTGGGCAGAGTGGGGGCCAGTGGTCAGAGTGGGGGTCAGTGGGCAGAGCAGGGCAGAGTGGGGGTCAGTGTGCAGAGTGGGGGTGAGGGGGCAGAGAGGGGTTCAGGGGGAAGAGTAGGGGGGTGAGTGGGCAGAGTTTGGGGGTGAGTGGGCAGAGTGGGGGCCAGTGGTCAGAGTGGGGGTCAGTGGGCAGAGCAGTGGCAGAGTGTGGGTCAGTGTGCAGAGTGGGGGTGAGTGGGCAGGGTCAGGGGCAGAGTGGGGGTCAGTGGGCAGA